>JAULUF010000015.1:452500-457500 GCA_031834385.1 Semotilus atromaculatus | reverse complement strand
CAAGAGTGATTTCTCCATTAACCAGACGGTTTGCATGCAGCTGAAGGATTATTTAATGCCTCATATGAGTTCAGTGCTGTCCAGTCTTTCTCTCTCATCAGTTAAATGTATGCATTTGGAAATCAAACCAACGACATGCTGTGGTGTTTGAAAAAGCATTAACAGAACTGATCGCCATGAGAATCAGTTCAAATAGACATGTGCTGATATTTGGTAATGCGTTAACATGCACTGTGTTATTAGTGTGAGCACTTTCAAATAAGAATTATTTGATTAGATACATTTCTATTAATTTAGATTTTTAGAATGCATTTTTAGAAAGCTTTTTTTTCCCATCAACCGTTCAAATTGAACAACTTTGCATGTGTGGAAATCTCTTTCCTCTCTTCGCAATCTCAGGATTGGATGAATCCGATGTACAACAAAAACATCATCAGTGCTTGAAGACTCCATTTTGCGAATTTTCCCGAAACAGATTAATTAATATGCATCAGACTCAGTGTGCAAGGTGACAAATTTTTAGGGTGACAAATACGAAAAAACGCATACGACAATTTCATATTTAAAGGACTTTAAAGCCCCACTGAAGCGCAGCTTTGTTTGATGCGTTGACGTAATTTCCACTGAAACAGGAAGCTAAGGCGGGACTTATTAAATGGCTCCTCCCCCTTTTCAAACAGCCAATAGCGTTTAGTTTCCCTCACAGACTGCGAGACGTACTCGACAGCACCATGGAAGTGAATGCGAGCGCTGATGAAACGCTGGATTTAATAGTAGAAGTGAGAATAAATTCTAGCCATTTCATTCTTAACGTACAGTTGAAAAACTGAACAAAACTCGAGCGTTTGAGCAACCGAACACACACTCCAACACATATTGCTCCGTGTCTGTCAACACTTGCTTTGGCCGGGTGGTGTTTATAGCACAGGGGGCGGAGCTTTAGATTCTAGAGAGCATTTGATTGGACAGAAGATGTGATTAGAAGATGAAGTCCGCGGTGATGTCATAAAAAAAGTTTTTAATGCTTATATCTCATAAATGCGAATTTTGTCATTGTTTTGGAGCACACCAGCTTATTCATAACCTTAAGGCTTACATAATCATACTAAAAGCTAAAAAAAATACATTTTGATTTCAGGGGCCTTTAAGACGTTAAGTCAACCAGTATTTACATGTTTTCACACTGCAGTTTAGATTTATGTATTCGCTCTCTTCGGATAAAACTTTAGTTTCTGTAGCTTATTTCAAAACCGTACACCATGATAAAAGCTTTCCCAGACAGTAACACAGTGTCGGCCCAGATCCGGCCCACATCCGATACACATGGGTTCCACACGGTCCAGATGTGGGCCGGATCTGGGCCGACACTATGTTACTGTCTGGGTTAGCAATTACCGTGATGTGGAAATGTTATACTGTGACATGCCTAAAATACCGAAGTTGATTATGGGCTCTATCATACACCCGGCGTGACGCACGTGATTTTTGCTAGTTTCAGCCTGACGCAGTTATCATTTTCATGTCCTGCCCTACGTTGTTTAAATAGCAAACGCATTTGCGCCCATTTGTGCGGCCATGGGCCGCTGGTCTGAGAGCGAGGTGTGTGTTCAGGCGCATTAATGGCACGTTGTTATTTAGAGGAAGTGAAATAGACGGAGCCATTGACCAACTGAAACCTGGTCTACAGTCAGTGGTGCACTATTAAGGTCCTTGCACACGAGTCAGAAATTTTCATATAAATTTTTTTCATATTCGTGATTCGGTGGCTCTGAATTGTCAAAACACCATTCAAACTGCTTGCTACGGATGCGGAAAACGCATAAAATCGAACCCGGTCCAATTTTTATTATGACGGACGAAAGTTTCGGAGGCGGTGTGTAAGCGTGCTTGACAAAACATGAGGTTGTATTTAGTTTTTAATGTTTTAGTTTTAGTAATGTGCGCCATTTGGTGGGTCGACAATACACGTACACTCTGCTTATTACACACACACTCTGCTTATTACACACACACTCTGCTTATTACACACACACTCTGCTTATAACACACACACTCTGCTTATTATCTGCCCTACAATCCATCGCGCTCTTTAAGATCACTAAATTCGAGGCTTCTGGTCATACCTAGGATATCCAGATCCACCAAAGGAGGGAGAGCATTTTCACATTTAGCTCCGAAGCTCTGGAATAGCCTTCCTGATATTGTTCGTTGCTCAGACTTGCCCTCCCAGTTTAAAACTAGACTAAAGACGCATCTCTTCAGCCAGGCATTCATATAAATTATTTTATAGTTCATAAACACCAGAGGAGAACTGGCCCCCGACTGAGCCTGGGTTCTCCCAAGGTTTTTTTTTTCTCCATTGGGTCACCTGATGGAGTTTTAGGACACCATTGGGTCACTTGATGGAGTTTTAGGACACCATTGGGTCACTTGATGGAGTTTTAGGACACCATTGGGTCACCTGATGGAGTTTTAGGACACCATTGGGTCACTTGATGGAGTTTTAGGACACCATTGGGTCACTTGATGGAGTTTTAGGACACCATTGGGTCACCTGATGGAGTTTTAGGACACCATTGGGTCACCTGATGGAGTTTTAGGACACCATTGGGTCACCTGATGGAGTTTTAGGACACCATTGGGTCACCTGATGGAGTTTTAGGACACCATTAGGTCACTTGATGGAGTTTTAGGACACCATTGGGTCACTTGATGGAGTTTTAGGACACCATTGGGTCACTTGATGGAGTTTTAGGACACCATTGGGTCACCTGATGGAGTTTTAGGACACCATTGGGTCACCTGATGGAGTTTTAGGACACCATTGGGTCACTTGATGGAGTTTTAGGACACCATTGGGTCACTTGATGGAGTTTTAGGACACCATTGGGTCACCTGATGGAGTTTTAGGACACCATTGGGTCACTTGATGGAGTTTTAGGACACCATTGGGTCACCTGATGGAGTTTTAGGACACCATTGGGTCACCTGATGGAGTTTTAGGACACCATTGGGTCACCTGATGGAGTTTTAGGACACCATTGGGTCACTTGATGGAGTTTTAGGACACCATTGGGTCACTTGATGGAGTTTTAGGACACCATTGGGTCACCTGATGGAGTTTTAGGACACCATTGGGTCACTTGATGGAGTTTTAGGACACCATTGGGTCACCTGATGGAGTTTTAGGACACCATTGGGTCACCTGATGGAGTTTTAGGACACCATTGGGTCACCTGATGGAGTTTTAGGACACCATTGGGTCACCTGATGGAGTTTTAGGACACCATTGGGTCACCTGATGGAGTTTTAGGACACCATTGGGTCACTTGATGGAGTTTAAGGACACCATTGGGTCACTTGATGGAGTTTTAGGACACCATTGGGTCACTTGATGGAGTTTTAGGACACCATTGGGTCACTTGATGGAGTTTTAGGACACCATTGGGTCACTTGATGGAGTTTTAGGACACCATTGGGTCACCTGATGGAGTTTTAGGACACCATTGGGTCACCTGATGGAGTTTTAGGACACCATTGGGTCACTTGATGGAGTTTTAGGACACCATTGGGTCACTTGATGGAGTTTTAGGACACCATTGGGTCACTTGATGGAGTTTTTTGGTTCCTTGCCACTGTTGCCTTTGGCTTGCTCAGTTGGGGATATTCAAATCATTAATACCATTGATCAGCTCTACCAAACGTGGATGATTTTTCCACTAAGAAACGAACATTTTTATGTTGTTTTGATTGATACTGTGAAGCTGCTTTGATACAATCTGTATTGTGAAAAGCACTATATAAATATACTTGACTTGACTTGACTTATTACACACACAGGGATGCGCAGCATCACACAAACATGCCAAATATTAAAAATAAAAGGATTACAATGTCAAATATTAATATTGTGTACATAAAGATATGGTGGAATCCGGCTTGTCTCATAGATGGTCTGCTAGTGCTTTAACCTCGCGCACGCATGCACGCACGCACGCACACACACACACGCACACATACACACACACACACACACATACACATACACATACACACACACAGCTTTAACCTCGCGCACGAGCAGATCCGTGTCCTCGCTAGAGAAGCGTTCAGTCTTACCGCTAGTAAATCCCGTCATGTAAATAGCGCATCCGCCACGCAATCCACAACTGGCTATTAAAGGAAATGGGAGATGAGACTCTGATTGGCCATTACGCACAAAACACACCCATCACTCATTAAGAGAATAGAGACAACTCTTTTAGACCAGCGCCGGGAGCGCCGACCATTTTTCCCGTCGTTAAACTGGGACACCATTGTGGACACCATTGTGGCACACCCAAAGTGGATTCAGACGCGCACTAAGTGCACTTGCGCCGTGAGCTTTAGACCAGGCTTAGATGGTTAAAACAGGGCCCGTGTGTGTGTAAGTCACTGACCGGCAGCGAAGCGCGCCTCCTGCTCGCCCTCGGACAGATGTGAGTATGACGTGAGGTGGGACTCGAGCGCGCTGGGAGCGTCCGTGGGTCTACACCAGCCCTTCCACTCGATCAGGTGCGCCACGCGCCCCTGCGCCATCGCCGTGGGCTTCGTCACATGATCTTTGACCACCTGTGAGATTCCTGCACACACACACACACACACACAGACTCAGAGGTCAGCGACCCCAATGCTGCATCATACATAATACATGAGGAATAATCCAGGTCATGGTGTCAGTCAGGACCACACAAAGGACTCATCAAGTACGTGCGTGCGTGTGTTTACCGTGAAGATCTCTTGTGTCTAAAGTTGTGTGTGTGTATAAAGGACAGAAATTTGTATAATGACATGGGTATCACACCCATTTACAGTGGTATTACAATTTGCACGTGATTTATGAGGACATTTCCTATGTATTTTATACTGGACAAAAAAACGTTTGTCCAGTATAAAAACCATTACACCTATGGAATGTCCTCACAAGTACAGCGAAACAAACTGTGTGTGTGTGTGTGTGT
>JAULUF010000015.1:430000-447500 GCA_031834385.1 Semotilus atromaculatus | reverse complement strand
AGTGTCAGACTGAATCTCGACTTCTCTATTTGCATACAAAGCAACCCTCTGAGCACAGACATGGACACACACACACACACACACAGAGAGAGAGAGAGAGATCCACAGGTTTTACAACAGCAAACAGTAATTACAGCACCAGCGCTCGACATCAGGAGCCTCATCCGTCTGTCTGTGGGGCTGGAATACACATGCACATCGTCACAGATATACAGATATATATATATATATATATATTCCCACACGGGTCTCGCGCTTCAGCGACGCACGAGCACGGCAAACGACCAAAGACCCGCTTCAGAACATTCCCAAACATCATCTGCCTCTCAAACGCGCCCGCACGCACGCACGGACGCACGCGCCGCACACACACACACTCACACACACACACGATGAACAGTGAGCAGTGATACCGGCTCTCCGCTCGCTCCACACAGGAACAAAATCTTCTCCATGGAGTCCGTGCTCACCGACACGCCGCGCTATTCCGCGGGAACCGGAGAGAACGAGCATTTCTATAGCAACCAGTCAGTCGCCATGGAACGAGTTCTCCAAGGATACGGTGGAATGATGCTCGATGACGTCACATGCAGCACGTTTGATAATCTGTCTCTCTCTCTCTTTCTCTCTCTCTCTCTCATGAACACACATGTAACACGCACGCACACAGCAATCAATTGCATTCCACGTCATGACACCTGTCTCTCCTCTCTCTCTCTCTCTCTCTCTCTCTCTCTCATGAACAGTGAACACACATGCAAACAGCACGTTACACACACACACGCACACACGCGCACACACACACACACACTGCAACTGCATTCCCCGTCATGACACTTGTCTGTCTCTCAATTCAATACAAATGGGCTTTATTGGCATGACTTGTACAGTATTGCAAAAGCATTGGCCATTACATAAGCAACGAACAAATAATCAATAAAGTCATTAAATCAATCAGTAAACAAATACATGAATATATTTATATAAACAAGAAATAACAAGAAAAATAATTAAGACAAAAAACTAATTTGTACATTTGTATCTATACATTCAGACTATATAAATAGACATTGACCTCCTGTCTGAAACCAGCAGGAGCGAGCCCTCTCTCTCTCTCTCTCTCTCTCTGATCTCTCTCTCTCTCTCTCTCTCTCTCAGCACCACACCGTTTATTTACCAGTGCTTAATTATTAATTATTTTATATTACTTTATTTATGTTACTATGGTTCTCTATTGGGTCATGACTCAAACTTGTTCATAGATCTGATAAGAAAAAAATATGTACAGTAGCCTATATTAATAAAATATTAGAAATGTACACATTTTATACTTGCACTTATAGGCCTGGTGTATAGAAAACACATTTATCTGCTATATTATATATTTTATAAGTTAAATTGAAACTATACATATGTATCTGTCCATTTAAAAAAAAAAATTTTTGAACAAATGTTTGACATTAATTTATTTGATTAATATGGGTCATAGATAAGAAAAAAACTATTTTATTAATAAATATTAATGCAAATATTAAATATGTACACATTTAATATTTATTTTATAGCCTACTTACATTTATACTGTATAAAGTATAAATTGAAAAATTATAGTTTTATTATATGAGCATACATTTCTTTTTATAAGCAGATTTATATAGGCCTAGCCTATATAAAAGTAAATACATACTCAATTTATATTTAAATGTATTCTATATAAAATAAAATAAATTCTAACTAAAATGCGATAACATATAGCCTATTAATATTTTGAATAAATTAATTAAAAATATTGTAATTAGATCAATGTATATTGTATATAGTATAACCTTAAATATAAAATAAGTATAAATACTGATATAAACTGAGTTTCGCTCACTGAACCCCTCAGACGTCCTGTGGGTTTATTCCCTGTCGCGCGACTGTTAAATCACATTAAGTCAAAGGAAAAACACATTAGTGCAGCGACGCTGTGAATTCGGTTTGAAAAAAACACATTAAAGAATTAATTGCTAATTACTCAGAATGACTCGTGAATGATTAGACGACTAACTAGTGAACATCTAAATGAAAGTCAGAGCGAGGACCCGAGAGCAGCGCAAGTGGCCCGGGTTAATTAGGTCATTATCCATCCGAGAAAAGCTGAGAAAACAATTTTCTGCTCCGAACGCTCGAGTCTTAATCAGCTCAGATCTGACACAGTGACGCGCGCGTCAAGGGCGTTTGGGAGGCGTTGTGTGAATGCGCGACTGCTAACCATAGGCCTGTAAAATGATGACAGGAATAGCTGGTCACGCCAGGCCTTGGAGAGCGATGGCAGAAGCGTTGAATAATGGGATGTTCAAGTCATCTCGTAAAGATTGTATAAGTTGAACGCGCATGAACGCCAATGTCGTAAATACGAGTGGGAAACTCGGGATTTTCTGTAAGTCCCGATCTTTACGAGTTGTGGCCGTGTCAGTGAGAATCATGGCGGAATACCACACAGGTAGGCCTATTTATTGTCAGGCTTTTCTATTTACAGCGAAGTAAGCTAATTGCCAGCACAGAATATGATGGCAGTATAATATGTAACGATAAAGTTTGCAGTGGCTTCATAAATTAATTTTAAAAAAAAACAAAGTAATTAAAGCACGAGAAAGTAGACCGCCATGACGCACCATTAATCAGAGAATGACGCGCGCGTCAGCCACAAGTGGAGTGGCCATTTAGGAGGCGTTGTGTGAATGCGCGACTGCTAACCATAATGATAGCTGAGAGCGCGATGGCAGAAGCGTTGAATAAGTGTCCCACTTTCCGTTTTCTAACGCGCCAACGACGCGGGGCGAATGACAGGGGAGGAAGGAAACGGAAATGGGCGAGTGCCGGTTCCGGACGCTGTGAAGTATATAAATGGAAATGGAACAGATTGAGAGGAAACTTTGGCACCTTGAGATAACGGTCCGAGTACCCAAATGTCGCGCCCAGGCCGCGCGCCAAACTGGTCCGCGTGTTTCCCAGCTGCGCGAGGTCGGAGGAGGAGCTCCTCGCGCTCCAGTCCACGCGCAACCCGTCGCCCGCCACTGTGGGGAGAGAGGATCGAGCTCAGCCAATCAACACTGACCCCACGAGCCAATGCACACTGCCATGGCAACCACACCATCACCATCCCACTGTACCGGGGTGATCCTGGACCACAAAACCAGTCACATGGCTCAATTCTTTTAAATTGAGCTTTATACATCATATGAAAGCTGAATAAATAAGCTTTACATTAATGTATGGTTTGTTAGGATATAACAATATTTGGCTGAGATACAACTATTAGAAAATCTGGAATATGAGGGTGCAAAAAAATCAAAACATTGAGAAAATCGCCTTTAAAGTTGTGCATTTATGCTCATGATTGTGCTGCATTCACTCACAAAAATAAACATTTTATATATTTATGGTAGGAAATTTACAAAATATCTTCATGGATCATGATCTTTACTTAATATAATGATTTTTGGCATAAAAGAAAAATCGATAATTCGACCCATACAGTGTATTGTTGGCCATTGCCACAGATATACCCGTGCGACTCGTGATGGTGGTTTTGTGATCCAGGACAAAACTCAAACTGACCCCTGACCCCTGACCCCTGACCCCAGGAGCTGAAGCACTGCCATGGCAACCACACCGTCACTGATACTGGGGTGTTATACACTACATTATACTGCAGATACCTAAAATATCTGATTGCTATGTATACAATGAAAAAAAGAATGGTGTTTTTCACCCAACGTCAATTTTCACCCAAACATTGCTTGTAGATTTCATAAAGTTACAAAGAAATGGTAAAAGAACATTGAATTAAATAAAATTGAATTTGAATGACTGATTTGCTATTTTCTTTTAAAACATACTCCAATAATATTTTATTTAAAACAAATTTTTTTTGCAGTGTATGTATATATACATACATACATATATGTATATACATATAAAATGTAAAAAAGTAATACTACTATTATTCATATATTTTTAATGATATAATTAATTTGAATTCATGTAAATAATAGTATACTATTAAATAATATTAATAGCAATTAATAATAATATAACTTATAATAAGATTATTATTTATATTATATCCCAGGAACAATCCGATATTTTAGGTAGCTATCTAGATATAAACATTAATAAATAAATAAATCTTTATATCGATAGATATAGCTAGCCTACATTGCTTTTGGAAATCAAGACAGTCATTGAGGTTGGATTCATTGTATCCAAAGTTCAAAGATCAAAAAAAAAAAAATCATGGTCATTCCCCACTAACACAGAACGTTTAGGGAACGTTAGTTTATGGTTCTCTAAAGGTTAGTTTGAACCAAACCAAAAACTAACGTTTAGGGAACGTTCCCTCAGGGTTATAACATTCCCTGAACGTTAAGAAAACTTTCCATGGAAAACAAAACCTAAACAAAACCTTAAGGGAACGTTCCCGCAACCAAACGTTCTGGGAACCATAAATTGTTAGCTGGGTCTGGTCTCCCTAACACTATATCACTGTATATCAACAGTTTCAGTAGCTCTTCTTGATCACTTCACTTGATCAGTGACAGACCATCATCTCTCTAGTGCACTCATGCATTAACATGCATCCCGGTGCAGGATCACTAACAAACACAGTTTAGCTTTCTCCATTCATGCGGTCTTTGCCACACACACACACACACATGCAATTGATCTGGAAAACTCTAATGTTCTGGATTCACGTGATGCAGCAAGAGTTGCAGAGGAATAAAGTGTGTGTTAGTGGCGTGGAGAAAAGACCAACATTCACAGATTTTTCTATCATTCAATTTGATGCACCAGCTGGAGCATCCCTGATCCCGATCGACAGACTCACACGTCACACACACACACAGATCCCATCGGATCAACACCACGGGCCGCCTCACATCTAATGTCACACACCACACTCCCTCAGGTGAGGCTTAATGCAGCCACACGTCATCACACACCACCGATGACATCATTTCCTGCTCATTAACACTGACACGTTGACTACAGGAGAAACATTCAGTTCTGCATCATTTTATGTGCATACATCTTTCTAAATGTCACAATTATCATGCTAATCACACAAAGTAATGATATTGTTGGACCTATTTGTTTTTTTCTGGAGATGATGAACCATAAAAACATTGACAGCCAATCAGAATCAACCCTTTTTAAAGAGCTCAACAGTTGACAAAACTGCATTGAATGCTTATAGTTATAGTTTTCATCCTTGGTGTCATATTTCATCACAAAATCATCCCCCCCCCAAAAAAAGAACAAATTACATTATACATAATGAAAATGAAGCCTAGATGTAGGACCATTAACAATATTTAAAATCTTAATTTATCATTTATCAATCTGTATAAGATCATGACCATGCCTTCACCAATTCACATTTTTGTAATGGCAAAAAAAGTAAAAATTAGTATAGAAAGACTATATATACACATCAGCCTTGACAATAATTAAAATGACAAATTTGCAATATCCAGACATATTATAATTATGAAAATTTGGACATTAAATATCCTTAATTGTCACAATACAAACAATCGTAAAATAGGCTTCAATTTCCTTTTGCAAAATACAGTCAAACCAAAAGTATATATGGTGTCTGAATAATTTTTGTATATTTTTTTACTAGTGGGTGCAGGACACTAGTTAGGATGGCAAGGTGTCTGAATATATTTTGATTGGACTGTATCATTTCTCAGTTCTTTCTTTTGATTTCAGGGATGAAATATGAACCAGACACATGCACTCCACATTACACTGCGCATCTTAAACCACCGTGTGTGTGAGTGTGTGTGCGTGCGTGTGCGTGCGTGCGGTGTGCGTGTGAGTGTGTGTGGTGTGCGTGTGTGTGGTGTGTGGTGTGTGCTGTGTGTGCTGTGTGTGTGTGATGTGTGCATGTGGTGTGTGTGGTGTGTCGTGCGTGTGGTGTGTGGTGTGTGGTGTGTGCATGCGTGTGGTGTGTGCGTGCGTGTGGTGTGTGGTGTGTGTAGTGTGCGTGCGTGCGTGTGGTGTGTGTGTGTGTAGTGTGCGTGTGTGTGGTGTGTGTGAGTGTGTGCGTGGTGTGTGTTTGTGTGTGTGGTGTGTGTGGTGTGTGTGTGTGTGCGTGTGGTGTGTGCGTGTGTGTTTGTGTGTGTGTGTGGTGTGTGTGTGTGTGTGCGTGTGTGTTTGTTTGTGGTGTGTTTGCGTGTGTGTGTTTGTGGTGTGTTTGCGTATGTGTGTTTGTGGTGTGTGTGTGGTGCGTGTGTGTGTAAACGCGCAAGAGATAAAGGTCAGGGATTAAAGCCCTGAGGTTTTGCTCGTCCTACCGTCCCGTTAACACCGCGGGCTCATATCGTGTTTGGTTTCACCTGATCTCAAACCTCTTTCCTAATGAGAGTCAATAAAACCCAATACATGCAGACAATAATAACAGTGACTGATGTCGACGACCGCGGAGGTCCATCAGTCAGTCTGGACTCCAGCAGGGGTGTTAGTTTCTCTCAATGACACCATTTAACCTATTAACTTAATCTCATGGAAACATGCCAAGAACTCATCCACTCACCGGCCACTTTATTAGGTACACCTTGCTAGTAGCGGGTCAGAGATGTTTTTGCCTCCAGAACTGCCTTAATTCTTCATGGCAGAGATTCTGGTCCATATTGTCATGATATCATTAC
Source organism: Semotilus atromaculatus (assembly GCA_031834385.1). NCBI lineage: Eukaryota > Metazoa > Chordata > Actinopteri > Cypriniformes > Leuciscidae > Semotilus > Semotilus atromaculatus. The sequence goes on along the minus strand of JAULUF010000015.1, from coordinate 440,796 downwards.
ACAGTTGCTGTAGATTTATCAACATTAATGATGTGAATCTCCTGTTCCTCCACATCCAGAAGATGCTCTATTGGACTGAGATCTGGAGACTGTGGAGACCGTTTGAGTTTAGTGAACTCATCGTCATGATCAAGAAACCAGTCTGAGATGATTTTGTGACGTGTGTTATCCTGCTGGAAGTATCCATCAGAACATGATCTACTGTAGTTATAAAGGCAAGGACATGGTCAGCATCAATACTCAGGTAGACTGAGGCGTATAACGATACGGTACTAAGAGGTCCAAAGTGTGCCAAGAAAAGATCATCACAACATTAAACCCGCAGCAGCCTGAACCCCTGATACAAGGCAGAATGATCCATGCTTTCATGTTGTTTACGCCAAATTCTGACCATCTGAATGTTGCAGCAGAAATCCAGACGCAATTTTTCTCTAATCGTCTGTTGTCCAGAGATGATCTTCTGTGTTCAGAGATGATCTTCTGTGTTCAGAGATGCTCTTCTGCGTTCAGAGATGATCTTCTGCGTTCAGAGATGCTCTTCTGCGTTCAGAGATGATCTTCTGCGTTCAGAGATGCTCTTCTGCGTTCAGAGATGCTCTTCTGCGTTCAGAGATGATCTTCTGTGTTCAGAGATGATCTTCTGCGTTCAGAGATGCTCTTCTGTGTTCAGAGATGATCTCCTGCGTTCAGAGACGCTCTTCTGCGTTCAGAGACGCTCTTCTGCGTTCAGAGACGCTCTTCTGCGTTCAGAGATGATCTTCTGCGTTCAGAGATGATCTTCTGTGTTCAGAGATGATCTCCTGCGTTCAGAGATGATCTTCTGCGTTCAGAGATGATCTTCTGCGTTCAGAGATGATCTTCTGTGTTCAGAGATGATCTCCTGCGTTCAGAGATGATCTTCTGTGTTCAGAGATGATCTCCTGCGTTCAGAGATGATCTTCTGCGTTCAGAGATGATCTTCTGCGTTCAGAGATGATCTCCTGCGTTCAGAGATGATCTCCTGCGTTCAGAGATGATCTTCTGCGTTCAGAGATGATCTTCTGCGTCCAGAGATGCTCTTCTGCGTCCAGAGATGCTCTTCTGCGTCCAGAGATGATCTTCAGTGTTCAGAGATGCTCTTCTGTGTTCAGAGATGCTCTTCTGCATTCAGAGATGCTCTTCTGTATTCAGAGATGCTCTTCTGTATTCAGAGATGATCTTCTGTATTCAGAGATGCTCTTCTGTATTCAGAGACGATCTTCTGCGTTCAGAGACGCTCTTCTGCGTTCAGAGACGCTCTTCTGCGTTCAGAGACGCTCTTCTGCGTTCAGAGATGATCTTCTGCGTTCAGAGATGATCTTCTGCGTTCAGAGATGATCTTCTGCGTTCAGAGATGATCTCCTGCGTTCAGAGATGATCTTCTGCGTTCAGAGATGATCTTCTGCGTTCAGAGATGATCTTCTGCGTTCAGAGATGATCTTCTGTGTTCAGAGATGATCTCCTGCGTTCAGAGATGATCTTCTGTGTTCAGAGATGATCTCCTGCGTTCAGAGATGATCTTCTGCGTTCAGAGATGATCTTCTGTGTTCAGAGATGATCTTCTGTGTTCAGAGATGATCTTCTGTGTTCAGAGATGCTCTTCTGTATTCAGAGATGCTCTTCTGTATTCAGAGATGATCTTCTGTGTTCAGAGATGATCTTCTGCGTTCAGAGACGCTCTTCTGCGTTCAGAGACGCTCTTCTGCGTTCAGAGACGCTCTTCTGCGTTCAGAGATGATCTTCTGCGTTCAGAGATGATCTTCTGCGTTCAGAGATGATCTTCTGCGTTCAGAGACGCTCTTCTGCGTTCAGAGACGCTCTTCTGCGTTCAGAGACGCTCTTCTGCGTTCAGAGATGATCTTCTGCGTTCAGAGACGCTCTTCTGCGTTCAGAGACGCTCTTCTGCGTTCAGAGACGCTCTTCTGCGTTCAGAGATGATCTTCTGTGTTCAGAGATGATCTTCTGTGTTCAGAGATGCTCTTCTGCGTTCAGAGATGCTCTTCTGTGTTCAGAGATGATCTTCTGCGTTCAGAGATGCTCTTCTGTATTCAGAGATGATCTTCTGTGTTCAGAGATGCTCTTCTGTGTTCAGAGATGATCTTCTGCGTTCAGAGATGCTCTTCTGCGTTCAGAGATGATCTTCTGTGTTCAGAGATGCTCTTCTGTATTCAGAGATGATCTTCTGTGTTCAGAGATGCTCTTCTGCGTTCAGAGATGATCTTCTGTGTTCAGAGATGCTCTTCTGCGTTCAGAGATGCTCTTCTGCGTTCAGAGATGATCTTCTGCGTTCAGAGATGCTCTTCTGCGTTCAGAGATGATCTTCTGCGTTCAGAGATGATCTCCTGCGTTCAGAGATGATCTTCTGTGTTCAGAGATGCTCTTCTGTGTTCAGAGATGATCTTCTGCGTTCAGAGATGCTCTTCTGCGTTCAGAGATGATCTTCTGTGTTCAGAGATGCTCTTCTGCGTTCAGAGATGCTCTTCTGCGTTCAGAGATGCTCTTCTGCGTTCAGAGATGATCTTCTGTGTTCAGAGATGCTCTTCTGTATTCAGAGATGCTCTTCTGCGTTCAGAGATGATCTTCTGTGTTCAGAGATGCTCTTCTGTACTCAGAGATGATCTTCTGTGTTCAGAGATGCTCTTCTGCGTTCAGAGATGCTCTTCTGCGTTCAGAGATGCTCTTCTGCGTTCAGAGATGATCTTCTGTGTTCAGAGATGCTCTTCTGCGTTCAGAGATGCTCTTCTGCGTTCAGAGATGCTCTTCTGCGTTCAGAGATGCTCTTCTGCGTTCAGAGATGATCTTCTGTGTTCAGAGATGCTCTTCTGCGTTCAGAGATGCTCTTCTGCGTTCAGAGATGCTCTTCTGCGTTCAGAGATGATCTTCTGTGTTCAGAGATGCTCTTCTGTATTCAGAGATGCTCTTCTGCGTTCAGAGATGATCTTCTGTGTTCAGAGATGCCCTTCTGTGTTCAGAGATGATCTTCTGTGTTCAGAGATGATCTTCTGTGTTCAGAGATGATCTTCTGCGTTCAGAGATGCTCTTCTGTGTTCAGAGATGATCTTCTGTATTCAGAGATGCTCTTCTGTGTTCAGAGATGATCTTCTGTGTTCAGAGATGATCTTCTGCGTTCAGAGATGCTCTTCTGTGTTCAGAGATGATCTTCTGTATTCAGAGATGCTCTTCTGTGTTCAGAGATGATCTTCTGTGTTCAGAGATGATCTTCTGCGTTCAGAGATGCTCTTCTGTGTTCAGAGATGATCTTCTGTGTTCAGAGATGATCTTCTGTGTTCAGAGATGATCTTCTGCGTTCAGAGATGCTCTTCTGTGTTCAGAGATGATCTTCTGTATTCAGAGATGCTCTTCTGTGTTCAGAGATGATCTTCTGTGTTCAGAGATGCTCTTCTGTGTTCAGAGATGATCTTCTGTGTTCAGAGATGATCTTCTGCGTTCAGAGATGATCTTCTGTGTTCAGAGATGCTCTTCTGTACTCAGAGATGATCTTCTGTGTTCAGAGATGCTCTTCTGCGTTCAGAGATGCTCTTCTGCGTTCAGAGATGCTCTTCTGCGTTCAGAGATGATCTTCTGTGTTCAGAGATGCTCTTCTGCGTTCAGAGATGCTCTTCTGCGTTCAGAGATGCTCTTCTGCGTTCAGAGATGCTCTTCTGCGTTCAGAGATGATCTTCTGTGTTCAGAGATGCTCTTCTGCGTTCAGAGATGCTCTTCTGCGTTCAGAGATGCTCTTCTGCGTTCAGAGATGATCTTCTGTGTTCAGAGATGCTCTTCTGTATTCAGAGATGCTCTTCTGCGTTCAGAGATGATCTTCTGTGTTCAGAGATGCCCTTCTGTGTTCAGAGATGATCTTCTGTGTTCAGAGATGATCTTCTGTGTTCAGAGATGATCTTCTGCGTTCAGAGATGCTCTTCTGTGTTCAGAGATGATCTTCTGTATTCAGAGATGCTCTTCTGTGTTCAGAGATGATCTTCTGTGTTCAGAGATGATCTTCTGCGTTCAGAGATGCTCTTCTGTGTTCAGAGATGATCTTCTGTATTCAGAGATGCTCTTCTGTGTTCAGAGATGATCTTCTGTGTTCAGAGATGATCTTCTGCGTTCAGAGATGCTCTTCTGTGTTCAGAGATGATCTTCTGTGTTCAGAGATGATCTTCTGTGTTCAGAGATGATCTTCTGCGTTCAGAGATGCTCTTCTGTGTTCAGAGATGATCTTCTGTATTCAGAGATGCTCTTCTGTGTTCAGAGATGATCTTCTGTGTTCAGAGATGCTCTTCTGTGTTCAGAGATGATCTTCTGTGTTCAGAGATGATCTTCTGCGTTCAGAGATGCTCTTCTGTGTTCAGAGATGATCTTCTGTGTTCAGAGATACTCTTCTGCAGACCTCAGGTGTATCGAGTGCTTATTTGAGTTACTGTTGTCTTTCTATCAGCTGGAACAGCTATTTGATTTACATTAATGATACAGACAGCAGCGGGTATTTATAGGCTGCTGTCACTTTAAGAGCGAATGCACTGATAACTGATAGATGTAAGATTTCTTTCTCGTCTGTTTACGTTCACTTAAAGCCCCCCCCGAGTTTATATGTCTATGCGGGTTTTTTAATGTGCTTTAAGTCAAAGCATGTGTGGATTCATAAGTCGACAGCATTGCTGAGTATTTTCTAACCAAAGACAGTCTCAAAAACACGGTGTGAAATCGCTGGTGTTTCTGACGTCACAAACGACCTTGTAACCAATCAGATCAACGTGTGATCGACAACCAGTGGATCTCTGAGTGATGAGTGAGTGGAGGCGGGGCTCATTTGCATATTCATAGAACCATGTATACTAAATGAGGAGAATGTAGAGCTACATTCAAGATATTTTAAGACATGAAAAAAAAACGTTTAAAAATGTCGTCATTTTGGTAATCAAAGATAAGTTTTAAGGGATACAATTATTGACTACAGGGTTACTTTACGACATAATCGACTGTGAGAATTCATGAGAATACTTGCTATTTTAACATAATTTTGTGTATGTGTCTGTTCAAGCGCTAGGAGACGCAAAAGAGAAATCAATTCGGTGTTCGAATTGATTTCTCTTGCGCTTGAATAATTATTTTGTATATATAAATACACACATATGCCTGTATATATTTAAGATTTTTATTTATTTATATATAAAATATTTATATATAATATAAATTATGTATAAATATATATATATACATGCAAATATTTCTTATACATGCATATGTGTGTATTTATAAATACAAAATAATTATACACAGTACACACGCATATATTATGTAAACAGAAACTTTAGTTTGGATGGGATTAATCGTTGCCCAGCACTAATATATAATTTCTTACTTTTTTATCTTGAGGTGAAACGTAACCTAGACCTATTTTAGTGAGATTCTCTCTGGATTAATCTCTGATTGACTGCCAGACGTGTGACCGATATTATCTTCAATAACTCTGCATGAAATCAACAGGGTACTTCGTGACTCACCGACACGATTTTACAGACGCTTAGTTCTAGCGGAGTGACCCACAAACAAATCAAACAGAAGAACCACCTGATGAGAGCCAGACTGAGAGCTGAAAATTATTCCTGTGTCCAAAATCCCTGGTCCTCTAACACACGATCCTCTCTAGCAAACCGTATCACATCCATCTGGTCGTCGCCCCACACCAGGACACGGAAAGACTCCAGGCCACCGGTGGACCGGGCCATCTGGGGCCGAAGAGATGACCTCACTCAGTCTCGATATATACACGTTTCACAGTGAAGCGCTTTCATGAGCGTACGCTCCGTCCTTGTCCTGATAACCGTACCGAGACGAATCTCCAGTCCTTGTACTTTCCAGGGTGACAGCAGAACTTATAAAGCGTGGCTGTTTCTCAGGTCAAAGCTGATGCAATCTGACTCGGCTGATACTTTTGCACACTCTTACGGAGGCCATTATTCCTGCAATTCATTCAATCTGAATTTAATTGGTTTTATAATTGGTTCATTCAGTAACAGACACTGTTTACTGACTCAAGCTGAATAACAACAGTATTATCTTATTTAGAGCTGCTTTACAGCAGTATTTGAATTTGCATCAAACTTGACCAAATCAACAAACTGAAATCCTTTTTCTTTGACTAAAATGTAGTCAGTATCTCCTCCAAGAGCTTTAAAGCTACAACCAACAATCTCGGGTCAGACCTTCAGACTTGTCTGACTTGGGTTGTTATATCTTTTCTAACTGATCATACTTACGGCTTTTGTTAAATGGACAATCAAACCTATGACAAATCCCATAGACTTACATGGGGGGGGGGGGGGGGGGGCTTCATCCACCAATTATCTATCAGCAAAACCTAGCAACTAGCTTAGGTCAAGCTATCAATGTGCTAGCAACATGCTAATTCATGTTAAGAATGCAAAAACATGCTAATTCATGCTAACAACATGTTAAAACTTGCTAAAATGTTAAATCATGATAACAATGTGTTAAACATACCAGCAGCATACTATTTCATTATAGCAATGTGCTAACAACATACTAATTCATGCTAACAATGTTAATTCATGTTAACAACATGCTAATTCATGCTCGCAATGTATTAAAACATGCAAGTAACGTGTTAACTTGTTTTGAACCACATCATGCTATCAATGTGCTAATTCATGCTAGCAACATGGTGTTTCATGCTAATAACGAGTTAAAACATGCTAGCAACATGCTAATTCATGCTACAGCGAACTTTACTGTCTAAAGGTCACATTAAATTGTGTGTAGCATTTAATTGCAATGACATTTCAAACATTTTCACAAAAATAAGAGTCTTATTCTTCTAAAAGTTATGAAAGTAAAGCCATTGTGTGGAAAGCCATTATATGGACATGTCTGGGCGTGTTTTATGCAAATTACTAACATTAACTAGGTTAAGAAAAAATTAATGTGCATAGGTTCGTGTTGTGAATTAGTTCTGTGGGTAAAATACAATTAACTCACACAATTATGTGTAGGCTATATAGCCAACATATCTTTATTTGTGTCTTTGAAGACGAACTAAAGTCGAACAGGTTTGGAACGACATGATGGTGAGTAAATACATGCACTATCACTATCACTTTAAAATAAAAAAAAATGTCTTAGTGTGAAGAACATTTTAATAGTCTAAAGAACGTTTTTCTATAATAAAGAACCTGTGGAGTGGATGTTAAAGGTTCTTCACAGAACCACAAATGCCAATGAAGAACCTTATTGTAAGTGTAGTATAATTCTTCACAGATAAAGAAACATTATCTCTCCTGTCTCAGAGAGGATGCCGAACCGGCACGTTTATCAGCAATTAACGGGACGACTCTCACGCTACAGGAGTAATGGCGCGTGCAGGTTTTGTATGGCCCTGGTATCCTGATATGTCATTAATAATTACAACACGAGATTAAGAAACGATTTGCGTGGTGAAAATAAATCTGAGGTCATTTGTTCGAGACTCTCGGAGTGTAAAGGCGTTGGATTTAGTTTTTTTCCGTACTCGTTTCGTTTGTAGGCTACGGATCGTGGGGAAAGACCTGGACATTAATCATGATGGACAGAATTAAATTAACATCAGCGTCCAGCACTAGTTGCATGTATTACTTCTTCAAATATGGACACTTTTGACCCTGTGCACATTTTTATTTTTATTTTTAAATACACCTTTTAAATTCAATAGCTTACATCATGCAACTTAATTGCAATGACATTTCAAATATTTTTTGGGGGAAAAAAGCGAAATGGTTTATTCACTCATAAATAAACATTCACTCATATATATATATATATGAATCTTTTGGTGCTTTGAGTGAATATATATATAGGCCTATATAATTAGGGCTGTCAAATGATTAATCACGATTAATCGCATCCAAAATAAAAGTTTGTGTTAACATAATAAATGTGTTTGTACTGTGTAAAATTATTTTGTATATATAAGTACACACACGTGCATTTATATATTTAAGAAAAATGTGTTATTTATATATAAAATATTTATATGTAGGCCTATATATAATATAAATTATATATAAATCTATATATAGTATATACATGCAAATATTTCTTAAATATATACAAGCATGTGTATGTATTTATATATATAAAATAATTATACACAGTACACACACATTTATTATGTAAACACAAACTTTTATTTTGGTAATCATTTGACAGCCTATATATATATACATGTAAAAAATCTATATATAAAATTATTTGAAAAATAACCCATGAAAGTAACCAGAATAAATAAAAGGATTGGACAGAATTAACATCAGCGTCAAGCACTAGCTTGTATTATTTCTTCAAATAGGGTCAAAAGTGTCCATATTTGAAGAAATAGACCTAATACATGCAACTGGTGCTCGACTGGTGGTTCATTTAATTCTGTCCAATTCTGAATAAGTTTCCAATTCACTTTTAATGTGACATTCATACATTCTGTTTGGTTTTACAGTGTCCTTGTTACATGTTACATACACCACAGTAATAACTGTAAATATGCATAATTACATGCAACTAACCCTCAACCTATTGTAAGTACTTAATATTACTCAGTAGGCCTACTTAAATAATTACACTGTATGACACTTTAAAATAAAGTGTAACCCACTTTATTTTACAATGACGTAGTTACACATTACTACGGGTACTACTACAGTAATAACACTAACAAATACTAACACTAAACCAAACCCTAACCGTAACCCTAAAGTAAGTAGGCAACATGTAGTTAATATTACTCAGTATTTGAGTAAGTAGCCTACAATGACTACGTCACCTCAAAATAAAGTGTAACCGTTAGTTTTAATACAAATCAGCCTCTAGGACATAAAAGTGCTGTAGTTGAAGAAACACTCATACTGACACTGTAATTGTCGTCGCCATGCTGTAAACAAGGGCAAAAACGCTGCATACTGTACATGCATCATGACTGCCTCACTCCTGCGCACGTACAATGAAGCAGAAGCTTGTGTAATGTAACCTGAGTCGAGGATCCAGCATGTGATGAACGAGCACTGATGCAGGTTTAATGCAGATCCATGCAACCCTCCGTGATCTGTCCGATCAGCTCACACATGCACTCGCAAGCACTATCGAGGAGAAAAGAAAAGCCTGCAGTGTGTGCACATCTCTGCTCTCCATCAGAAGTGTGTGTGAGCTGCAGTCGAGCTCAGGTTTCGTACGCCTGGTTTTCATGCTCAGAGGAAAACAGATTCTCACCCACTGGCGTTCTGGAGGCGACACAGCCCATGCTCCCGGTGTTACGAGGCGAAACACACTACATGGACTGAGTTAAGACGCATTATGCTAAGAAGCGCTCGCGTAGCCTATAGCCTTCATTCATTCATTCTCTCCATCTCTCTCTCTAACATCCCGTCTGCACTAGTTTCTGAACTCCTGCGCTTCTGGAGGATGAAGGAAAACCCGCTCAGTTCTCACACGCACACACACACACACACACACACACACACACACGCGGACTAAACCAGCGTTCCTCACACATGCAAACTGAACTGTTCTCCACACATACACACTATTAAAAAAATTATACATAGATATATAGGCTATATATAATTTTTTTATTTTATTTTTTGCTGCAATGCAAAAGAAGAACCATTTTTGGAACCTTCAGTTCTCAAGAGAATTGAACAACATTCTAAACATTCTAAGAACCTTTTGGGAAAAAACAACGTTATTTTTAAGCATATTCGGATTATGCAACATTTCTTTAAACACAAACACGAAATTTTATAGATTAAACAAGCTGTTCTCCAGATGAAAAACACACCAAACTGTTGTTCTACCAGACACACATGAACAAAACAGCCTTTCTCCTATTATTTTCCACATATAGAGACTAAACTGCAGTTTTTCAAACACAGACAGACTAAAAGAATGTTTGAAACACATGTACAGTTCAAACAGAACTGCTGTTCTTCAAACACATTCAGACTAAAATAGCATTTCTCCCAAATGCAAACAGACTTTCACACTAGCTACTGTTCTTCAAACACAAAACGCACTAAAAACTGCTATTCATCACATACAGACTAATCTGCCTTAAAATCTCATAAAACACACAGAAACAAGCTGTTGTTCTAAACTGTTCTTCTTCCAGACACATATACAAACTGAACCTGATTTTCTCTCAAATGCAAGTACACTGTTGTTCTCTGACAGACAGGATAAACGGACGAATGCAACACATGTACTGATGCAACAGAGAAAGAAAACTGCAGTTCTTCAAACACAGACATGACATGAAAACAGACTAAACTGTCATGACACACACACACACACGCATGTGTACAGAATAGTTACTGCGGTTCTATCACACACAACAGATCAATTGCCCTTGACAGAGACTAAACAGCTGTTTTGATTATTAATATAACCTCTTTTAAAAAATCTGACATGTTTTCTATGTGTGTGTGTTCATATACACAGCAGTATGTGATCATCTGTAGTGTTGTATGAATCTCACCTCTAGATGACGCGGGCTGGATGGACAGTGTTTCTCTCCTCGAGCTCTCACGTATTTGCATCTCCCACGGCTCGGTTCCGTTCATACACACACTCACACACCAGTAAGAGCGAACAGCTTCTCTCTCCCGCGCGTGAGCCGCAGGCATTAAAGGATGAAAAGCACATGCGGGAACGAGCTTTATAAACGAGCCACCGGGTGCGCAACGAGCTCTGATTGGACAGACCCAGTTCTGACCCCGCCCACAACACTTTAGATG
>JAULUF010000015.1:380000-427500 GCA_031834385.1 Semotilus atromaculatus | reverse complement strand
AGACGAGCTTTTCTGAAGATTTAAATCAGCATCTGATGGGTCACGTGAGCGGTGTAGGCTAGGCTACTGTATAAAGCATAAATACAGCAGAGAAAATCTGCCGCAACATGTTCCCTCTGTAGACCAGTCAACGTTTAATGATTACACGCTTTTCTCTTTGATGCTCTCTCTCTCTCTCTCTCTCTGCAATGCAACAGTGTGCTGTGTTACAGCGCCACCTGTAGGTCAACTCAATCTCTCCATCTCCCTGCATGAGCTCAATGCCACAGAGAGAAATAGATTTAGCTGTCTAATAAGCATCATATTAACTGCAATGGATCCTAGGTCTATTTTAAACACTATAGCTAATAAGCATTAAAAATACACAGCACACACAATTATTGTGTAAAAATAGTAACATTTTCACTGAGCTCATCAGATTCCTCACAAAGAACATAAGGTAATGTCAGAATTATATTATGCAAGTTCGCAAACACGTGCACAAGTACAAGCGCGCAGTTTTATTGTAAATATAGTAATGTGCGTTGCGTTACTGTAACGATTAACGAATCTCAGTAGCCTACAAGGCAATAAAGCTTTTTTTTTTTTCTCCAAATGTGACCTTATAAATCAGTAGGCTACTGTTGTGTGTATTCTTTTGCACTGACAATCATTTCTACCTCCATCACACGCAGTGCATCTTCACTCATACTGTTATGTGCACTAACCATCTGCATCATAAATGCACCATACATTATATAACACTCTTACATAGGCTATGCATATATATTTATAATTTATTGCTATCTGCATAATTACCGCCTACCTTAAGAACAGCAGGAGAGTATAGCCTACGTATGTGATATAATAAAATGCTGTCTTTTTAGGCAGCTAACACAGTAACGTTATGTAAAGGTTGAGATAAAACGTCCTTTAAAATAACATTTATAGAACGTTCTTATAACATTATTGTTTGATATGATGTTGAGAGAAAACGTTCGTATGATGTTATTCGTATGAACGTTTCAAACAACGCTCGAATCACAATGTTTTAGAACATATTTGTTAGCTGGGAACAGAGAGAGGGTTTCTGCCTCAGGAAAACCATGAGGATGTGTGTGTGTGTTGTTTCTGTCTACCTGTCGACAGGTGTAACAAACGCGTGCAAATGCAACATAACACGCTTAACCAAGACGACACACACTCTCAGTCTCAGGTTTGATGAGAAGTACAGCAGGTGTTCTAACTGTTACATTAATGACTCACGGTCTGCTAAAAATAACCACTCTTTGGCTGTGATTTATTATTCATAAGCGTGTGTGATAATGACGTCACATCTTATTATCCACACCGATCAGAGAGACTCTACCTGAGATGACGTCAGTATTCATCAAATATTTTCAGTTTCAGTTTAAAGAGAACATTTTAATCGTTTTAAAAGTTGAATCGGATCACCATAAATCAATAAAATGTTCTCTGATTAATTTCACAAGTAATTAAATTATTCATCAGTGCACAGCCAACAAACTTAGATGTGGATAAATAATATTAATCTATAAAGTCCCATCCTATTTATTTCTCAGTCCAAATTCTGTTTAATTCAGGAATACATAACTTTTAATAACATCCCAACTAACAAAAACCAATGTCCAGTTCTTATGTGAACGTGTTCCCCCGGTTATGTGGACGTTAAGGCAACATTCCATTTTAGAATTTTGCAATGTTACTTCTGAATGCCCTCGGAACATTCTGAAAAATGTAACATTTAAAAAAAATGTACGTCCAATATGAATGAATAAGCCTTAAGGTTATGAATAAGCTGGTGTGCTCCAAAACAATGACAAAATTCGCATTTATGAGATATAAGCATTCAAAACTTATTCTCAAAATGGATCAGGGATTTTTATGACATCACCGCAGACTTCAGCTTCTCATTACATATTCTGTCCAATCAAATGCTCTCTAGAATCTAAAGCTCCGCCCCCTGTGCTATAAACACCACCCGGCCAAAGCAAGTGTTGACAGACACGGTGCAATATGTGTTGGAGTGTGTGTTCGGTTGCTCAAACGCTCGAGTTTTATTCAGTTTTTCAACTGTACGTCAGTTAAGAATGAAATGGCTAGAATTTATTCTCACTTCTACTATTAAATCCAGCGTTTCATCAGCGCTCGCATTCACTTCCATGGCGCTGTCGAGTACGCCTTGCAGTCTGTGAGGGAAACTAAACGCTATTGGCTGTTTGAAAAGGGGGAGGAGCCATTTAATAAGTCCCGCCTTAGCTTCCTGTTTCAGTAGAAACCCTAACCCTAATGTCAACGCATCAAACAAAGCTACGTTTTTCAAGACACTTCAGTGGGTCTTTAAAAGAGTATTTTGAATGTTTTATTTCCACTAGTCTAACATGGTATGGAATCAAAATAAAGCTCAAAACTCACTAGTGCATAAGAAAAATAGTTTTTTCTGTAGTGTTTTGCCTTTATTTCACATTCTCTCATTATGATTGTTTGGTGAATATCTGCAGCTGTCTCTCTCTCAGTGCAGTAAAACACTCATGAACACGCTCAGGATCAGCGTCGTCATGGTGCAGAGGGGCGTGTCGGGGGCGGAGCTTCCCGGGTCAGTGGATGTGTGGGGAATCCCATCAGGCTCAGCGGTCGCAGCGCAGTGTTGCTGATTGGCCCCGACGCAGGCCGCGTAAGCCATGGCGTGAGCGATGTAGTTCTGCTCATAAACGCCCTGGAAGAGATGAGCCATGGGGCCGCGGGCCAACAGCGCCACATCTTCCCCACCGTGGGTCTCAGTGTCCAGCGGGACGGCCGACTGCTGAACGTAATCCTTATCGGCTGAGAGAGAGAACCAGAATAAATACTCACACGACATCAGTGTTTTCAGCGAGCTACGTTCACATTCACATTTATTTGTATAGCGTTTTTCACAATACACATCATTTCAAAGCAGCTTTACAGAGTCCACATTACAATTTAGTCTGTTATCAGAGGTAACTGTCTAAGTTATGCATTTCAGAAATGTATATAGAAAATCACAAGCTATGTTTCCATCCACACGTTTTTATCCACATTAAGTGATATCGAATGAAAAATGCCTTATGGAAACAGTAAAATTCGATTGAATTTCATGAATATCGACTCAAATGAAATACGGTCCGTCTCATCGGATTTTATCTTGATCGATATCCGGCTTATGCGACAAACTGATGGAAAATGTTATTATGGCGCGATCCATTTTGCCTAGCAAAACTTCGTTCCCAAATGTTTGCTTGAATGTTGTGCAATTCGGTGAGAAAATGAATGGAAACACCTTAACATGTCTCAAATCAATTCGATATACCAATTTGATCGCAAAACAGCATGTGACGTCATTACGCATTGACAAGTGGATGGAGACTTGGTTACAGTTAGCAAAAAAAGTATTAATTTCACAATGTAATGCAGAAACCATGTGTACCAGATGTGGGCCGGATCTGGGCCGACACTATGTTTCTGTCTGGGAATAAGCTCATTGTAGTATCGAATACTTGTTTGTGCTGATTTTCTTACTGGTGTCGACACCGCGGAGGTCTGGGCGCTTGTTGTCGACGATTTTGTGTCCCGGTCCGTTTCCGTACATTAGAGTCGTGTAGGGTAAAAAGTCTGAGGCAAAGATTGGAGATTTACCTGAGAAACAACAGATGATTGACAAGTGAGGATTATTGGAACCATTAGGAGACCCGTAACAAACTTGTTGTGCCACAACGCCCCTAAAAACTATCATTCTGAGGCTACGTCTACATTAATCCAGATACATTTGAAAACGGCGTTTATAAACGCTCTCCGTCCACACTAGCGTTTTCAGTGTGCGTTCAGAAAACGCCTGAAAACACTAAATTCACCTTTACTGCGCATGCGTAAAACCTCCCAAAAGCTCACTGAGATGATACAGACGGAAAATAAATAATAAAGTTATCGTGCAATTCTTTTGACAGGATCATTTTATTTAGCAGAATATCTCATCATTCACTGAAGTGTCCAGGTCGCACTCACGCACTATTACATGTTCGGTCGAAAACACAACGTCTCATGTTTTACCGCAGCAAATGTGAGTGAATTCTGTCATATTTGCAGGACTGTGATATGAGGAGTGAGCAAAGTTACATATTTTAGCAACAGTGTGAAAGTGAACAGCACATAACAGACACAATACCGCTATAAACATGAGTATCTATTGGTACAATACGCGTTACATGACTAAACTTACGTCATCGTTTTGACAGTCCACACTACAACGGGAAAACGGCGTTTTCAAATTTATCCACTTTGGAGAACGCTTTCAAAAAGGTTTGTTTTCATTAATAAAAACGCAGTCTCAGTGTGGACGGAAGGCCAAAACGGAGAGAAAAAGATGAGTTTTCAAACGAAAACGTATTAATGTGGACAGATGCGCACACGAACAGAAACATACCAATACATGTATGTTCTATTATGGCCCTTGGTCTTGGAATGATGTACAGACTAAAATCAAGCTACAATCCCTCATCTCTCTAAATGATTTTAAACACAGAATAAAGGAGGTGGTCATTGCTAATTGCAGTTGCTTTGCCAATTCTTTTACCACTTAAATTAACTCCTTATGAAACCTAATTATGTTATTTATGTGAACAGTGTCATGTAGGGTATTTTGTAATACCTACAGTACACGTCTGTGTTGTTGTGCTGTGTTTTGGTGTTGTATAACTTCTTGTCATGATGACTTGCTTCTCTGTGTTTTCTGTTGTCTAATGATGATGTTGTGATTGGTTCCTTATTGTTGCTTGTTATCTGTTTAATCCTGCTATCTAACCCTGTCTTGACTAGGTCCCACTTAACCTCAATGTGATTTTCCTAGTTAAATAAAGGTTAAGGTACCCAGAATGCTGTTCCCTCTGAAGGGGTAGCCATTGAAGGTGAACGCGTGGGAGTGGTCAGCCGTGACGATTGTTAAAGTCTCCTCCTCATTGGTCAGCTCCAGTCCGCGAGCTACGGCTTCATCCAGAGCCACCGCCTCGTGCAGAGCCATGGAGGCGCGGCTGTCGTGATGTCCCTGATCGATACGGCCACCTGTCAAACCACACCAACGCCAAATCTGATTCAGCAATGCCCAAGTACAGGTATTACAACTGGGCTCAGTTGTTCAAAAAGTTTCCTATTTTTCTTTTGAACACCCATTTTTAAGATTTGATCAAAATCCGTTCAGATTACGTTCAGATTATTTTACTTGGATGGATGGATAAGGATGGATGGATGGATTAATTAATATGCATGGATGGATAAATATGGATGGGTGGATGAATATGCATGGATGTATGTGGAAGGATGGATGGATGGATGAATATGCATGGATGGATAAATATGGATGGGTGGATGGATGAATGAATACAGATGGATGGATGAATATGCATGGATGGATGGATGAATATGGATGGGTGGATGGATGAATGAATACAGATGGATGGATGAATATGCATGGATGGATGTGGAAGGATGGATGGATGGATGGATGGATGTGGAAGGATGGATGGATGGATGAATATGCATGGATGGATGTGGAAGGATGGATGGATGGATGGATGAATATGCATGGATGGATGTGGAAGGATGGATGGATGGATGGATGAATATGCATGGATGGATGTGGAAGGATGGATGTGGAAGGATGGATGGATGGATGAATATGCATGGATGGATGGATGGATGAATATGCATGGATGGATGTGGAAGGATGGATGTGGAAGGATGGATGGATGGATGAATATGCATGGATGGATGTGGAAGGATGGATGGATGAATGAATATGCATGGATGGATGTGGAAGGATGGATGGATGGATGAATATGCATGGATGGATGTGGAAGGATGGATGGATGGATGAATATGCATGGATGGATGTGGAAGGATGGATGGATGGATGAATATGCATGGATGGATGTGGAAGGATGGATGTGGAAGGATGGATGGATGGATGAATATGCATGGATGGATGTGGAAGGATGGATGGATGGATGGATGGATGGATGAATATGCATGGATGGATGTGGAAGGATGGATGGATGGATGAATATGTATGGATGGATGTGGAAGGATGGATGGATGGATGGATGGATGGATATGTGGATGGATGGATGATGAATATAGATGGATGTATATGGATGGATGGATGATGAATCTGGACGGATGGATGATTGGTTTGTTTTTGGTTTCATTGATTGGTTATTCGTTGGATGGATTGCTTGTTTGCCAGTGATGATGACCTTCGACCAGCAGGAAGAATCCTTTGGGATTTTTCTTCAGGATCTGAATGGCTTTCTCTGTGGTCTCAGAGATGGAGGGATCCATGCTGGGGTCTCTCTCCACATCGAACCTCAGATCACCCGGCTCAAAGAGGGCTACAGACACAGAAATATAACATTTACTATTGTTCATTCACATTTTTGATGGATCTTAAGACCTTTAAAAACTCATGGCAACATGAAGCAGGATTATCACTGTTAATTAAAACTAAAACTATTAAAACACTTTATGGTTAGGGCTAATTTAATTGAAATAAAGCTGAAATCAAACAATAAAAAAGGCACAAAAATTACAAAAAAAAGCCACAATAATTCAAAATAGTAGTATCTATAATAGCGTATAAATAATACTACAATTAGACTGGTATAAAGCTCAACATCAGTTCCTCAGGTTCAGGAACTCATGTGTCTCTGGTCTGAATGAAGGACTCGTACCCATCAGATAATCGGTCTTTTCAGGATCCACAGCGTCAAAGTCTCTTTTATTCCACACGTATCTCGCAACCTGCACAAACACGCCAAGGCAAAGTCCCATTAAAGGAAGCCGTTTCAGTCGTCGGCCATCTTTGAAACGCCTCACGCACAGCTATTTCAGGGAAACATCAAATTCTCTAAAGCTGTTTACCAAGTTTGACTGTTGTCTGACAATAATGGTCTCATAAATATTGTCCTTTTCAGGCTGGACCAGCGCATTTGTAGTCATAAGCATGTGTTTTAGAACATGTGATGACTAACAATTGGCGATTGGCTCTTTTATATAGAAGGCGGGACTTATTCCCCAATATTGCGCATTGCACTTCTAAAGTTCACCCAATCAAGTCCTACCTTCTGTGTTCCTCACTTGCTAAATTTCATGTTTCTCCAGGAGATATTTCACAAAATGAAGTCAAATGTGTTGTGAACGCTCCTCTGCTTCTCTCTCTCTCTCTTCACCTTTCCCTCCTTCATGCTCAGCCACTCATCGATGAGGCTTCTGTTGTCTTTTCTCTGTCCCTGAGCGCTCAGGTCTGCGGGATACTCCGGGTCGGGGAACCCTTTAGGCGTCATGTACTTCCGACCTCCTCCGATGATCACCTGCACACAGTCACCGCTTTACTCTGGAGGATACGACACAGGCTCCTTTACATGGGATCGGATCAATTACAACGAATACGGATGGATGGATGAATATGGATGGATGGATATATTAATGAATATGAATGGATGATATGGATGGATGGATGGATGTATGAATGAATATGAATGGATGGATGGATGGATGGATAGATGTAGATGGATGGATGAATATGGATGGATGAACATGGATGAATAGATGAATGGATAAGGAGGGATGAATATGGATGGATAGATGAATGGATAAGGATGGATGGGTAAGGATGATGGATATGGATGGATGAATATGGATGGATGAGGATGGATGAATACAGATAGATAGATGAATGGATAAGGAGGGATGAATATGGATGGATGAATATGGATGGATGAATATGGATGAATAGATGAATGGATAAGGAGGGATGAATATGGATGGATGAATATGGATGATAGATGAATGGATAAGGATGGATGAATATGGATGGATAGATGAATAAATATGGATGGATGAATATGGATGGATGAATATGGATGATAGATGAATGGATAAGGATGGATGAATATGGATGAATAGATGAATGGATAAGGAGGGATGAATATGGATGATAGATGAATGGATAAGGAGGGATGAATATGGATGAATAGATGAATGGATAAGGAGGGATGAATATGGATGGATAGATGAATAAATATGGATGGATGAATATGGATGGATGAATATGGATGATAGATGAATGGATAAGGATGGATGAATATGGATGAATAGATGAATAAATATGGATGGATGAATATGGATGGATGAATATGGATGATAGATGAATGGATAAGGATGGATGAATATGGATGAATAGATGAATGGATAAGGAGGGATGAATATGGATGAATAGATGAATGGATAAGGAGGGATGAATATGGATGAATAGATGAATGGATAAGGAGGGATGAATATGGATGGATAGATGAATAAATATGGATGGATGAATATGGATGGATGAATATGGATGATAGATGAATGGATAAGGATGGATGAATATGGATGAATAGATGAATGGATAAGGAGGGATGAATATGGATGAATAGATGAATGGATAAGGAGGGATGAATATGGATGAATAGATGAATGGATAAGGAGGGATGAATATGGATGGATAGATGAATAAATATGGATGGATGAATATGGATGAATAGATGAATGGATAAGGAGGGATGAATATGGATGAATAGATGAATGGATAAGGAGGGATGAATATGGATGAATAGATGAATGGATAAGGAGGGATGAATATGGATGAATAGATGAATGGATAAGGAGGGATGAATATGGATGAATAGATGAATGGATAAGGAGGGATGAATATGGATGAATAGATGAATGGATAAGGAGGGATGAATATGGATGAATAGATGAATGGATAAGGAGGGATGAATATGGATGGATAGATGAATAAATATGGATGGATGAATATGGATGGATGAATATGGATGATAGATGAATGGATAAGGATGGATGAATATGGATGAATAGATGAATGGATAAGGAGGGATGAATATGGATGAATAGATGAATGGATAAGGAGGGATGAATATGGATGAATAGATGAATGGATAAGGAGGGATGAATATGGATGAATAGATGAATGGATAAGGAGGGATGAATATGGATGAATAGATGAATGGATAAGGAGGGATGAATATGGATGGATAGATGAATAAATATGGATGGATGAATATGGATGGATGAATATGGATGAATAGATGAATGGATAAGGAGGGATGAATATGGATGATAGATGAATGGATAAGGAGGGATGAATATGGATGAATAGATGAATGGATAAGGAGGGATGAATATGGATGGATAGATGAATAAATTTGGATGGATGAATATGGATGGATGAATATGGATGATAGATGAATGGATAAGGAGGGATGAATATGGATGAATAGATGAATAAATAAGGATGGATGAATATGGATGAATAGATGAATAAATAAGGATGGATGAATATGGATGGATAGATGAATGGATAAGGAGGGATGAATATGGATGGATGAATATGGATGATAGATGAATAACGTAACGATGTGATCAATAACACAATAATGACATTTCATGAACACACCTATAGGGGTCACACACACACACACACACTCACGTCTATGTCAGTGTTTGTGAGCATCTGTGAGGCGATGTCCACACACCCTGCGGTGAGGGCCGCGGGCGGCAGGTCTGCGTCGCTGTACCAGGTCCTGCTGGCGCTGTGGGCGTATGAAGCAGCAGGAGTGGCGTGTTGGACACGGGTGGTCGTCACTATACCCACTGACTTCCCTTAGGACACACCAAACACAACATTACTGAGACACACACATTCCCTCAGCTCAGATTCACACCAAGGACGATAATTTAAATATAGCAGCAAGCAGCAATGAATGGCCAAACACAACAAAGGCATGAAGAGTTCTGCAAACATGGCTTGGAGCTTCAGATTAACTGCAACAATGAGGAATTAAAGATATTTTTAGAGAAAATGGCTGAGAAAACACATACAATCACTACTAATATGATTGAATTGCTTATTTTTGGTGCCGCTGTTATGAAATTGCTTTTGTGTGGTCAGTGTGAGGTGACAATGATACATGCAAAGTGTCAATATGCCGAAGCCTGGCAGAGTTACGGCCTTAGAAACAGTTTGCCATTAAGTTTGTTGAGTTATTCGAGAACGGTTTGGTCAATCAAAAAAAGTTTCATATCTTTTTGCCAGCGTGATCTGAAGATGATCTGTGCCAATTTTGATGAAAGTCGGACAAACGGTCTAGGAGGTGTTTGGAAAAGTAGGTTTTCAAAAATATTTTAAATGGCGGACAGCGATTTTGACAAAATATGGCATAATTTACATCACTGTTCTCTTTATGACTCAAAAAATAAGTTTCATTAGAATAGGCAAATTTAATCAAATGTTATTCGAATTTTTGGAAATTTCATAAATTTTAGGACATAAAAACTTTAGGACATGTGCCGATGATTATTAAAGAGTTTCGTAGCGATGCGCTAATGCAATCGTAAAATACAGCCTTTTACAACTAAATTCAAAATGGCCGATGCCCAACACAGTAAAATTGGGTATCATTCAACTCTGTATGTAACACTAAAGCAAAAGAGACCCGTTTTAGGATTTTTAGGCAAACTGTTCAGCAGTTATATGCAAAAAATAGGGAAAATATAAGCAAAAATGTTCATATCTCCAGACCAGTAGGTGGCGCTGTGCTGAAACGCTGCACACAGCCTCAGGTCATGGTTGTGATGACACGTACTGAGATTCGTCACATTACGCTAAAGCTTTGTGGAGATATTGTTTTATTTGTGGTGTGGACTCATTGTTCTATGTTTAGAACGATTTCATTTCGATTTCAACGTTATCATTATAGTTATCGTCCTTGGTGTGAACGGGCCTTTATGCTGTGAAATAGTTTTATTTTCAGCAGGATTTTTAACATCAATAAATAATTATTTATTAGTTTATTATCCCTAAATTGTGGAATGATCTACCTTTGCACATTAGACAGGAATCTTCATTGTCTGTTTTTAAGACTCTTCTTCTTTGGCCTTTGAAAACTGAAATCCATGTTTGGTTATATTGATTTTATTGGTTCATTGTATGGTTGTTATTGTTTTTTATTTGTATTTTATGGGTCGTGTGAGCTTTGTATTTAGGGCTTTTTATGTATTCATTTATTGTTTTACTGTACAACACTTTGGATTTTAAAGTGCTCTATAAATACATTTTGATTGATTGATCAAATCCTGCTAGAAATAAAAAAAATCTCATCCTTTTACTAGTTCTGTTCGTTTACAGCAGCATTCAGGAGCGTACACGGCAAACACTGTAAAGTATTGCTAGTATTTGAAAAACCGTTATGAAAAATGACATGCATAAATAAATCACTGAAACGTTTCGTCTTTAAATGTGTTCGAGCCCTAAAATATGCATGTTACTCATCTAATATGAAGTGAAGAAATATTGCCATTTTTTACAACAAAGATAACTCTTAATGCAAATATTAATATTACTTAAAAAAAAATAAAAAAAATATCAGTCAACCACACAGGACTGTCAACATGTTTTCATTTTTTGGTGAAATTGTCAATTTCAAGGGTCCTTGTTAATGAATTAAATTAAACACTTTTTTATTCATCAGGTCTTTGGCTGGTTGTAACAGACTATAAAAAAGGCTGAAATTAGTCTAAAAATAATAATACATTTTAATGTTCTCATACCCAAAGTGCTAGATTAAATTAAAATTAAATATTAAATATTGTCTAAATTATTAGTCTAAAATTAGACCAGAATGATCAGTTAGTGGTTTCTTTGTTGCGACCGACTGCTGGTAATGATCTGATATGAAGATTATTAGAGCATTTTGTAATACAACGTCCATCATGAAAACCAGCCAACGAATTTAAAATCGTGAATTATTCAGTGTGATCATGAATGAAATGAGATAGAAGATAAATTCATTCACTTAGCACAGTAGATTTAATGGATGATTGATGAGCTTGACATTTGACGCATTTTCAGATGGAAATACACACTTCAACTGAAAAACACACACTTACAGGAGGATGACACACATGAAATATGACCAAAATATACAACAGACACTCTCTCTCTGCTGATAATAATGTTATGATAATGTATGATAAGGTTAAGTCAGTCAAGTCACCTTTATTTTTTATAGCGCTTTATACAATAGAAATAGTTTGAAAGCAGCTTCACAGTAATAAACAGGAACGTATGATGCAACTTTATCAAATTAGTGACAGATTCAAATTCTGCAGTGTTCAGCTGTAGCAAGGTATTTTTGCGTTTTGTACATTTTTGGGATTAAATTGTTTTACATCAACTCACAAACCCTATTTGGGAAATAATAAAGTATTTACTTTATTAAAAACACAATAACACACAAGCACTAAACACGAGCACACACACTCTCTCTCTCACACACACACACACACACACACACACACACACACACTCTCTCTCTCACACACACACACACACACACACACGTTGGTGCAACAGCATTATGAGGACTCTCCATAGGCGTAATGGTTTTTATACTGTACAAACTATATATTCTGTCCCCTTACACACACACACACACACAGTCACACACACACACACACACACTGCCCCTGTCCCTAAACCTACCCATCACAGGAGACATGCTGCATTTTAATTTTTTTAATAAAACATTGTTTTGTATGTTTTTTAAGCCATTTGATTTATGAGGACTTTTGAAGTGTCCTCATAAACCACCCATAAGTTGTAATACCAGTGTAATACACATGTCATTATACAAATTTGTGTCCTCATAAATCACATAAACCAACCCACACACACACACACACACACACACACACACACACACTTTGTGTCAGCACTGTTCTGTATTTATGGGTTAAATAACACTTAGAAGATAATATTTCGAAGGACAGAAGATAAACTCACATCTGAAACACAGATAAACTCTCAGTGAGAATGTTGTCTGTGTAATCTTCGAGGGAAACAGGAACGTTTGTGTTTGCATGACAGTCTGCTTGTGTAAGAGTGATTGCTGTACCTGCGTCTTTAGCCCATCTGAGGATCGACGTGACCTCGTTGCCCTTCTGCGAGCGACACACACCGTTACGAGCGGCTGCGCTCACGCCGAGTGTGTTCAGGTTAGCCTTCACTCCACACAGATACGCTGTGGCTGTCGCCGCACTGTCAGGAATCTGGAAATCCACGGAGTAAACCTGCAAACACACACTGTAAGCCACTGCTAGATGGATGCAGAGTTCATATCAGTAAATAAAATTATAAGAAATATCTATATAAATAAATATCTAAAAAAAACTATCGAAAAAATCTGAAATATTATAAAATATCAGTATTAGATTACAAATTAATTTATTTATTTGACAATTTTCAGCTAATTCAAAATATGAATACAAATTCTAATGATATATAAATAATACTAAAATGATCATTAACTAAAACAAACTAGTAAAAAAAATGTGTTAATTGAAATGCAGCTGAAATATAATACAACTTCATTAAAAATAGAAGTATTACATTAAGTAAACAAAATGCTGCCTTGGCAATGAACTGAAATAAGTTGAAGCACTAAAATTATTAACTGGAAATAAAACTAAAACTAACAAAAGCAGATAAAATTACATAAAATATTTATATTTTTGTAAATTAAAATAAAGCTAAAATCAAATAAAACAATTATTTGATGAAAAAAGTAAACTAAAGAAAAAAATTTTCGTGAAAAATTAAAGCACTAATCTCAAACTGGAAATAAACTAAAACTGTTCTAAAAATGAAATAAAAATAAATAAAAACTAAATAGTAATATCTGTAAAAAAGCACATGAAAATATACAAATAAAAACTATAATAGTAGGCTATATAAATAATACTGAAACGACATGTTGACGTCCCGAAGAGTGAAACACTGACACTTTTGAAACACTGACTCGTTTATGCAAGTCAACTTCTGACTCAACCAATGGGGTGAGATTGGGGGCGGGACAATCTGTTTGACTGGCCAATGACAGACTTAGGGAAACCTGTTTACTGATTACTGATTACTGTTTACTGTTACTGAAGACAGTACTACCTTAGCAATTAATTTTGTTTTGCATTTTGAAAATGCAATTTTTGGATATTTAATGTATAACAGTGCGAATAAGGAAGCTTTTTTAATTAATTTGTTAATTTTATTAGTCAAATTTCACATTCATAAGTGTAAGTTTTCTAACAGTTTTCTTAGTATTCCTTATAGAACTTGAAAATCCCTTTTCTACTATTCAATCTAATGGGAAAGCTATTAAGACTGTTCATTTAATCTTTGATTCATACAAAGGTCTTGTAAATTTTTTTTGTGTTTTCTTTGCTCCCCTGGCTCCAAAATGTATGTTGTATTGTTTTGTTGTTTAAAGCATTAATAATAATAATAAAAAAAGTATTACCTTAGCAAGACCCACATACGGGAAGGTGTCCATGTTCATGACGGTCTCCTCTCCCGAGCGCTTCTGTAACTGGCCCTTTAAGATACGGGCCGCTGTGATGGTGGTCACACCCATTCCTGATTAAAACACACACTTCATCAGATCCACAGGCCCATAGATATCCTTAATAATGGCTAGATGTCTCGTCCGCGCTGCTGGCCAATGGTGGTTGACGTCAGCACTGGCGGCCATCTTGTCACAGTCAGCTCGCTCACTCGTAACATTGTGTTTATGGTGTATGTACTTTTTAAATAACCGTAACTTGCTAAATTTTCAACCGATTTTCATCGGTTTGGTTGGTTATAAACATCAGAGATGTAGTTATGACGCGTGATTTTTTTTCCCAAACCACTTTAGCGGAAATCCCGCCCTGCAGCCGATTTCATTGGTTTAGGTTATAGTGACGGGTAGGTTTAGGGATCAGGGTTGGGTGTAGGCAATCTGTACAGTGATTGACATGACCAATGAAAACTTTAGAATTAGCTGCAGGGCGGGATTTCCGCTGAAGTGGTTTGGGAAAAAAAATCACGCAGTTATGACACTGCACACTTATGAATAATTACGTATTATGTAAACATCCAGTATTATAGCTACGTTAATAACGAGAAACCAAACCGTTTGTAAATCCGTCAAGATTTCAGCGAGATAAGAGTATTTGTGTTCGTGCTGATCACTCACCTTACATTAACCTTGCCTGTGACAAGATGGCCGCCGGTGATGACGATAGAGACTCTGCCGTCTAGACATAGCCTTTATTATGGATATCTATGCACGCTTTTTGCTATATCTTGTTGCACACCAACATCTGGAATGGCCTGATCTGATTGGCTGGTGCAAGTCAGGCTCAAGGTTTTTTGATTGGTCTGGACTGTGTGCTGAGCTTTAAGGCAAAAACTTTTGTTTTTTCAAGCACTGGTCAATGTGGAGATTTTTGTCTATTTTGCTTCTATATAACATTTATAAATACACTTTTAAGTGTTAATTTTATTGCACTTTATCTATTTGCGTCTGTTGATTTTAATTACAATACATATCTTTAAAAAGTTTTCTCTCCACTTCAGCAGCAGTTATATACACCAAAACTTACAGTTTTATTCCTATCTATATTCTAAAGGTTTTTACTGAGGGGATTGTTCATATAACATTCGCCTGATATATATTTAACATTTTATTCCTCAAAAACGTTGTGAAAAAGTTTTTTTTCTTTTGCCTGTTGAGAAATATGAATATAAATTATAATAGTATATAAATAATACTAAAAATACTTGTTAACTAAAACTATAAAAACGTTGTTATTTGAATAAAAAAAAAAGCTGAAATAAAATACATATTAATATTAGATGAAAAACAATCTAAACAAATATGAGAAATGTTGCAAACTGAAATCAGCTTAAGTTAAAGCGCTAAAATTAGTAATTGGAAATAAATAAATGTAGTAAACTGAAATAAAAATAAATTAAAACTTATTGCTATCTACTCTCTGATGTTTCACAGAGGGTTTATATTTAACATTTTATTTCTAAAACATTGTGAAAAAAATTGTATCTGGCTTTTAAAAAATATGAATAAAAACTATAATATACAAATATTACTAAAATAATCTTTAAACTAGATAATTAAAATAAAAAAATCCCTAATTTATGGAATGATAAAAATATCCAAAATCCCCTCTGTAAAGACTTTTAACTTTAATATAATCACCAAAATAAAAAAAAGAAATGGCTTTATCCAATAAACATATTTCTGTTCTGGAAACATATGCAAATGAATGCATGTTTATTTAAATAAAGCATTGTTTGCATTGTTAAACAATATTTCAGAAAACTTGTAATACGACACAATTGTCGTAATGTACTGTGATTCATAAATTGGTGAATTATGATGATATCTATTCACCTGTATGTGTCTCGTCTTAATAAAGAGTTTTTAAATGTCATAAAAGCCTCTGCTTACCGTCTCCCAGAAACAGCACAATGTTTTTGGCCACATTAGTGTTGATCCTCCGGCCCAGAGCCGATCGCAGTGTGTTCTGAGCCGAAGTCCTCCAGAACTCTGGGTTCTCCTCTTCAACTGAGGGGAAAACACATATTAATGTTACACAGTTTAGTGCAAGACGTGAACATAAAAACACAATTGCCTCTCTTGTACAGATAAAGGTTCTTCAGCGATTCGATTTACCAAGAACTGTGTTCTCCTTCAGTTGCTTTATGGGTTTTGGGAGATTAAAAGAAGTTCCTGAGGTTCTTCAGATCATTGTTTTGGTTTTGGGTTCAATAAAGCACTTATGAAATATGCTTTAAAAAGGTGCCATGAAGAACCAAAAGGAGTTTTCACAGTGATGTCATTGAAGATCTCAAAGTAAGAGTAAAGTAAAAGTTTTTTTTTTTACCATGTGTAATATTTTAATAATCTAAAGAACTTTTTGTGCAATTGAAAGGTTTCATGGATATTAAAGGTTATTAATGGAACCAAGTAATGGTTTTCTAAAGAATTGGAGGATAAATAGTTTGTTTTGTCTAAAAAAAAAAAGAGAAAAGAAAAAAGTAGAAATCTTGCTTTTGCAAACTAACTGAAATAAGTTGAAATAGTAAAATTACAAAAATGGAAATAAAAGTAAATTAAGGCTTTATAGAAATATTTGTTACGCTTACGCATTTAGAAGACACTTTTATTCAAAGTGACGTACAATACATTAATGCATGTAAACAAACACATTTATCAACCAATTGTTTAAAATATAATTTAAAAAAAAGACATTTATAAAAAGGAAAATTACATGACAAAATTACTAAAACAAATCAAATTAAAATATAGGAAAGAAAACTGGATCCAAAATTTTAATAAAAACTATAATAGCATATTAAAATAGCACTGCTCGGAAACAAATATAGTTTTGCATATTATAGAGGTAAAATGGGTCGCAAATGCAATTTCAGGATGACTTTAAAATGATCTCCAGTGACATCATCAGGCTACAAAACTCTCTCTGGTTCTACCAGGAATGTTGATGAAGAGATGGAATATGTTTAATCACATGCATGAACACCCAGATAAACACAATCACCTGTAAGGCATCTACTGCTACTGGAAATCTGACACACACACGTTGTGTTTTCATGTTTTATGGGAACCCTCCACGTAATGTTTTTGAGAAACTGTATATTGTCTCCTCCTTACACTAAACCTACCCATCACACACACACCACCTCTAAACCTACCCATCACACTCACAACCCCTAAACCTACCCATCACACTCTCTCTCACACACACACACACACACAACCCCTAAACCTACCCACCACACTCTTTCTCTCACACACACAACCCCTAAACTTACCCATCATACTCACACAACCCCTAAACCTACCCATCACACACAGAACCCCTAAACCACACTCACACAACCCCTAAACCTACCCATCATACACACACAACCCCTAAACCTACTCATCACACTCACACAACCCCTAAACCTACTCATCACACTCACACAACCCCTAAACCTACCCATCATACACACACAACCCCTAAACCTACTCATCACACTCACACAACCCCTAAACCTACTCATCACACTCACACAACCCCTAAACCTACTCATCACACACACACAACCTCTAAACCTACCCATCATACACACACAACCCCTAAACCTACTCATCACACACACACAACCTCTAAACCTACCCATCACACTCACACAACCCCTAAACCTACTCATCACACTCACACAACCCCTAAACCTACTCATCACACTCACACAACCCCTAAACCTACCCATCATACACACACAACCCCTAAACCTACTCATCACACTCACACAACCCCTAAACCTACTCATCACACTCACACAACCCCTAAACCTACTCATCACACACACACAACCTCTAAACCTACCCATCATACACACACAACCCCTAAACCTTCACATCAGAGACACACACACACACACAATCTCTAAACCTACCCATCATACACACACAACCCCTAAACCTACCCATCACACTCACACAACCCCTAAACCTACTCATCACACTCACACAACCCCTAAACCTACTCATCACACACACACAACCTCTAAACCTACCCATCACACTCACACAACCCCTAAACCTTCACATCAGAGACACACACACACACAATCTCTAAACCTACCCATCACACACACACACACACACACGAACAAACCCTAACTCTAAACCTATCCATCACACAAAACTTTCTGCAGTTTTACATTCTCACAAAAACATCACTTATGATCATTTATAAGCGGTTTTCCTCATGAAGACCAACACATTTCCCACAGGGGTTGTGTATACTTTGCCTGTTTGTGAGGACATTTAGTCCCCACACTGTAGAGTTAAGCAGGAGCAGACTACAGCACATCTCATGCGTGTCTTCACACGTGTGCTTTTGTTCTGCGGGTTGTGTTCACATGCAGAGGGAAAGATCATTTACTCGATAATCTCCCCCAGACAGCAGTGAGATCAAATGGACAAACACTTGCTTCTCAGATGTTTCTTGTGGGAAAACGAGTGTGTGAATCAAAGGCAGCAGCTGCTGTGGAGACCCTTCAGAACCACTCGTGATGCTCTCATGTGGAGTGGGTTCTGCAGTGGACGAGTGGATCTAACACACTCTGTGGGACGTGAGCCGCGCTGATCAGAGAAACAGCTCAAGAGTCAAACCTACACACACTTCAGATGAGAAGATACACATATACACACTTACATACACTCTCTCACACTCACAGACACAATCTGTCTCTCTCTCTCACACACACACACACACACTGTCTCACTCTCACGCACTCTCTCTCTCACACACACAGTCTCACTCTCACGCACTCTCTCACACAGTCTCACACACACAAACACACACACTCTCTCTCTCTCACACACACACACAGACACACACACTCTCTCTCTCTTACACGCACACACACACACACTATCTCATTCACACACAAACACTCTCTCACACACACACTCTCTCTCTCACACACACATGCTGTCTCACTCACACACACTCTCTCTCTCTCACACACACACACTCACTGTCTCTCACTCACACACTGTCACACACTCTCTCTCACACACACACTCTCTCTCTCACACACACTCTCTCTCTCACACACACACACTCACTGTCTCTCACTCACACACACACTGGAGATGGTTACACAACTACCCGTCTCTCTTTCTAATATTATGACACATACAGCAGCTACAGTATGACTATAAACTATTAAAAAACCTCCAATCATAATATTGAGCACTGGTGTAACTAAATGATCATGAATATGAATACATTTGATAAATACAAAGTTCATAAGAACAGCATTAACTTGAAAAGAAAATCTCTTGCTTGCACTTTATTCTAAGTTGCCCTTGTTACAGTGTAATTATACATGTAAGTGCGGAGTAATATTAAGTAACTACGTGTACTTACTATAGGGATAGGGTTTGGTTGAAGGTTAGTTGCAAGTAATTATGCATAATTTACTGTTATTACTACGGTAAGTACATGTAACGTGTAACAAGGACACTGTAAAAAAGTGTTACCATCTTTTGTAACACGTTTACTGTCGCTTTTGATCACTGTAATGCATCCCTGCTGAATTAAATCATTTGGTATTCAAGACGTTCTGTAAAGGAAACATGTTCAAAAACCCCAGATTAAAAAAAAAAGAGAGAGAGAGAGAGATGAATGCTAATGAAGAGAGTGTGAGACGTGTGCTGTACCTGATCCCGAGGTCATGGACGCCAGAACCAGCAGAAAACAGGACACACACACACACACACCGAACATGACGAGACCTCAGCTGGACCATCAGAAGAAACTTACAGGAACTGCATTAATGAGTTCAGACATGTGACCTCTGACCCCAAAGTGATGCAAACACTCTCCACCAATCAGATCATGAACAGCTCAAGAGTTCATGGACAGAACCTGTGAACAATGACTGATAGACACACTCATGAGAGACTGTACATGTGAAGTGTATGAATAATTCACCGCTGAGGGTTCGAGGATTACTAATGACTGATATGAAGATATTTATGAGCATTTATGAAAGAACAGCCATAAATGGAGATAAAAACCAACTGATTAACATCAAACAGATGAGAGGTTCACTTATATAACACACACACACACACATAAATAGCGATCAAGGTATAAACTGCACACACTTGATGTGTATCGAGTATTGTGTAAAAGCCTGTCTTTATAAGACAAGAACTGGTGCTGCACTTCCTCAAATACAGCCTTTAACAGATCAAATCAAAATATTTACAAGATCATTTTCAATGCTCTAAAAGATAGAAACCACACTTTTAGAAACTTAAAAAAGTTCCATTATGGGATCATTTTATGGAAGTCTGTTTTATATCAATTTAAATTGTAGTTACATTTGATGAATTAAACAGCTCATACACATCACTGGAAACAAAAATGAAGATAACCTGTTGTACATGAAAGTATTATGCCATCATTTAAAGGTACACTGAAACTTGTGGCCCTCTAGCGGTTAAAAAACAAAACTGCATGCATTTTGCAGAAGAACATTGTTTTGGATGTGCTTGTGATTTTGCAGATGAATATGATTATCCTGCTTATAAAACATTCACTACAGTCTTGAGAGATTAAACCAGTTTAGATGAGAGGATAACCATACCGAAACGATCTCACAATAGAGAATGCCTTACAGTGAACTCTGTTATAGACAGACATATGAGTTTATCTGTTCAATAAAACAGCAACATTCCAAATCCCTCAGTTCTCCATCTCTGAAGAGCCCAGCTGATGTTGATTTGTGTTTTATTACGAGCCGTCTCGTTCTCTTCTCTCCAGCAGACACAGAGCTGGACACACAGATTATGGAGGATCATTTGCATTAAGACACGAATAAGGCACGAGCAAAACTCATCTCAGTCCGCGATCAATGCAGATATTTTTTAACACATAAACGAGTGATAACCGTCAAGAAAAGGAACATCAACACGTTTTTGTCCTTTTTTTCCATTGCAATGTTCTTTATTATCTTTTCCAGTTTCAAATGTGAAAAGAGGCATTAATTTCTCTTAATTAAATACTTAAAGCAAAAAAAAAAAAAAAGAAATATTTACATAATTTCATTAAACTATAATCAATAACTAGAGGAGGATAATTGTACAAGCCGGGTGGTTAAACCGCAAAGAAAAAAAATTAAATGCATGAAAACAAAAGCCAAAAATTAATACATGGCATTAAAGTTAGCATTTTTATTATTGAAAAACAAAAACAAAACAAAAAACATGTATTTACAAGGCGCTCCTGAAATGCATGTCCACTCCAAGGAGCTGAAAGGCATGTAGTATTCGTACTCTCATTCTTCAGGTTTTTTTTTGTTTTTTTTGTTTTCTCTTCTTAAACACTTTTAAAGAGTTTATTTCTATATATATTTTCAAGTCGTAATAGTGATTTATTTTGTAAAGTCCACTACAGGTGCAAAGAGCACGTCCACACGAGCTCCTCGATACCCTCAAGTCTCTGCCTTCCTCAAATTATTATTTTACATTTTTTTTTACGTTTGAATGATTTCTGCATTAAGTGTGTAAGTGTGTACGTCAGGTCAGGCCGGCAGAAGCGTCTCGATGGCCAACAGCAGCAGCAGCAAAAAGGTCAAAGTTTAATGTTTCTAGCAATGTTTCATCGGCCAGAGCTGCAAAGAAACAACCGAAAACCGCAGCTCTGAAACAGGTGAAGCAATTTGCATTTTTAATTAGATTTTCTGTCATAAAAAACATAGAAAAAGAGCTCAAATCACTCCACTAGAACTAAACAAAATCTCAAATTTTGAACCAATCCTCCTCCGTTACAGCAACACGCACACGATCAGCCGGTCCACGCAAAACTAGATCACAAATATAAAGGGATTCAAAACGGAAAATAGAACTCTGAGCAGCTTTCTGTCACCAGGAAGTGACATCATAAACAAAGGATTCAATGAAGTGATGTCATCAACGTCCGTCTCCATGGCAGCAGGAGCGAGAAACGGGAAAGTAGCAATTCTAACGGCTAAAACTGCAGCGAGCAGATAAGGCTTGTCATCCTCTAATACTTTTCTTTATCGCTTTATTTCGTTTCAGTTCAACGGCATTTTTCTTGCGCAAACAAAAAGACAAAAAAAAAAAAAGTTGAAAATCTCCCAAATGTTTTTTTTTTCCCTCAAATATATATATTTTTTTCATCAATCCATCTCTGTAGTGGGTGTGGCCAAAGACCTAGCTGTTGTCTGATTCGTCCTCAGCTTCACGCAGCCAGGTAAAGAAGGCGGTGGCGGATTTGAGGGCGACGCCCTTTCCTTGTTGCTCGGCGGGATCTTTGCTCGACTCCCACCTGTAAAAACCCTCCTCTTTTATGACGTCCTCGTCATACAACACGTCGAAGAACATCCGCAGCAGATCTGCAGAGAGAAAGCCCATGTTATTGATGAACGAGGAGAAGCGTTGGATATATGGCTGCATAATGACACTGGGGTGGAACGGGTCAGCACGCGTGTGATTCGTGGATTAACTGCTTAATTTATCCATCATCAGAGTTAAAGTTTAGAATTGGGACGTGTATTGTCTTGCCAATTTAAACATTCGAAGATTTTTAACTTTTTTAAAGATTTTTGTCTGTGCTTGGTCACAGGAGAGAGAGAGAGAGAGAGAGAGAGAGAGAGAGAGAGAGAGAGAGAGAGAGAGAGAGAGAGAGAGAGAGAGAGAGATATGAGATGAGAGAGTGTACATATATAGATCTATATATATATAATTATATATATAGATATAAATAAATGAACTAAATTAATCACTTTTTTACAACAAAAATGAAACATCACTGAACTTAAGCTGGACTATGACGCTATTATTATAAACTTTAATCTCCAATTTATTTATATATATATATATATATATATATATATATATATATATATATATATGTGTACATATACATACATATATTTTTTGATGCTGATTTGAAAAAATTATCCGATCCGTGGCTAAAAAAACAAAAAACAAAAAAAAACCCCAACATGATCCGAACCGTGAATTTTGTGATCCATCACTAACTGACATACGAACACACTTACTTGGCGGCTGCTCCATTTGTACCATCAGAGCCTGTAAGGCGTACAGCGCCTGCAGCTCCTTCTCCTCATCTTTAATGTAGTTCTGCAGCAGCTTGGCCCTCTGGGTAATTTGTTTAGCATCTACTTTATATGGATTCTCACCTTGACAATGACAGGATGAAAACAAAATTAAAGCCAACGTGACATGATTCATCAGTGATACTATTATTATAAAGAAGAATTGTTGTTGAAAAGCGACAATCATAAGCACATTTTGGACACAATATTATTGATATGCCTGCTTTGACACCATTATATGAGAACTGAACTGAGCTGGACGATGACATCACGGTTTTCTCCAGAGCGGCTATATATACATATATATATATATATAAAAATGAACTAAATGAATAACTTTTTTACAACAAAAATGAAACATCACTGAACTTAAGCTGGACTATGATGCTATTATTATAAACTTTAATCTCTGTAAAGATGCTTTGAAACAATGTATTGTAAAAAGCGCAATATAAATAAAGGTGACTTGACTGAGATAGTGGAAATTTGGCTTATTGTACATAATTAAATCCTGATGTATAAAATCAACATTATTTCCACATTGAATATTCAGCTTTACATTATGTAAATTAAACATGTTTTGAGTGTCATTTTGAAAGGAGAGGAAAAAAAGTGCCTTACAGATGATGGCAGACTGGCAGACCGCGGTCATCATCGCTCGGACAAACATGTTAGATGCTGTTTGCTGCTCGTCCAGATTGGCCTGCACAGAGAGACAGGTAAAAGGTCAGAGGTGACAAACACAGCTGCAAAAGCTGAACAGAACAGCTATAATTCATCTCTAACTGAGTTGTGCCATCATATTTGCAGCTGTAAAATACTGCTTGTAAAGTTGTATATTATGGAGATTGAAAAAATATGAGTTGGAAGAATTTTTTATTTTTATTTCAATGCTTTTGTATTTGCTTACAAATTGTTTGTGTTCTAAAATACACACGTTTGTTAGGGAATACAAACGCATTGAATTATAATTTTTCCTCCCAGGTCATAACTTTTCCAAATCACCAGAACTTTAGTTTTCCTCTTAGGAAACCAAAAAGTTTCTCGGAAGAATGCAAAAGTTTCTTGGTAGAGTGCAAAAGTTTCTCGGAAGAGCGCAAAAGTTTCTCAGAAGAGCGCAAAAGTTTCTCGGAAGAACAGAAAAGTTTCTCGGAAGAGCGCAAAAGTTTCTCAGAAGAGCAGAAAAGTTTCTCGGAAGAATGCAAAAGTTTCTCGGAAGAGCGCAAAAGTTTCTCAGAAGAGCGCAAAAGTTTCTCGGAAGAACAGAAAAGTTTCTCGGAAGAGCGCAAAAGTTTCTCGGAAGAGCAGAAAAGTTTCTCTGAAGAATGCAGAAGTTTCTCGGAAGAACGCAAAAGTTTCTCGGAAGAACGCAAAAGTTTCTCAGAAGAGCGCAAAAGTTTCTCGGAAGAACGCAAAAGTTTCTCGGAAGAGCGCAAAAGTTTCTCAGAAGAGCAGAAAAGTTTCTCGGAAGAATGCAAAAGTTTCTTGGTAGAGTGCAAAAGTTTCTCGGAAGAACAGAAAAGTTTCTCGGAAGAATGCAAAAGTTTCTCGGAAGAACACAAAAGTTTCTCAGAAGAGCCAAAAGTTTCTCAGAAGAGCAGAAAAGTTTCTCGGAAGAATGCAAAAGTTTCTCGGAAGAACGCAAAAGTTTCTCGGAAGAGCGCAAAAGTTTCTCAGAAGAGCAGAAAAGTTTCTCGGAAGAATGCAAAAGTTTCTTGGTAGAGTGCAAAAGTTTCTCGGAAGAACAGAAAAGTTTCTCGGAAGAATGCAAAAGTTTCTCGGAAGAACGCAAAAGTTTCTTGGTAGAGTGCAAAAGTTTCTTGGTAGAGTGCAAAAGTTTCTCAGAAGAGCGCAAAAGTTTCTCGGAAGAACAGAAAAGTTTCTCGGAAGAACGCAAAAGTTTCTCGGAAGAACACAAAAGTTTCTCAGAAGAGCCAAAAGTTTCTCAGAAGAGCCAAAAGTTTCTCAGAAGAGCAGAAAAGTTTCTCGGAAGAATGCAAAAGTTTCTCGGAAGAATGCAGAAGTTTCTCGGAAGAACGCAAAAGTTTCTCGGAAGAATGCAGAAGTTTCTCGGAAGAGCGCAAAAGTTTCTCAGAAGAGCAGAAAAGTTTCTCGGAAGAATGCAAAAGTTTCTTGGTAGAGTGCAAAAGTTTCTCGGAAGAACAGAAAAGTTTCTCGGAAGAACGCAAAAGTTTCTCGGAAGAATGCAGAAGTTTCTCGGAAGAATGCAGAAGTTTCTCTGAAGAATGCAGAAGTTTCTCGGAAGAATGCAAAAGTTTCTTGGTAGAGTGCAAAAGTTTCTCGGAAGAACAGAAAAGTTTCTCGGAAGAATGCAAAAGTTTCTTGGTAGAGTGCAAAAGTTTCTTGGTAGAGTGCAAAAGTTTCTCAGAAGAGCGCAAAAGTTTCTCGGAAGAACAGAAAAGTTTCTCGGAAGAACGCAAAAGTTTCTCGGAAGAACGCAAAAGTTTCTCAGAAGAGCCAAAAGTTTCTCAGAAGAGCGCAAAAGTTTCTCGGAAGAATGCAAAAGTTTCTCGGAAGAATGCAAAAGTTTCTTGGTAGAGTGCAAAAGTTTCTCGGTAGAGTGCAAAAGTTTCTCGGAAGAACAGAAAAGTTTCTCGGAAGAATGCAAAAGTTTCTCGGAAGAACGCAAAAGTTTCTTGGTAGAGTGCAAAAGTTTCTTGGTAGAGTGCAAAAGTTTCTTGGAAGAACAGAAAAGTTTCTCGGAAGAACGCAAAAGTTTCTCGGAAGAACGCAAAAGTTTCTCAGAAGAGCCAAAAGTTTCTCAGAAGAGCGCAAAAGTTTCTCGGAAGAATGCAAAAGTTTCTCGGAAGAGTGTAAAAGTTTCTCGGAGGAGCGTAAAAGTTTCTAGGTAGAGCGCAAAAGTTTCTCGGAAGAACAGAAAAGTTTCTCAGAAGAATGCAAAGGTTTCTCGGAAGAGCGCAAAAGTTTCTCGGAAGAGCGCAAAAGTTTCTCGGAAGAATGCAGAAGTTTCTCGGAAGAACGCAGAAGTTCCTCGGAAGAGCGCAAAAGTTTCTCGGAAGAATGCAGAAGTTTCTCGGAAGAACGCAGAAGTTTCTCTGAAGAATGCAGAAGTTTCTCGGAAGAATGCAGAAGTTTCTCTGAAGAATGCAGAAGTTTCTCGGAAGAGCGCAAAAGTTTCTCGGAAGAGCGCAAAAGTTTCTCGGAAGAGCGCAAAAGTTTCTCAGAAGAGCAGAAAAGTTTCTCAGAAGAGCAGAAAAGTTTCTTGGTAGAGTGCAAAAGTTTCTCGGAAGAACAGAAAAGTTTCTCGGAAGAATGCAAAAGTTTCTCGGAAGAACGCAAAAGTTTCTCGGAAGAGCGCAAAAGTTTCTCGGAAGAGCGCAAAAGTTTCTCGGAAGAACAGAAAAGTTTCTCGGAAGAATGCAAAAGTTTCTCGGAAGAACAGAAAAGTTTCTCAGAGGAGCGCATAAGTTTCTTGGTAGAGCGCAAAAGTTTCTCAGAAGAACAGAAAAGTTTCTCAGAAGAATGCAAAAGTTTCTCGGAAGAGCGCAAAAGTTTCTCGGAAGAATACAAAAGTTTCTCGGAAGAGCAGAAAAGTTTCTCGGAAGAGCGCAAAAGTTTCTCGGTAGAATGCACTTTTTTTTTTTAAAGGCAAAAAGCCCTTTTAGCGTTTGGAAGACTGAATGTTTTTTTCACAGAGGCAGATTCACTAGCACTGAATCCAGAACATCCTTTAGATCTCTCTCCACACACACACACACACACACACACACACACACACACACACACACACACACACACACACACACACACACACACACACCTCCAGCCAGTCAAAGATCCTCTTGTTGTCTGCTTTCTCCTGCAGGAGTCGCTCCAGTTCTCTGATGATGTCTTCTGGAGTCAGAGATGATTTACTCTTCCGGTCACACTCCTCACCCAGAGTGAACTCCACTCCCTACACACACACACGCAGATTATATAGGGGATTAATAAACATAGTTTATGTTTATACAAGAAGCGTAATTATAATTCCAGATCGCTACATTTGCGGTCAATTAATTCACCTTTTCGGTGACAAACTTATTGACGTCCTCGTCTTCAGGCAGGAGGTCTTTCCAGCTGAGTCCCGCATCTCTCCACATCGCTCCCACTTTCTTATGACTCTAAAACAGGAAACGGTTCCAAACACACACTTTCAGAACTTGATTTAGAACACACTTCCTATTCCCTATATAGTGCACTATGCATTGTGTGTCCACCATGAAATTCGAATTGTATTCCCTGACTATGTCACTCTTTTGTACCCATAATGCACTTTATAGTGTACAGGTGGCATTCAAGTCATTGTTGCTCACTTTGTAGTGAATGAGTAAGAAATTGAGATGTGTGCAAGTTTCAGGTAGGGCTGCATGATTAAAAAAATAAATAATCAAATTGTGATTTTTTCAGACAAAATTGTGATTGAAATTTAAAAAGCAATTAAAAAATGTGACCAATTTGGTCAAAATGTGTGTGTTAGCATGACTATAAAATAACCATACTACTACTAATAATAATATAATTACAAATTTATAAATAAAAATGTAAAAATAATATATGTATTATTTTTATTAGAATTATTACTAAACAGAAATAGTAAACAAAACAAGAAATATTGTTAATGTAATTTAACTCAAATAAAATGAGTATTTAAAATAATATTTTACAGTACAACTGTAAAATTACTAAACTAATATTTATGTCGGTAAATGTTAAATAAAGCTTTAATTTTGTTAGAAAAATGCAGAGAAGCTTCTCTTTTGTTGACAACAATAATATTCCACTTAAATTTTATTTATTTTTTTAGAAAATGTAAATAATAATTGTGTTTTACAGTATAACTGTAATAATAACTGTCTTAATTTCTTTTTTAAACGTTTAACAATCAAGCTTTTTAATTTCGGTGGAAAACTAATGGGAAGCTTCTCTTTTGTTTAAAGGAGATTCTCATTATATATTTATTTAAATCAATCGCAGCCTTCACTAAGCAATATCACTTTTTCGTTTTTTCACTTCAATGAATCATGCAGCCAAAGCATTAGGACATTAATTAATCAATTTACACAAACATCCTACCATTCCTTTACAGAGCAGGTTGAGTATTTCCACCAGGAAATCTCCAGCTTTCCCAAGAGGCACCAGTGGTTTAGACACCTCCCTACAAAAACAGCACAGGGGTCAG
The DNA here is from genome assembly GCA_031834385.1 of Semotilus atromaculatus. Lineage (NCBI taxonomy): Eukaryota > Metazoa > Chordata > Actinopteri > Cypriniformes > Leuciscidae > Semotilus > Semotilus atromaculatus. The sequence continues at coordinate 398,665 of JAULUF010000015.1, read as the reverse complement.
AGGTCAGCAGGACCATTCGGTCATTCCAAGCTCCAAAAGATTAAAGGTGCAGTGTGTGATTATAGCGGCATCTAGTGGTGCGGTTGTGAATTGCACCCAACAGAAGTTACGGTGGCCGACAGGAAGTGATGTCGTCGTCTGAGACAGCAGAGAGTAGCCAGTTAAACAATGAACTTTCTTTACAAAGATAAATTAAGAAATTAGGATTACTTTATTCAGTAAACCGATGTTATAGTGAATATTATTGTCACGTTTTCATCATTGTGTCAGTGTTTTATTCGCGGGCTTTAGCTAAAGCTTCTGTGCACGAAGAACAACACAGTGATGAAACGCGTGTGTCCGTTCAGGGCCACCGTAGAAACATGTCGGTGTGTGTGAGGAGACCAGCGGTGTGTGTAGAGAGAAATGATCATCCTAACGTGATAAAAACATAAATGTTCATTAGTAAGGTCTTTATACACCACTTAAACATAGTTATGTATATGATATTGCATTTCTGTCAACAGATCCTCCTAAATATTACACAATGCACCTTTAAAATCTTATATCTTATTGTCAATTTGATTCATACATTGATTTTTGTGTGGCTTCATGAGCAGGGATATTCTTGGCATCAGTGTAAAGGTGTTTGCAGGCTCACCTGAAGAGCGGCCCCATGGGAATTCCTCCCTCATGAAGTATCGGGCAGATTAATTCAGCCAGATATAGCCAGATATGAGGAATATCAATCGCCATATCCTCTGCAACCTCCAACACCTCCAACAGCCTGACACGATTATTAGGATTATATTATCAGGTCAAGTCATCTTCATTTATACAGCGCTTTTAACAATATATATGGTTTCAAAGCAGCTTTAGAGTGATAATAGGAAATTAAAGTAACAGAGATAGTTTTGGCTGTACAGCAGATCTAGAATAAAGTTATTGTCCAGCTAAAGTTAGTTGTGATTGATTCACTTCCGTTGGAAAGATCATTAGTTATCAAGTTTTGCTGATAATTTCCTCACCCCATGTCATCCAAGATGTCCATGTCTTTCTTTCTTCAGTCGAAAAGAAATGAAGGTTTTTGATGAAAACATTCCAGGATTTTTCTCCTTTGCAGCTTCAAAGGGCTTTAAACGACACCAGACGATGAATAAGGGTCTTATCTAGACAAACCATCGGCATTTCACAAATACATAAAACAGTTTAAGTTTTATAAGCACAAATGCTGGCCTTGCTCTGTTCTGTGATGCGCGTTCGTGACTCACGTAATACGCAATTACGTTGAAAAGGTCACGCGTCGGCGGAAGTACCGAGTCAGTGTTTACGAATGTGAGGAAGGAGGACCATATACACATATTCAAATGTCTTTGTGTCAGTTTATCGTTTAAATGCCCATTTCGTGTGCGTATCCTGGGGGTTTTAATATTAAAAAGGCTAAAAGAACATTTTCGTCAGGACAGAAGCGTGACCTTTTCAACGTAATTGCGTATTACGTGAGTCACGAACGCGCATCACAGAACAGAGCAAGGCCAGCATTTGTGCTTATAAAACTTAAACTTTATTATTTATTTGTGAAATGCCGATGGTTTGTCTAGATAAGACCCTTATTCATCGTCTGGTGTCGTTTAAAGCCCTTTGAAGCTGCACTGAAACTGTCATTTGGACCTTGAACCGTTTGGGTCCTGTTGAAGTCCATTATATGGAGAAAAATCCTGGAATGTTTTCATCAAAAACCTTCATTTCTTTTCGACTGAAGAAAGAAAGACATGGACATCTTGGATGACATGGGGGTGAGGAAATTATCAGCAAAAGTTTTTTTAAAAGTGAACTAATCCTTTAATGTGTTCTGGCCATTCATAAATTAATTTGGCTATAAAGACTGTATTATGCACACATCTCTCACCCTTTGTAGTATTGTTGTGTAGATAGTGTTTGTGTTTTGACCAGCTGGTGAAACAGTAAACCCAAGTGCTCTCTAGCGAGGGCGCTGCGCTCCAGCGTCGACTCGATGCCTGTCCGCACGAACACCGACAGCAGAGACGCACAGTCCAGCTCAATGACACACTGCAGCGCCTCCTTCAGGACAGCAGGAAGAACAACAGCGTGAGCTTTTAACAGCCAAGACACACTGGTGGCATGAGGTGTTTAAGCGTGTGTACCGTCAGGTCATTGATGTGCAGGTACTCCTCTATGATGGCGGTGGATTTCTTCTCCAGTTCCTCCTCTGTCAGGGCCGGTTTGGAGGAAACGGGTGGAGGAGTGGGGACAGTTTCTCTCTTTACTGTAAAAAATAAATGCATAAAAAAAAGAGCAACAAATCAGTTTGTGTTTTGTTCAATCTGCATTGTTTAACTTTACATTATAACAGGAACAAGTAACTCTAAAGTCATTATAGCAATAATAGAAAATAATAATACTATAATTGTGCAAATTAAAGATTTAATTTAGACGAAAACCAAAACTAAAGAATTATATATACACAGAGATGTATATAAACATTTTAACATTTCTATCAACTTCAAAATATCATTATTGTGTTCCTATTCCAATTTGATTATAAAAAAATGGCTGTAAAAAAAAAAAAAAGGTTTTCATGACTGATTTATTCAAACATATATTAAATTAAGATGCGTTAAAATAATTTAATAGAATATGCAGAAATTTCAGTGCATCACTAGTAATAGTAATATTACAATATTAATAGTCATATTTATAAATAGTTAACATTTTCCAGGTTACATAAGGTTACATAAGGTAACATAAGGTTCCAATTGTTATTGAACTCAACATTTATTAATGCATCATTAAAATCAAAAGTTGTATCTGTTAATATTACTTAATAAACATGAACTAAAAATAAACGGGTGTATTTTTATTTACTAGTAAGAAAAAAGATGAACAAATACTGTAACAAATGTATTGCTCAATGTTAGTTAATGCATTAACCGATGTTAACGAATGGAACCATATTTTGAAGTATTACCAGCAAATAATAATATTAATATTGCAATTATAATAATTCAAATTTAGGGCTGGGTATTGCTACTGACATCTTCATTCAAATCAGATTCTGATTCACAAGCTCTTAAATCTATTTGGTTCACGATTAGTTAGAAAAATCAATATTCAATATTTGTACCCAGTCCTTCTAAAAAGACACACTATTAAATAATCCACAAACCGACTTCAAACTAAGCTAAAAAAGAAACCAAAATAGAAAATCAAATGAAATTTCAAAACTCTTCAAAAGTCCAGGTCATTATACCATTCTCGCGGCTGCCACGTTCTCGCTCTCTCTCGCGCTCGTCCGTCATGCTGGAAACGCGCCGGACCATTTCAGCGGGGCGCTGTTCTCGTTCTCGACTCCTCTCTTTCTCACGGCTGAAACTCCGCTTGCCAACGGCGGGGCGATTCCGGTCCAGCCGGTCTGATCCGCGGTCATCACGCCGGTCATAGCGGTCGCCGCCCCGGTCCATGCGTTCATCACGTCGGTCGAAGCGATCGCCGCGTTCCCGACTGGAACTATTCCTGAGACATAAACAAAGGGATAAACTCATAAATGGAAGTTTATAACTAAGATCCTTTAAATGAGTCCATCCCCCAAGATTACTGTTATAAACATGAGCCTCATCTGAAAGCCAAAGAGGGAAGTGCTGTTGTAAAGTGTTTAAAGTCATATTTTAGTATTACATCTCAGATCATTATCTATTTAGCTAAGACTGCAAAACCAACTCCCTGTTACAAATATAGTAGAACTATCACTTCTACCACTAAAGATTGCATTATTAATAATATTCCTGATCAGTTTCATCTCCCCAGCAACTATTGACTCTCTCTTTCCAGCACTTTAGACACAGTTCCTCCCTTAGGCTTAAAGGATATTAAGGTAAATAATATCCAAATATAATATCCTTAATAATAATATTAAGGTAAATAGTCAGACACTGTGGTATAACGAGTACACTCGGGCCCTCAAGAGAGCAGCCCAAAAAAAAAAGGGAGCGCAGCTGGAAGAAAACAAAACTAGAGGTATTCCGCATTTTGTGGAAGGAAAGTGCTATTGCATACAGAAAGGCCTTAAAAACTGCTAGATCTGCTCACTTTTTCACTCTCTAAGAGGAGAACAAAAAAAGCATTAGATATTTATTTGATACAGTGGCTAAATTAACAATAAATAAAGCTTCAACTTCAGATGTTTACAAACAGCACAGCAGTAATGACTGAATTTCTTTACTTGGAAGATTTATACTATTAGAGAGAAAAATATAACCATGTAACCGTCCACTACAGTTGGTTGTATTCGCTACACTACATCAGATGTCGTGCTATAGACCCCATGAGGAACAATTCCACTCATTTGTTGCTATAGAAGAGGAAGAATAGTTTAAACTTGCTAAATTGTCACAGTCAAAATCAACAACATGTATGTTAGACCCTATACTGACTAAACTATTGAAAGAGATGCTTCCAGAGGTCATAGGTCCTCTTCTTAATATCATGAATTTTTTATCACTAGGATATGTACTGAAAACTTTTCAGCAGGCTATTATTAAACCTCTTATTAAAATTCTGTAAAAAATACTAGAAAAGGCAGTATCTTCACAACTATGTTCTTTTTTAGAAAGAAATTAAATCTGTGAGGATTTACAGTCAGGAGAGTCATTAGAGTTACAAATGATTTGCTCTTATCATCTGATCGTGGTTGTTTCTCTCTATTAGTGTTACTTGATCTTAGTGCTGCATTATTGCTTTATACTATTGACCACAACATTCTTTTGAATATACTCAAATTATATTGGAATTAGTGGAATCGCATTGGCATGATTTAAATCGTACTTATCTGACTGGTCTCAATTAGCAGCAATAAACAAAGAGATGTCATACCGATCACAAGTTCAGTATGGAATACCACAGGGCTCAGTCCTAGGACCGTTGCTGTTCACTCTGCACATGCTCCCCTTGGGAGATATCATTAGGAAGCATGCCGTTAGTTTTCACTGTTATTCTGATGATACTCAGCTCTATATGCATTCGCACCCTGACGAAACATACTAATTCATACGATTAACGGTATGCATAGTTGATATAAAAATTTGGATGACTAGTAATTTCCTACCACTTAATTCTGAAAAAAATGAGTTTTTATTTATTGGACCAAAAACCTCTAAAATAACTTAGAACATCCATCAAGTATTAGACAGTATTCTATCAAGTCTTCTTCGCCGGTTAGGAACCTGGGTGTGCTCTTTGAAAGCAATCTTTCATTTGAAAGTCACGTTTCTAACATCTGTGAAAACGCATTTTTCCATCATAAAAATATATCTAAATTACGACAAAGGATCTCAATGACAAATGCAGTATGACTACATTAGCCCGGTTCGGTCAACACTGCATTGGCTCTCTATTAAACATATTTTTTAAAATCTAGCTAATTACATACAAAGAAATAAATGATTTAGCTCCCCAATACTTGAGCGAGCTCAAAACGCATTACAACCCTTCACATCTATAGCGATCATAAAATTCTGTCCAGTTGATAATACCTAGAATATCAAAATCGACTGCTGGCGGTAGATCCTTTTCCTATTTAGCACCTAAAATCTGGAACAGTCTTGTCCAGGAAGCAGACACACTCTGTCAGTTCAAATCTAGACTAAAAACACATCTCTTTAACCTGGCATACACACAGAACATTATCACATTTCTATAATTCACATCCACATGTTAAAGGATTCTTAGGCTGCAAAAATTAGGTCAACCGGAACCGGGAACACTTCTCCATAGCACCCGATGTACTTGTTGCCTCGTAAGAAGAATGACATCTACACTAATATTAGTCTCTCTGTTTATCCCGAGGTTACCGTAGACAGCTGTATTCGGTCCGTATCCAGATCAGATGGTGGACCTGCATCTAGACACGACCACAACGCATCCCTGTCAACTAGACAATCCCCTGAAGACCTCGTCGATGCGACAGCCATCGGCACAGATCCTCAGCACAGACCTATGACCAGCTTCGTCGTGATGAATCCGATCTTCAAGCAAAAGGAACTGGATGAAATATTTGAATGCTACATATCCACATATCCATTATGCAGGGTTTTTCCTGCATTGAATTTTTTTGGACGGCTGCCAAAACGAAATTTTGTCTCGCCAAAGCCTTCCTTATTTGATCCGTGATTGTGATTTATGAGTGATGAAGATGACTGCTGCGGTGTTGTTTTCGGTGTTGACACAAATCTTTTGCGATGTCCTAACTGTCGGGATTCTCACACATGTCCCAATGACATGTCCGATTCGTGACCTAACGAATCATTTGAACCGATTCATTTTAATGAATGGTTAAAACAACTGATGTGTCTGGCACTGAACTCACAAGACGTCTAAATCGGTGTATAACAAATAGGTAACATTTTACAATAAGATTCGATTAGATAACATTAGTTAAACTATGAACTGAATTCTACAGCATTTATTAAGCTTTGTTAATGTTAATTTCACCATTTACGAATACGTTATTACAATCAAAAGTTGTATTTGTTAACATAAGTTAATGCACTGTGAAGTAACATGAACAAACAAGCAAAAGCTGTATTTTTATTAACGGTAACAAAGATGAATAAATACAGAAACAAATGTATTGCTCATAGTTAGTTCATGTTAGTTACCATACATTAACTAAAGGTTACAAAGTGTAACCAACAAATAATTTACTCCAAACACCTCTGAAATGAAAACGTAAGTGTGGATACCCAACTCAGAAAGAGTTGTTAGAAAGAATTAGCCTTAAAAATCTACAGTATTTTCAGGTTATTTAGCCTATAATCACAATGTGTAGAAAAATTACATTTTTTTTTTTTAGTTTAGACTGGAGTGTGGCGAAATCAGAAAAAAGTGCAAAGCAAGTTGTTGTTAGCGAGCTGCTAATTTTATTCAGTTGTTATATGGCAGAAAATTAGACTTTTAGTTCAAATAAACCTTTTAATGCTACTTTAATAGCGCTATTATTATATATCAAAAATAATGATCAGGTCTAGCAAAGGATTATATCTATATACAAAGCTATGAAATTCAGTGGTAAAATCACAGCTTTGTTTGAAAAGAGGGCAAGAAAGGATGACAGAGTCTGTCAGTCACTGAAGACCATTTTTGACCCAGGAAAAACCCTGATTGTGAAACAGCCTGAATCAAACTCACACAGTGCTCATTTGTTGGCCAGAGAACTAGCTTTCCCCTGACGTTCTCCTTTTTTCTCCATTCACAATGAAACTGAATCAACATTGAACTGACTTCAGCTGAACAAAGACTTCTAGATCTGCTGTACAGCAGAAATTAACTGTCTGCATCACTGTTATCACTGTAAAGCTGCTTTGAAACAATCTGTATTGTAAAAAGCGCTATATAAATAAAGGTGACGACTTTTCATGTCATTACTCATCACTCCAGTCTTCAGTGTCACATGACCCTTCAGAAATTATTCTAATATGCTGATTTGCTGCTCAAGAACATTTCTCGGTATGTGCATGCTATAGTAATAACAGTAAATCATGCATAATTACATGCAACTAACCCTAAAACAAACCCTAGAACAAGTACATACTGTTAATTAATATCACATGTATAATTAACAAGTATCAAGGACCAGTGGCGGAGAGAAACAAAGTACATTTTTCAAGTATCTGTACTTTTTCTTTTTTCCAAAGCATAATATCATATTTTTTACTCCACTATATTCCATAAAAACACGTAGGGCCTAGGACTGTCACTTTATGTTCGAAAATCGATTGCACAATCGATTGGACCAACCAACACAAGGTTCGAAAACGAAAATAGGGAATCGATTTTAACGTCCTTTTTTTTTTTTTTTTTTTACAAAAATGTGTTTTACACAGAACATGTAGGATGTTGGGAAATAATGTATTTTTTGTTAACAAAATGCTTTTAAATATTCGCTATTACTTCAATGCAAGTGAACAAGCGCCCCGTTATTTGTTGCAAGTGACGTGTGTACAAGCAAGCCAGAAATGCACAGATTCGGGTCAATACGCTGTATTTAATATATCATGAGGACTCACGAGTTGCGTATTTGTGCTGAATCCGCGCAGCTTTGGCTACACGAACTTCCCCAACAAAGTGAGTAAACATAGAAACACGCCAAATTGGCTCGTGATTTGACAGCGTTTCACGCCTAAGTTCATTTTTACCCGCATTTGGCGGGTTGGCGGATGTTAATTTCAATCCCTGAATGTTGCACTCCTGTTTGTCATTGTGCACGAAACTTCATGCCAATAATCAGAAATATAGAATATTGCTGACTTGCAGCCCTCAAGCGCCCTCTTTACGCTCGTCCTAACGCCTGTTAGTTGTCCGTGGATTTGCCTATATTTGGTGTTAAAAATGGAAACGTCTTTAGACACGGAAAATCGATTTTACAATCGATTCAATGAACACTCATGTCTAAAAAATCTAACAGGATTTTTTCACAAAAGTGACAGCCCTAGTAGGGCCTCTGAAGGGCGTTTACATGACAGAGTCCAACTAAAACCAAAAAACGGTGTTTTAGACGTTTATTTACACAACAACTGCATTTTGGAGGCCTGAAAACACAAACTTTTGAAAACTGGTTTCAAAGGGAAAGTTTTTGAAAACGAGTGTAAACTACTAAAGCACAAATTCTGTCTATAGGCGCCAAAGTGACATCGCCACCTACTGGCCTGGAAGCAGAATACAGCGGCCTCAGGTGTTTTCTGTGTCAACGGGGGTCAATTTCACAACGTTGCTGTCTGTATGCAAAAAACGCAAAGGAAAAACTTTTCCGTTTTAGTACATGGTTAACACCCTAAAGCACAATTCGGACGGGACTAGTTTAACATGGAGAGGGGGGATAAAGTAATAATCACAGGAGCTTCTCTGTGATTTTAGTTAATGTCAGTAAAGATTACAGAGACTTTTAACTTCTGTAAAAAGATCCGGAAAAATTACCTCAGGTGATAATAATCCCGTGCGAATAGACCCGCTGTCAAGATATACGTAAATATGTTGTCATTTTGTGTTTAAAGGCAGCTTCCCACGGTTTTTCCAAGTATGGAGACGCTTGTAAAAGCATTCAGTTGCGTTCTAGACGCTGGGACGAGTCTGTGGCAAAACTCAAGTGTTTACACACACCATTCAGGTCAGAAAGAAGATGGAAAGCACTTGTTAGAGGCACGAAATATCTTTTAGCGTTTGGTAAGTGCCTATTACCAACACAATCCAAACTGAAGTTAATTAATACATCGTTCGACTGGACATTGCTGTTTCACATATACAGGTGAAACTCGAAAAATTTTAATATCGTGCAAAAGTTTGTGTATTTCAATAATTAAAATTAAAAGGTGAAACTAATATATTTAGTATATATAACTATATACATATGCATGATTATACTTTTCAGAGGGCCGACATTTCTGTATTTAAAATCCTTAATTTTCTGAGATTTTGAATTTGGGGTTTTCATAAGCTGTAAGCCATAATCATAAAAATTATAAGTTTTGCCCGATATTTAAATTTTTCGAGTTTCACCTGTATTTACACAAATTTAGTTTTTTCAAATTTTTTTTATTTTATATTATATAGTATATTATTTCACTTGTTTGCACACTTGAACTATTATTTAGTTATTTTAGTATACTTACAGTATAATATAAGTTTGTTTTTATAGTGTGTAAGTTATGGTTAAAAAAAAAAGAAAGGAAAAAAAAGGTTATTTGCTGATTAATACATATTATATAGTTCGCACTAATCGCTCTCATTAGTTCTGACTGAGTCTGACTAGTGCTGGCTAAATAATACAAATCAAGAACTTTTGTACTTTTAGTGAAGTGAAATTGAAAATGAGTACTTTTTTATTTTTACTGAAGTAATATTTTAATAGGGTATCAGTACTTTTACTTAGTCCACGACTGAAAGGACACCTTAAAATAAAGTGCAACTCATTTCTGATTATTATAAGGTTAAAACAATTGTGCTGCTTCATATTATTGTGGTGCATTTAATTTAACATATAAATCTTAAGTCGCATTTCAAATCTCTTTACTGTCACTTTCAATCAATTTAATGTGTCCTTGATGAATAAACAGTATACATTTCTTTAAAAACAAACAAACAATTAAACAGATTTCTGGATACAAAATAAAAATTTGTGAGATAGTCACAATAACAATGATCTTTTTTACTCTAAGGTGGAAATAGGTTTCTATATTAAATGTGATTTTCAACAGTTGAAAAACCCTAAAGCTGTATCTGATTTGCTCATTTTAAAATCTCTCTCAAAGATATTAAAATGAGCAATATGCATAAAACAAGCATATTAAGCAATAATTCCAGTTGAAATCTTATATCCAACAACAATCTTGCAAAATAAAATATGCTACATATATTAAAAACACTACAAATACAAAGGAGTATTTGTGTTGTATTACAAGAGGGTCAATGTTCTAAAAATCATATAAACAACAGTATTTTGAGTGATGGGGAAACCTCACTTTTTTTAGTGCACAAAGAGAGGAGATATTGATGAGAGGAGACATGATAATAATCTGACCTGTGAGGAACCCTCCTGTCAGAGTCCACGCTGCCGGATGAGGAAGAGGACGGTTGCTGAAGGGCTGAAAAGCGATTCAAAGTGTTCGGCCGACCAGAATCCGGGGCTGTAAACCAACAGATATACATATATACAATAAGATATACAATAGGAGTCACATTATGGCTGAAAAGACTAGGGCTGCACGATTAATGTAATCGCACTTGGCTTTTCGCAATGATGAAATCGCAAAAGCTGCGGTTGTTTTTTATGTGCAGCTTGTCAGTGACGTACGGCTCTATGATCATTAGTAAACGCTGCTCCATCTGAAAGCACTGCGAGTTTGAGTCGCTTATAAACATACATTTAAATAAAAAATAAAAAAAAACATGTGTGCGAGACGCCCTCTGGTGTTCAGAGAGATAAGTGGTGTGTGTGTGCGAGACGCCCTCTGGTGGTCAGAGAGATATGTGGTGTGTGTGCGAGACGCCCTCTGGTGGTCAGAGAGATATGTGGTGTGTGTGTGTGCGAGACGCCCTCTGGTGTTCAGAGAGATATGTGGTGTGTGTGCGAGACACCCTCTGGTGTTCAAATGGAGCATTTACTACCGATCAGCCTTTGCCAAATCAAGTTTTACTGCGATTAATTGTGCAGCAATACTGAACATTACGTGTGTGTAATAAAGTCCTGTGCATTGAAAGACACTGACCGCCTTCACTGGGTTTGGCTCCAGTGCCTCCGCTGCTGCCTTTGCCCCAACTGCCCCACGTGCCTTTACCTCCAGGGGCCAGAAGCTGATTATTGAAGTCCAGAGCGCCCGGCTACAACACACACATTCACACACACACCATTACTGTTCAATGCTCATATTGAGTGTTCGGGAAGGAACTGCAAGGGCTTTCGAGAGTTGATGAAAAGCTAATAATTAAATCACTAACATGTACAGTAAAAAAAAAATATTTAAAAAAAATATTTAAAAAAATACAACGCTTAAGATACAATATTAATATAATTACATTAATTTATATATTATACAAAATATATAATTGGTGAGTGAGGTAATAAAATAATTCATTTCAATTTCTAGATTGTAAATGTTTAAACTACAACTTTGGGTTAATTTTTTTTAATATTATATAAATTATTTAAAGGTATTGTTTAAAATATTTATTTAAATACACATTTGCATGTTCATGGTTCTCTGATGGTGTTGACATGCAGGTAAACAAATAAAATATATTTTTATTTTAATTACAGAGTTATTATCGTTAACAAAAACTTAAACTATTAACACTTGAAAAAACTTAAACTGGCAATAAATAATGTATATGTAAATGACCAAATAATAATAATAAGTAATCAGACCTTGGTGATCTTGCTGAGTCGGGTGGGATCTATGGGTCTGTTCTTGGTGGAAATGGGCACCGTGTTCCAGCCGTCATCAGGTGCCTGGTTGCCACGGGAACCAGGTGTGTGTGACCCACCACGAGACCCCATCCCCCCTCCTCCTCCTCCTCCTCCTCCTCTTCCTTCTCCTCCTCCTCTTCCATCTCCTCCTCCTCCTCCTCTTCCCTCCTTCTTAGACATGAGCTGCTGCTGAACTTTGGCCTGCTCTCGGTGCTCCTCAAGCTCCGCCTCCTTGTGGATCTGCTCAATGGTCTTCGGGCCCAGATCTCCTCTGCGAGGAACCCAGTTACTCTGAGAGACGGGGAAAAAACAGAAATGCTTTAAAGTCACCATGAAATCAAAACTAAAAAATTCTTATTTTTTATGGAATACAGTATTTATTTTAAATGATTTATCTCCAATTTATAATGTTTCTGGTAATGTTGAATCAGAATAACTTCCTCTCGTCTCTTCTCTGATGATGTGGGCGGGGCAACCTGTCACTCACATGAGATCAGCCAATAGCAAACCACAACCATCCAATCAATTCCCCACAGACAAAATCAAGCCCCGCCCACATTTGTTCTTGTTTGAGAAGCGGTTTCACACGGATATTTACTGCACAATAGAGAAGAAAAGACTTGCATGATTTCCCTTTCATGCCGACTTTAAACAAATGTTCCAGCCTAACGTGTAGCAACATGATTTCAATGACCAATAATTGTAGTCATCAATCAGTTTGTAAATACAACAACAAAACAGAAGGCATTTAAAAGTGATGCACTTGAAAAAAATGAAGAAATGTAAAGTTTGCATTACTACTGAACCACTTGAACTACATGAAATCTCCAGCATGAATGTGTGTAAATCCACTTTTAAGATTTGAGAGGAAAAAATAGTTTTAAACAAATGGTGGTAATGGACAACAAAAACACACTGAAAATATTCTGTTCACTTGTGTTTCCACCGTGTCACTCTTTTATTCCCTCCCTCTTTTCTGAACTTCAGTTGGGCTTCAGCTGAAATGAAACTTAAAACTGTTGTGTGTGTGTGTGTGTGTGTGTGTGTGTGTTTGAGTGACACATGGAGCGAGTTTCCTAAGAGAACACACTGAAAGAAAGAGCTACGACTGCCACGGCACAGAAATCTTTTTACTTTAATTCATGCTCCTGGTTTTATTGCACACAAGGTTTGATCCTGTAACAGGAAAAAGTGAATCGTTTTAGACAATTATGAAAAGCAACTACAATGAATAAACATTTATTTGACTTGACCGAGGCGTGCCGCATTATTAGTCATGTGAACCAGTTTTTTCTTTCATTTAAATTGACTTTTTTATTAATGATGAGAATGTTTATCTTAGTTATTAGAACGATATAAAAATGTATATACACAAAATGGAATGGCATTACGTCTATGAGAAATTACATGACAGATTCTTCTGCATATCTATCATGTTACAGTGCTTCGTGTTAACTTATGGATTACATTAAAACTATATGGATGATAATAGCATTAATTTGGGCAGTGTCATTGCAGATAAAATAGACTACAAAATGCATATCCAGTATTGCAAATCTTTGAAGCTGCCAGTAGGGAAAAAAACATGCTATAGGACATAATTTAAAAGCTTTAATGTTTAAATTCATCCACTATAGCCATTATGATGGAATATACAGATTTTATAAAATAGTATCATTTGTGGATTATGTAATAGGTGATTGCGCCCATGCATGATTAAACTTTCATGACGTAATCGAAACCTACTACAGCGCACGCGTGTTAAAACGTATTTGATATCAATGACGTCATCCACTACGAGGACTTCTTGCACAGACATGAGAAATAGGCATATAGAAAGCATGAAATGCCTACTTTTAAACAAATCAATTAGAATCAAAAACAAATACTCTCTGATTACGTAATGAAAAGAGCATTTCTCTCTATAGAAGCATTCTCAGCAACATCAACTTCAACTTTGCAGCCAACACTGACTCAGAAAACACTAGTTTATTAATAAACAATTAAATTGTCTCCTTGCTATTTTTTCCTGACACATTCATAATCATTAGGCTACTTTTGCCAGTAGTTTGCAGCAAGCTTTATGTGCGCTTTAGCGCGAGGCAGATATTTCGCCCCCAGTGGCCTATATGTGTCATTGACAAAAGTCAACAAACTTGCAATCTTTTTAAAACAGATTTCATAAAATTGGTATTGAAAAAGTATCGTTCAGGAATCGGTATCGGAGTCAAGGTATCGATATATATATTTTTTTAAACTATACCCACTACACACACACACACACACACACACACACACACACACTCTCTTACCCGTCGTAAATCAATAACGTCCTGCAGCATGAAGCGGATTCTGGAAGAGGTTTTCCGCTCTTTTATGATCTTCTCCATCTGGTGGAAATATTGATCCATTCGCGGCTGAAAACACAGAGACACACAGCTCAGTATCAACACAAACACACTCTGAACACTGAACTGAGTGAGAAAGCCATGTTGTGCTCATATGCAAACGTTCTAACTTTCTATAACAATTACAGATAAAAATATAATCTAAACCGATATATTCCCAGTGTGGTGAGTACGTTTATTGATAAATCACTATGTAAATCGCTATTTGCGATTAGCGACTAAACGCCTAATGCTATTTGTTTAATACATGTTTGTAATACAGCGAATGTTTTAGAAATCTGTATTGACAGTTGTATCACACGTATGTGATATTTCCTTGTAGGGGATATCTTTGATTTATAATTGCATACTTTAATGTTTATTATCTAAAGCTGATGTTTGGAGTAATGTATTTGGTGATGTAAACATTACTGGATATTAATTGTGAATTGTTTTGTGTTTACAGTTTGACCACACACATAAATACTCCAAACTAAATTACAACAAAAAACTTAATGTGTACACAGTGTTTCCTCTAGGATTTTTTCCAACTGTGGTGGCAGGCCCATTTCCCCAGGGGGAGGGGGCGTGGCCCATGAGGCCATATTCCCATGGGCCACGCCCCCTTGCCCCAGGTATTAAAACCTCCCCTTAAAGGGATAGTTCACCCAAAAATGAAATTTGTGTCATAATTTACTCACCCTCAAGTTGTTTCAAACCTGTATGAGTTTCTTTCTTCTGCTGAACACAAAAGAAGATATTTTGAAGAATGTTGGTGAACAGACAGTTGCTGGACCCCATTGACTTCCATAGTAGGAAAAAAAGATACTATGGAAGTCAATGGGGTCCAGCAACTGTCTGGTCACCAACATTCTTCAAAATATCTTCTTTTGTGTTCAACAGAAAAAAGAAACTCATACAGGTTTGAAACAACTTGAGGGTGAGTAAATTATGACAGAATTTTCATTTTTGGGTGAACTATCCCTTTAAGCATTATACATGGAAGGCTCCAAGAGCGGCAAAGCGATTATGCGCATCTCGTGCGCAGAATGATGCACTTGAAGCAACACAAAGTCACAGCGCGCAGCGCTTTGCATTGAAAAGTTCAAAGCACAAAGCGAAGAGAAGAAATGTATATCTATCTATGCTTAGTGTATTCTATCTATCTATGCGACAGTTTATTGAGCCTTTTTATTTTTTTTACAGTTTTAAATTTCAGTTACAGTGCGCATGAAGAACAATTCATTGCGCTCTACTCGAGTGCTGTAATCTAACAGACACCCGGGAGAAAGGCATATGATTTAGAAAGCGCAATAAACTCAAGCAAGATAAAGTCATTTTATGCCAAACCATAGACCTTTATCTACAAATAAAGTATAATAGTGGGAACATTGATCTTGAAGAGAGTGTCGTCGTGTTACTGTGGTAACCGAACGCGACGCTTTTTGAATGCTGAATGGAGAATGACTGAGGAGAGATAAGTTTCCATTAACTTTAACTAACGACTTAAATATTCATTTTTACCTCACATTATGCTATTGAATGACTTTAGAAGTCTTGGAATATAGTGCGAAAACTTTATTGTGCTTTACAATGTTTTTTATGCCTTTAGTGGGACTTAACAAATAGACCTCAATGAGAAGCTGCAGCCGTGGCGGGATGATTTTAGGTGTGGCGGCCCGCCACGGCGGAATGAATGTAGCGGAAACACTGTGTACATTGTGAGTTCCTTACAAGAGGAATAAAAGACAAAAAACAAGATCCAAGTTAATGTTATCATTTTATGGGACACACACACACAGTTTTTCATCCGCTAGATGTAACATGTGTACGCTCACCTTCGCCTTCTCGAAATCCAGATCCTTCCCGATGGTGGACAGCAGCCGGCACAGACACTCCAGACTCTCCTCGTCGTGGTTCTTCAGCAGTTTCACGATGCAGTCGTGCATGATGGTTTCTGTCAACATCTTCAACTTGAACAACTCGCCAATGAACTTGATGTTGCCTAGTGATCGTCGACGGGCTTTGTCTTTGGCGTCTTCAAGCTCCTCCTTCAACCTTTGCTTCACCTCATCCTGTAGAGACAGGAAGTCATAAATACCAATATGTATAACGATGTGACATGGGCAACATATATACTCACACACACACATACACTACCGGTCAAAAGTTTGGGGTCAGTATGATTTTTTATGTTTTTAAATGAAGTCTCTTCTGCTCACCAAGGCTGCAATTATTTGATAAAAAATGCAAAAAAAACAGTAATATTGTGAAATATTATTACAATTTAAAACAGCGGTTTTCTATGTGAATATATAGTGAAGTGTAATTTATTCGTGTGATCAAAGCTGAATTTACAGCATCATTACTCCAGTCTTCAGTGTCACATTTTTTAAATTATTATAATATGAAATTATTATAATATGATGCTCAAGAAACATTTATGATTATTATCCATGTTGAAAACAGTTTTTTACATTTTTATAAGAGACTTCATTTAAAAACATAAAAAATCGTACTGACCCCAAACTTTTGACCGGTAGTGTACATTTAGTATGGCAAACGGACATATTATATTTTTGTATATTATTGTATATTATATACAACTGTTCTTTCTAGTTCTCAAATCTGATTGGCTGAGAGCCGATATTCACACAGTATCAGAACTGGAACGTTTCACTGTTTGTATCACAATTACTGTTGTGTCACGAAATGTAGTTTTTTAGTTATTTAGACCTCAAATATGTGACTCATATATAAACAAGTGCCTATTTTACAGGAATTTGATGCTGGCTTTTATGTAGATAGTGGTTAAACATGAGATATAATTAATTTGGGGTATATAAAACTGACAATTTTTGGTCTTATTAATCTATTACTTGTTCCGGAGCAAATTGATTTGGGTTAAGGGGAAATCTTAGTTTCATAACTTTATATTTAGGTTATATTTCACTTAAATCCTGTACTAGAGTGCTGCTTGTACATTTGACTGAATTGTTTGCTAATGTTTATTTCCTATTGTCTTTTATAATGGCTTTTGTTGTTAGTTAAAATATTGTTGTTCAATAAATATTATTTTATATTAATATGCCGTATTATGCCATATTTATTTACTCCCTCGCCGTCAAACTGTTGTATAAACGCAATATCACACACGTAGCCGTGCGATATGGCTGTATATGAGCACGATATCATTACCTACAGCCAAATCAGAGCTACGAGTGTGATATTACCCATTTAATGTGTAACCATGCAATGATAAACACTTTAAACATTTTTTAAAAGCCATAACATTAGATAGTCTAATCAAATAATAACAACGAAAAGTTCATCGCACAGAAACTTCCCATAGTATAAAGTATGCACGCTTTAAACTGGAAATAGTCAGATTAGCATGCTAGTATGCTTCTTTGAACACAGTCTTAAAACAATTTGCATACTGTCTTCCTGATATAAATCATGATGATAGCAAATCATTTCAAACATTAGTCAAAAGTTACCGTATTTCATACTGTTTGATGGATTTTTAAAGTATGCATCATCCCTGCAGTGTGGGAAAATACTGCACAAAGTTGCAAAAGCTGAGAATCAATTCAAATAAATGCAAAGCGGGTTTTACAGTGAAGTGCAGCACTGTGTACTTTTGCATGATTTATAACGTTAGAAAAATTTG
Source organism: Semotilus atromaculatus (assembly GCA_031834385.1). Classification (NCBI taxonomy): domain Eukaryota; kingdom Metazoa; phylum Chordata; class Actinopteri; order Cypriniformes; family Leuciscidae; genus Semotilus; species Semotilus atromaculatus. The sequence continues at coordinate 380,652 of JAULUF010000015.1, read as the reverse complement.
CAATTGGTAGTTTTTTGTTCCTACCCCTGTGGCAGCATCCAACTCTTTCTGCTTCTTCTCAAACGTTTCATCATCATCTTTATCCTTCTCGAACTCTTTCTGACAGCGGTTCAGCAGCAGTTTCCTGAAATTCACTGACACTCCAGGTTTATCTGTGGTGGGAACTTTCAGCTGTGACGAGAGAGACAAAACACACATTTATACAACTAGAGTTGAAGAATGTGCTTTAGCGCTCACTGCACAGCGCAGACACACGACACATTACTGCTAGGGATTCACCGATGTGAACATTTTGGCTAATACCGATAACCGATAATTCTTTTTACTTGAAAGCCGATAACCGATATATTGGTCGATCGATATATCTAAATCCAAATTTGTATATCATTTTTGAGAGCCTGATTACAAAAACAAAAGTCTCACCATTAAAATGCATGTCCCAAGCGCACATTTATAATGTTGTCATTATTATTTTACGTAGACTATGACAGACTTGTGCAGCACATGTTGCACTTTACTGTATTTTCCTTTTTTGAAGTGAGTCCAATTATTTTTCAAGCAATTCAAAACCATCATATTGAACATCATAAGTATAACATACAGTAGTCAACATTTGAAGTGGATCAAAAAAGTTTACAAGACAAGAACGGCT
>JAULUF010000015.1:362500-375000 GCA_031834385.1 Semotilus atromaculatus | reverse complement strand
TTGTTACATTAAAAGATAATTTCCTTCTGCTTCATATTTTGATTCTTCCCTCCAAATGAGAAGCTTTTTTTGTCTTTGTGTTCATAAAGCATTTTTGTCTTTCCGTTGTTGGATTCGGGAAGTTGCATCAGAATAGCCACATAATAATTAATCGGTTTGATCAATATATCAGTCTCTAATTTTCAAGCCTTAATTTGCAATAATTTGAAGTACATACACTTTAAAATGATTCGATGAATATTATTTATCCCACTTTACCTGCTTTATACTGGTATTTCTGTTCGGTGGGTGAGGTTGGTGTTGGACTCTGTGGTTTGATGTTTTCAGCATCAAGTTTATCTTCTTTCTCCTCCCACGTCTCGTCCAGGTCTTCAGGAGGGGGCGGAGCCACTGGAGGCGTGTTCTCTGGCTCCGCCTCCACTGCAGGTGCGACCTCTGGCTCAGGTGGAGTGGGCTTTACAATAAGACAACAGGTAACGTTTAACTATGCATATCGACCAATTAGATATAAGCTCAAAATAATAATAGTAATAATCAACAATGGTCCCACTTTATATTAACTGGGTTTAATTACTATGTACAAACATTGAAATTAATCATTTGTGACCCTGGATCACAAAACCAGTCACGTGTCACACGGGTATATCTGTGGCATTAGCCAACAATACACTGTATGGGTCAAAATTATCGATTTTTCTTTTAAATTAAGTAAAGATCATGATCCATGAAGATATTTTGTAAATTTCCTACTGTAAATATATAAAACATTTATTTTTGTGAGTGAATGCAGCACAAACATAAATGCACAACTTTAAAGCGATTTTCTCAATGTTTTGATTTTTTTGCACCCTCATATTCCAGATTTTCAAATAGTTGTGTATCAGCCAAATATTGTCCTATCCTAACAAACCATTAATGGAAAGCTTATTTATTCAGCTTTCAGATGATATATACAGCTCAATTTAAAAATTTTGACCCATGAAGGTTTTGTGGTCCAGGGTCACATTTGATACTATGGTCTTGTGTAAGACAGAACGAATTTTGAACATGTCTTCACATTGTACTTATATTTTAAAAAAACCTGCATGTTATTACAGCTGTAATTAATTTATGTAATTACATTTATAATTACACCGTTGACCCTTCCCTTACACCTTAAAGCGACCCATACCACCAAACCTGTCCCGTTTCACACCTCAATAGCAGCAAAAGTGTTTTACTATACAACATGAACACAATGAGTACATTGTACACATTTTTCGATGCAAGTACATAAAGCCACTTAATATAAAGTGGGACCTAAACAATTATCATCATAATCCCCATCACTTTATCACTCCGTGCTAGAAAACAAATCCATAACATTTTACCGACAGGTTGAATTTTTCAAAACGGTTTTATTTGCATCAAAGCCTGTAAATGGTTTAAAAAAAAAAAAGTAAAGTCTGGGATAAAAGCCTCTGGAAAACGCACATAATGAACAGGCCTTGGACTGAGCTGTTGTTACTGAATGAACGCAAAGTGGTTGTTTCTGAGCATGAATCAGTTGGCGCTCTTCTACACACCTCTTTGAAGGCATCAAGAAGATCTCCCGCCTCCTTCTTGTTCAGGTCTTTCATTTTTCTCTTCTTCTTTGGCACAGAAACCACTGCAAATACATAAACACACACTGAGTATGAAGACATATGCACTATTGACTAAACAGTGTGGCTGCATCAAATTCCAGCACAGGAGAGTGGAAAAGCTTTAGGCCACAAACATACTCTATGCAAGTACACAAACGCTAATGCTTGGTCAATGTACGCTGCCTCATTTAGCATATAGTACTTAATGTATGTTCTTGGATTAATATTAAAAATTATAAGAACTGCATGATTAATCGTTAAAAGTTTGAAAAACTTTGAATCATTTATTTAAGAGATTTGTTCAAAAACGATGATGGTTTCACTTTATTTTGATGGTCCCTTTGACAGAAGTAACATTTGACCAACATGTCTACTTACTCTCATTAGAGTGTTAGTAGAGTATTAGTAGACTGACATGTACTTGCAAAGTAACTTATAGTCAACAGAACTATCAATATAAAGAATTAGCAGATAGTCTACTAATACTCTAATGAGAGTTAGTTGACACATTGGTGCAATGTTACTTATAGTCAACAAAATATTCAAAATAAAGTGTGACCACGATGATTCATACAGTAATGAAACAAGTAAAATCTTAATGAGGGAGTCATTGAATCATTCAATCAAGAGATTAGATCAAAAACACTGATTCATCCAGTAATGAAGCAAGTTAAATCTTTATGAGTGAGTCGTTGAATCATTCAATCAAGAGATTTGTTCAAAAATGATGATTCATCCAGTAATGAAACAAGTGAAGACTTTATGAGTGAGTCATTGAATCATTCAATCAAGCGATTCGTTCAAAACAGATGATTCATACAGTAATGAAACAAGTGAAGACTTTATGAACGAGTCATTGAATCATTAATTTAACGTGTGTTCTTTTGTTACTATTGAAGGTATTAGAGCGGCACGATTAATCGTTAAAAGATCGTGATCTCGATTCAAACTTTGAATCATTGATTCAAGAGATTCTGTTAAAAAACGCTGATTCATCCAGTAATGAAAAAGTGAAATCTTTATTTTAGTGAGTTATTTAATCATTCATTCAAACCATAATCATTGTGAAGGTCTAAAAGGTACCAAACCTCCGTACTCAAGGAGGCGCTAGAGTTTCCTTCGAATGTTATTAAACCAGGTGTGTTTTTCTTCAGGTAGTTGTATATAAACATGTTGACATTAACTTGCTCAGCAACATTCTCTACATGCTCAGCATGACTAACGGCAGAAGTTGCTAATGCCTACTATATCTCGCCTCATGTCAACACTTGCATTATGTAGTATTGTTATAAACTAAAACGATTGAAAACTGAAATAAATACTAAAATAACACTGTCACTAAGTTACGAACTTTACGCACCTTGTAAAGTACTCTCAGGGGGCGTGGCCTGTGTAGTGGGCGGGTCCTCTCGCTCTTCTGTCGGAGGGGGCGTGGCTTTAGAAACGCTCGCAACAACCTCTGCAGGGGAGGTGGCTTCCCTCAAAAGTGGTTCGGGGGTTTCCTTGGCAACGAGTGAAGGTGTTTTCATGACGACAAATGGAGTTTCCAGGACTTGTTTAGTAGGTGTCTCCTTGACATCAGGCATTTCCTTGACAACAGTCTTCTGCGTAAGGGCTTCCGAATCAACCACTGTAGGCGCTTCCTTGGCAACCACAGGGATAGTTGCCTTGACAACAAGAGCAGGGGTCTCCTTTACAACAGGAGCGGTGGTCTCCTTGACGACAGGAGTGGCGGTCTCCTTGACGACAGGAGCGGTGGTCTCCTTGACGACAGGAGCGGCGGTCTCCTTGACAGGAACCGGGATCTCCTTGACAGGAACCGGGATCTCCTTGACAACCGGAGGAATAGGCTCCGTGACAACCGAAGAAATAGGCTCCTTGACAACCGGAGGAATAGGCTCCTTGACAACTGGAGGAATAGGCTCCTTGACAACCGGAGAAATACGCTCCTTGACAACCGGAGGAATATGCTCCTTGACAACCGGAGGAATAGGCTCCATGACAACCGGAGGAATAGGCTCCTTGACAACCGGAGGAATATGCTCCTTGACAACCGGAGGAATACGCTCCTTGACAAATGGAGGAATAGGCTCCTTGAAAAATGGAGGAGTAGGCTCCTTAACAACAGGAGCTGGCACCTTAACAACAGGAGCTGGCACCTTAACAACAGGAGCTGGCACGTCTTTAACAACCGCAACGGAGGTCTCCTTGACAACCGGAGGAGGAACAGTCCTATCAGGAATTTTCATGGTAATCGGTGGTGCTTCTTTAGTGATGTCTGGCTCAGCAATAGGGCTGATGTCTCTTGCCGGGACTCCGTTGAACAGCTGGAGCTCTTCCGGTTGCACTATCGGAGATTCAAGCACAGGCTCCGCCTGGGGGGCGGGGGCAGGCATTGGTACAGTCACAGGACCCTCCTCTTTTCTCTTAGTGGGTGTGGCTTCTGCACTATTAAAAGGGGGCGGATCCACAACAGTGGCCGTCACATGGGCGTCATCTGCAGGCGCTAGGGGCGGAGCATCTACCGTGTCGCTTATTGGACTGGTAGGGGGCGGAGTCTGCGGGGTGTCGGGTAACGGGCTTTCACCTGGAGGGATGGGAAACTCCTCCCTGGTTGTCATGACGACCGGAGATGTGGCGTTGTCACCGTTGGGCTTTAAGAAATAGTTTATGCAAAAATGAAAATTCATTATATATTATTTATACGAAATATCATAAATCATCAGATTATTAGTCACAGCTTCAAATATATTTATGATTAACTATGATTCTGAATAATTAAATGGCGTTGAGCTTCACGACAGCTAATCTCTGTTTGAGGATACCATTAAATAAAACAAAATAGAAAAAACAATTCTCTTATAAAATAGCATTTATTTTGTTAACCCTCTGGTGCCGTTTTTTTTTAATGAATTTTTCACTTCATCAGAATGGTACGACACTTGGTAAACTTGGTAAAAAATAATAAAAATAAAAAAAATCATTGACATGATTCAAAAAGGTTAAATGGTCCTGAAAAAAAATTCACACTTGTTATGTTCGTGGTCAAAAATGAGCGCGTTTTAAACGTATGGAAAGCAAATACTATCACCTAGTGGAAGCGTTTGGTACTGCTCCCAATGAAAATCTAACATTTTATAACATTATACATTTTTCTTTTTGATATCAACCTCAAATTTGAAACACAGCTTGTTTAGATTTATGGCTTCGATTTGATCAAAACATGTTTCAGAAAATTTATATTTCATATAAAATTTTTACATTTTTAATAATAATAAATTTAAACATCTATAACTTTTTTTTTGTACACTTCAGCAAATAATCGACCAAGTGTTGCTTTTTAAAGAGACCAAACTTAAGTCGAGAAATTTCATTTTCAAGTCTATGCTCAAAAAGTGTTTAAAAGGTTTTTGGATCATAACTATTCCATAAATATAAATTAGTACCATAAAATACTAAATTCGTACCATATATATATATATATATATATATATATATATATATATATATACATAAAAAATAAATAAAAAAATAATCGAATTAAAATATAGTACATTCATTTAATTAAAATAATAAAAAAAACTTTTTTGACCAGCATGCGAGAAGCACCAAAGGGTTAACTCTAAAAACAGATCACTCCACTCAAAAATGTTGTAGATTTTCAGACATGCTGTAAATTCATAAAATAATGAGCTGTTCTTTCACAAAATCAGCGCATTGATGGCAAATGTGTCAAAGCAATTTGGTGCTGTAAGTCATTTGCATCGGAATGAGGGTGTGTAAAGTTCTGTGTGTTCAGGTGTGTGTGTGTGTTACCTGTGGAGGCGTCGGTGTCAAGCCACTGCGACCCCCTGACATGATCTCTTCTGTGATGTCACGACCTCCCTGATTAGGGTCTCTGATCCTGATCTAGAGAGACGCATTTAAAACATGTAACAAAGTCTGAGAACATGACACAGCTTAACACGCACCACATGGAGAAGTGAGGAAGACGACACGAACAACAGGAAAATAACAACAACAACAGCGAGTGATTTAATCCAAGAAGCATTTATCAGTGCTGCAAGAGACAAAATATGCAACGAATGTCTCTGGCAAACACACACACACACACACACACACACACACAGACACACACACACACAGTGGAGCACCTTATAAAGAAGAGAATGCACAAGAGCCAGAAAAACTTTCACACGGCCTCTTAAAACTCGTACAAACTCAAAGCAGTCTGTTTGTCCAACTTATCTATCGCAATGAATTATATATCGGGTTACCAGTTCAACGAGACAAACACCCCCACACACACTCTCTCACACACACACACACACGCATGAGACAGCACATTCCCTACCTTCCTCCCCTCGGATGGAGAGGTTGAGCTCTTCTAGGCCCGGCTCATCCTGGGGCTGAAGTTTAAACTCAGCCTGACTCGGACACACTAAACTGGGCAGCACATTCACACACGGCCTGGGCCGACGTGGGCCTCAAACGCTCTCTCACGTACAGGAGAGCAGGGAAGGAAAAACAGAGTGAGAGAGAGAGAGAGTTTGGCCTTGTGAAACGAGTGCACAGGAATGTGGAACGCCCACCACACTGAACACACACACACACACACACACACACACACACACACACAGAGAGAGAGAGAGAGAGAGAGAGAGACGGGGGTGGAGACTGAGAGCCACGTGGAGCCCTAGAACTGAACCCACTGACTTCAGTGCTTTAAACTGTTCAAAACTCACGTTTAAATGTCGCAAAAGATTTCTATTTTAAAAAAATTAACTTTCTATTCATCAAAGAATCCTGAAATAAAATATATAAACTGGTTTCAACATTGATGATAATCAGAAATGTTTCTTGAGCCGAAAATCATCATATTATCCTGATTTCTGAAGGATCATGTGACACTGAAGACTGGAGTAATGATGATGAAAATCAGCTTTGATCACAGGAATAAATTACACTTTACTGTATATTCACATAGAAAACCGCTATTTTAAATTGTAATAATATTTCACTGTTTATACGGTATTGTTGATTAAATAAATGCTGCTTTGGTGAGCAGAAGAGACTCTTCCAAAAACATATAAAAAATCTTACGGACCAATAAGAACTTCAACTAGCCAAAATAAAAATATGAGAAATAAACCAGATAATCGACATCAAAATATGTTTATTATTAAATCTGATTCTTAATCATTGCATGCCGTTTATCAGTTTGTTTGAGGATACCAAAAAATAAAATAGAAATAAAAACAAAATGATCAAAGAGTATTTACTACAAATTAAGCTCAATCCAAAATAAATGTTTAAATGGCAAATAAGTTGTAGATTAGCAGAAAGACTGTCAATTCATAAAGTGATCAGCATGATTAAAGCATGTCATTAATACGGAAGCCCTGAACAGCAACGTAAAAAAAAAAAAAAAAAATCTAGCATTTCAAAATTAAAGTCAAAACATTTTGAGATTACAAAAAAAATAAATAAATAAGAACTTCTATGGAAGACTGTATTATCGTAACTTTATTCTCAAAATATTCCGACTTTATTCTCAAAATATATCAACTTTATTAAATTTTTTATTTTATCTTCATGAAATTACATGTTGGGATATAATGTCTTCATGTACGGAAGCCCTGAACCACAACGTAAAAAAAAAAAAAAAAAAAAAAAATTCTAGTATTTTGAGAATAAAATCGAAATATTTCGTACATGAAGACGTTATATCCCAACATGTAATTTCATAAAGATAAAATTCCCATGTCCTTTACATCAGTATATATGGAAAATTCTCAATGAAAGCAATACGCTGTTGTATTTACTATATTATTTAATACATTAATTCATATATTACATAATACAATGGTTTGTTGCAGCTCTCTCTCTCTCTCTCTCTCTCTCTCTCTCTCTTCTCCGCCTCTCCTCCTTCCACAACTTTCACTCAGTTTCTATTCCTCTGAAACGTAACCACTGACGGACCAAATGCGAGACTCGAGAAGTCAAAGTCCAGAGCAGTTTCCCAGCTGTGAGCTCCCAGAGACCCTGATAACAGCAGCAAACACACGCTCAACACACACACACACACACTGAAGCTCCGATGCTTCACCGGTGTCCTTTAGTGGAAAACACCTTTAACCGGCTGTGGAAATACAGCAGTGCATCAAAACAACAGTCCCAATGCATTTCAAGCTAAATGCACAATACAGCTGTCAAAATGGCAGAAAAGCTCAATTTTGAATATATTTAATATTATATTTGAATATTATACTTAATTTTAAATGATATTTTGATTCTAAAGGCAATATTTAATGTTAGAGGGGGAAAAAAAGTACTGTATTGTCTCCTATGCCCACAAGACGGCACAAGCGAGCGCAAACAAAGCATCGCAATCTTTTATTGAAATTAAATTGAATAAAGTGCATTAACTTTTGAAACAATTGTTCTTAAATAAAATATAATTCCCTTAATGTGGATGCAAGGAAATTTAGGTTACAATAGTGCATAAACCGGTGTAAGTGCATCAGTAACCTGAGAAAACAGACGCGTAATGAACTACACGAACACAAAAACACTTCTACGCTCTACATCTACATATTGTTTGTCAAAAACACCAGACGCTCAGCTTGATCTGCAGCGAGTGCCGAGCGCTTTTTGTTGACGATGTTTCCAGCGGATGAAAACACACAACGTTTTTTTTTACTTTCCTGCCGTTTTCCAAGTAAACAATGCAGCCGCACCAGGACAAGCTAACAGACACACACCGTCATCATCACGTCTCGACACACCAAAAATTCGAACGCACGTTTTTTGCATTCGAATGTGCACTTTTTTTTTCTTTTTTTTTTTTACGAATATTCGAAATTCAGGTTTTTTTTTGGACAGCCCTAATGCACAATGCTGCATTCTTTGTGCTTATTGCTTAAAGTCATGAAATCAAAATGGAAAATTCTTGTTTTTTTTTCATGGAATATCGCAGTGTTTATTCTAATGTGCACAAAATGTTCCTGGTAATAATCTCCTGCAAAATGTCTTCTCTGATGACATCACTACTGGCATGAGGGCGGGGCAATAACCTGTCACTCACATGAGATCAGCCAATAGCAAACCACAACCATCCAATCAATTCCCCAAAGTCGAAATCAAGCCCCGCCCACATCTGTTCCTGTTCCAGAAGCGTTTCACTCGTATATACGGGACTATAGGGAAGATAAGACTATTGCACTTCTGTTTAATGCCAACTTTAAGCTGGAGCTTCCTGTATAAGCCATATTTAAGTTCATCAGTGGAACCCAAAATATGCTAATATCTGTCCACTTTTTCAGGGGTTCTTGGTTCCAGAAGTATTTTCCCCATAAGGGTCTTAAAAAAATCTGTTAAAGAGTTAAAAGCCATGAACCAAACCAACCAGCTACATCACAACATAACATAGTATTTGATAAACACACATCGTAAATGAAGGAATAAACTGCATAAAGAATTGCAAGGAATGCAATAAAAAAGTACTTTAAACCAAAATGCTTTTAAGTATAGAAATAATGTAGCTTAAGTTTACTGCAAAATAACCAGATGTGTACAAATACATAAGCCAAGTGCATATTAGTGCTGGGCAATTTTTGCAATGATACAAGCAATCAGACAGCTGAGATACTGTATGAATGCAGATCAAGTTGGATATAATACAATACAGGTGAAACTCGAAAAAGTTGTGCAAAAGTTGATTATGGCTTACAGCTTATGAAAACCCCAAATTCAAAATCTCAGAAAATTTGAATTTTACATGAAATCAATAAAAAAAAAGGATTTTAAATACAGAAATGTCGACCCTCTGAAAAGTATAATCAAGGATATGTATATAGTTATATATACAAAATATATTAGTTTCACCTTTTAATTTGAATGACTGAAATACATGACCTTTTGCATGATATTCAAATTTTTCGAGTTTCACCTGTATATATCCAACTTTTTTTATATAGAGCTGTGCAATAATACATTTCACATAGAATTATATAACACGTAATGCAGTTCTTTTACCGGGAGTTCTTTAAAACTGAAGATAAAATGACATCGAATGACGACTTAAAGTTTAAATGCCACTCCCAGTAAACTTCCGGCTTCTGAACTGGTTGCAGTTCCACTCTGTTCCACATGAGGGCGCTCACAGGACGAGTGCAGAATCAATGGAGGTCTATGGAGCTATTCCTCAAAATACACTTTTCTCAGGATATCTTTTTTTGTCTAGTAATTTCAATGTTGTATTCGAAAGGAGAGGCAAAGAAATTACACATTGCTGGGTGTTAGATTTTTTAGAGTCACTTATTTGCTTTAAAAAGTATTTTAAAATGTCAATGACGTCACACACATCGTACGACCAGATATACCGCTTTACGGCATTCCTTCAGGTAAATACACGTGCTAGAAGAGTTACGCCCGCCTTAACATTCTGGTCTCGCTTCGGATGCCATCAAGCGGTATCTCTGGTCGTAATTAGTCCTTCACTGACCAATCAGCGTTCATTAGCAGAATGCTAGCGTGTTATGGGCAACAACAACTGATCCTGTAAGAAATCAAAAGGACATAAGTACTCGTTCATTCAACTTTCAACCTATAACCCATGTTGAACTTGCAAAACCTACAATCAAATCTGAGATTTCTCAACGGCAATCGGGTGAAAGAGACATTTATCCGTTTAGCTCCATAGACTCCCATTCATTCTACACTCGGACGATCGCCCCCAGTGGAACTCTGGTGGAACTACAGCCAAAATTCAGTACAATAGGACTTAATAGGGAGTGGCCAGGCTCTCCGTAGACGGCTCTGGTTACACTGTTGCACGAGATGAGTCCGGTATCATGGCAACAGAAGTTCTAATTCTGAAGTTCCATCTTTGAAGTGTATAATTAAATTCTATCACTGTGTTTGAAAAGATATTCTCAACTGCTTTGTAAAAACCTAATGCTTTTATTTTAGGATAACATAATCAGGTCTGAGAGGGACAAACCAAAACCTTTTATAAATAAATATTCAAAGCACAAGCAGGAGGGCTTTAAGTCGTTGCTTAAGACACGCCTGTATTCCTTAACTTTCATTTTAAGTTGAGTTTTGCTACTGTGACATTCTCTACTGTGTTTGTTTTTTTTTGTTTATTTGTGTGTATCCTGATATTGTTAAGCACGTTGGTGGTTGTGTTTAAATGTGCTATACAAATAAACTCCATGTGTGTTAATGAAGAAAACTTCCTCTGAGCAGAAGAACATTCAGGTGAATCTTTGAAAACCATTTTAAACAGGAAAGATCTTCTTATTAAACTTTCACTGCACATAATGCCTTCGTAAATCACATCGACCCAGAGAGCCAGTCCTTTTAAACACCGGATTTACTCCGTTTTTTGTGGCAATTATAGAGGCATGAAATTAACAAATTAATCTGTATGGATGATATACGGCTCACTAAAATAATTACTGAGCAAAATGATGAAAAAAAATTGCTGATAAAAATGTCAAATTAACAACCTGGATAGCAATATGTTCTGGAGATGCAAGTAAAAATATAAAGAAATCTCAAAACACATTCACAGAAGGAACATGCGTGTGGATCCACGGCTTACCGGCTTGCGCTCGCGTCTGGGCGGGGCTTGCTGCTGCTGAGGGGGCGGGGCCTGTTGCTGTGGGGGGGCGGAGCTCATGATCACCTGCGCTGGGGCAACAGGGGGTGTGAACTGGGGTTGAGCAGGGTAATATGTCCCGGCTGGGGGAGACACAAGAGAACAATGGCACACACATCTCAGACTTCGTCAAAATGCATGTGTACGGGTTTATAGATCAGTTCAGTTTTAGTGTGACATCACCCAGTTCAGATTTACTCGTCCCAAACATCACGTTAAAAGAGACAAACTGTGGCTGGGAAAGTGAAGCACACTTTAAAAGTCTTTAGATCGCTTGAGAAGAAATCCTCACAAGTTAACAGCACAAAAAACTGAATTATCAGTGAATCGTAGCCATGTAACTGCACACACACACACACACACACACACACGCTTGCATTCTCTCACACACACTTGCACACTCACACTCTCGCACACTCTCTCACACACACTCTTGCAGACTCGCACAGTCATTCTCCCGCGCACATTCGCACACTCGCATTCACACGCACTTGCACACTCTCACACACTCCCGCACAGTCACATTCTCTCACGCACATTCGCATTCACACTCTCACACACACTTGCACACTCACACACTCTCGCACACTCTCAAACTCTCGCACTCTTGTAGACTCTCACGCACACTCACACATTCTCACACACACTCTCGCAGATTCTCACACTCACTCTCTCGCACACACACACTCTCGCACTCACACACACACTCTTGCACTCACATTCTCTCACACACACACACTCTTGCACACTCACATTCTCTCACACACACACTCTCGCGCACACAAACACACCTGCACATTTACACTCTTGCACACTCACATTCTCATACACACTCTCGCAGACTCTCAAGCACTCACAAACACTCTTGTGCACTCTCGCGCACACACACACTATTGCACACTCTCACACACACACACACAATCTGTCACAGCCAAATGTGTGTTTGACCTGCACACCCTGAGGAAACGAGCATGTGTCCATGGTGTAAGAGCTTCGTTTGCACCGTCTCCCCCTGCCTTGGTAGTTGTCATTGTGATTTATTAGATTTCATTATTTCATTTAACTCGATTTTAAAAAAATTCTGTCCATGCCAAACAAATGCCAAAAGTAGTACTTTACTACTAAAATAAAATTAAGAGAGGAAAAACACACCTCGCGTTACTGAGGGAGACATTTGTTGCTTTAGATGTTGAATGCTAAAATATAAT
>JAULUF010000015.1:175000-357500 GCA_031834385.1 Semotilus atromaculatus | reverse complement strand
GGCCGACTGGTGTAGTACGGCTGAAACGACAGAACAACAAAGAAAACTCAACTATTGCAGACATAAACACTGAAAGCTATGACATCAGCAGATCCAGTGATGATGTGGATGCCATTTCTAAATCAAAATCACACACAACACCGCTTGTGGACACACAGCTAATCACAATTCATATTAGGACACTATTAAAAAATAAGTATGTGCCGCAGTAGATAAAATGTTTTGGATATCCTTAAACTTTGATAAAAAAAAAAACTAGATGATACAGTCAGGTTGCAAATCTGGACAATTTAGGTGATGCAATCACTAATTTACTAATATATCTCATACACACACACACACACACACACTCTCTCTCTCTCTCACACACACACACACACTAGAGCTTAGATCGGGCCCAAAAAAAACAAGCCCGGCCCGACACATTAACTCTAATTATGAGCCCGATTTAAATCCGACCATTTTTAATACGTGGGCCGTTATAACCGCAGGCGACGCCAGATCATTTTTTTAACGCAGGTGCTGAAAGGGTGCTAGACCATATACAGGGGGAGCTGCGCAATTATATACATATATATACATACATATATATATATATATATATATATATATATATATATATCTCTATATCTATATATATATATAATACTATTAATAAATGTGCAAAAATTGGCCACTTAACATTTAATTATTTTAATTATCACAATGAAAGTTTTATTTTTATTAAATTGAACAAGCACAACATTCGGCAAAAAAAAAAAAAAAACGTTATAATATTTTAATAAATATGAAACTAAAGGCGCTTATTTAATGGCTACAACACGACGTAGGCTAGGCTACTCTTTGTAGAAATTGCTGCACAGTGCACATTAATTTAATTCAGAATTTTGTACACATAAGTTGAAAGGCATGTATTGCCTTTATTGTGTGCATTTAATTATTATCTTTATGAATAATGTAACAAGGACGAAGCATGTAAACTGCGTTGTTTATTTATCCAGAATCGAATGGATCGCAAATGGATCCGAATGATGTAAAAAAAATAAAATAAAAAAAACATACCTCCGACTTTCCTTCATACTTGCTCAAAGTGAATTCTCCTGTTTTCATTTTTTTCTTTACTTCAAGCTCCATGTTGCACTTAAGATACACAATACAGCACAGTGTGCGAGTGGAGGAGACGCTGCGCGTGACACGTGACGTGCTTGATCAAGGGCCCGACCCGACCCGAGCATAGTGGCGGGAAATATCGGCTCGGGCAGAGAATCTAAGCTCTAACACACACACTCTCTCTCTCACACACGCACTCACAAACAAACACGCACACTCACACACACACAAATACACACACACACACTCTCTCTCTCACACACACACACACACACACACACACTCTCTCTCACTCACACACACAAACACACATGTTGGTGCGACAGCATTATGAGGACTCTCCATAGGCGTAATGATTTTTTTATACTGTACAAACTATATATTCGTCCCCTTACACTGCCCCTATCCCTAAACCTGCCCATAACACACACACACACACTGCCCCATCCCGAAACCTACCCATCACAGGAGACATGCTGAATTTTTAATTTAATAAAACATTGTTTATGTTTTTTAAGCCATTTGATTTAAGAGGACTTTTGAAATGTCCTCATAAACCACCCATAAGTTGTAATACCAGTGTAATAAAAAATGTGTGTCCTCATAAATCACATAAACAAACCCACACACACACGCTCTCTCTCTCTCTCACACTAATATTCTCAGCCACATTTATTCTCATAATATAGTTGAATATGCGGTTTAATTTGGAAAAGCCATATTATGAAAGTAAAATGTGTTTTTAACAGCGTTTCACACTGAGTTTAAAGAAAGATTTTAGCAAAGGGGGAAAAAAATATGTAAGAATTACCTGCAGTGACCTGAATCCTCCCTTCAGCAGCACCACACACACACACACACACACACACACACACACAGCAGAAGAGCGAGAGAGAGATGAAGAGTGTGTTACCCACCGGCACAGAGAGTTAAAGGAACAGTAGCATCCAAACAAACTAAGCATTTTAGCACAGTTGAGATGACAAGAGCCAGAAACACACACTACACAAGAACACACACACACACGCTGGCCAGCGATTCGCTCTGTCGTCACAATAAACCTCGAAAGCTGATAGATGTTGTTAATCAGGTAGCTAGATATAAACATGTCAGAGTTTAATTTACTTTTAACTAACTTGCTAAGCAAATTTTTTTCTGCTTGATTCTTGTGGCCAGTGCAACATTTCTAAAAAAATTAGTTTAAACTGAGGCACTTAAAGTACTAAAACTAAAATAAAAATTTATAAAAACTAAAAAAACTAAACTAATAAAAGTGACAAAAATACACAACAAAAGTACTAAAACAAATAACAATTTAAATGAAAACAGAAAATTTAAATAGTCTTACTAATTCTAAATATGAATAAAAATCAACCTAATTAAAAACATTAGTCATTAAAAAAACGAATAAAAATGAAAAAAAAATACACAACAGAATTACTAAACCTTAAACTGAAATTATAGTTATAAACAAACTAAATAAATACATAAAAAAAATAAAACGTACTGTCATGTAAAAACAAATAAACATTACAAAAATACACAACAAAACTACTAAAACAAACGAAAACCAAAAATTTCTAATATAAAAATGAAAACATTAAAGTTTTATTATTTACTAATATTTTGAATAATAACTACAGTCAAACAAAAAAACTTACACTAAAATGAAAAAGAGAACACAAAAATGAAAACTAATTTAAAATATTAATAAAAGCTATAATACACTGAGAATCCCATGCAGAATTCATTCCATGTGACTGAGGTTTCAGGTCTAGCTCAATGTGTGTGAGAGTGTGTGTGAGAGTGCGTGTGTGAGAGTGCGTGTGTGAGAGTGCGTGTGTGAGAGTGCGTGTGTGAGAGAGTGCGTGTGTGAGAGTGCGTGTGTGAGAGTGCGTGTGTGAGAGTGCGTGTGTGAGAGTGCGTGTGTGAGAGTGCGTGTGTGAGAGTGCGTGTGTGAGAGTGCGTGTGTGAGAGTGCGTGTGTGTGTGTGTAAGAGAGAGTGTGTGAGAGAGAGAGAGAGAGAGAGAGAGAGAGAGAGTGTGTGTCTGTGTCTCTGTGTGTGAGTGTGTGTGTGTGTGTGTGTGTGAGAGTGTGTGTAAGAGTGTGTGTGTTAGTACCTGTTGTGGTAAAGCTCTAGGACCTGAGGCAAACTAGAAAGAGAAAGCCACACATACAGGTCAAAGGTCAAGAAAGTGAAGCAACACCAGTCACAAAAGCTCATTTCCCAGAAGCACCTCAGCCGCACGAATCTCACACACAGCGCGGGGTCAGGAGGATGCAGGGCTCAATGTGTGATATGAACTCGCTGATAATTGCTCTGGCTTGTTCAAACACATTTCAACAATTATTGAGACAAAACTCCCATGAATCTCGGTTTCAGTAGATCCTCATTTCAGACAAAATCCCTTTCAAAATCTACGAGATCTCCGATAAGAAAAGTTTAAATACTGTGCTGCGAGATTAATGTTGCGATTAATCGTCATCGTACAACTTTTTGACTTTGAGTTTGATTCATTTATGAAAGACAGTAGCAGTTCTGATAGTTAACTAAAATAAAGCAAATTAGTTTTTAGCATTTTATTTTATTTGTTAACAACAAATAAAACACTAAAAACTCAATGCAACATTTTTAATTTGTTCTCAAGTGCTAAAATTAAAATCAAAATAAATAAATAACTAATTTAACAATCTCCCATTGTCGTACTACTTGATGACCAAGTTCGATTTATTTATAAAAGTATTAAAAAAATGTTAAAGGAGCTGTATGTAAGAAATTTATTTCAATTAATCATAAATTGGCCCTGATATGTCACTAGACATTAAGAAATCATGTTCATTTCAAATACTTATATCACTGACAACAGTAGTCCGGCCAGGATATTGTCATTTAAAAAGTGAAGTTGCGGCCCTCAACTGATGTTGATGTTGTCATGTTGTGTTTTGGTCTGTTGCTCCGCCCTCCACCGATCCACCAATCACGGAGTCAGTAGTGTTGCGGCGTCCGGGTTGCCAGCTCTGCTCTAGTTACAGACACAAACGTTCCTGCTGGATCCTGCAGCCTATCTGGCAACCTCGAGTCAGGGGGAGGGGATACAGTCTACAGTCTATAGCTCTACAGTCATTTGAAAGTGATTGCAGTACCAGTTTTGGCCACAATCTTACATACGGCTCCTTTAACTGAAATAACTGAAATGTTCGGGGTGCCGTACCTGTCGGGGTTGGGCTGCAGGGTTCATCTGTGGCGGGGGGGTGCTGAACACAACCGGGGAAGACCCAGGATAACTGGGCTGAAGAGACACACACACACACACGCACAAAACATCATGAGCAGGACTTGATGCTTACTTTCCACCTTTCCATGAATGGATGCACTTTTATGATGGATGGATGCCCTTTTATGATGGGTGTTTTATGATGGATGGATGCACTTTTATGATGGGTGTTTTATGATGGATGGATGCACTTTTATGAAGGGTGTTTTATGATGGATGGATGCACTTTTATGATGGATGGATGCCCTTTTATGATGGGTGTTTTATGATGGATGGATGCACTTTTATGATGGATGGATGCCCTTTTATGATGGGTGTTTTATGATGGATGGATGCACTTTTATGATGGATGTTTTATGATGGATGGATGCCCTTTTATGATGGGTGTTTTATGATGGATGGATGCCCTTTTATGATGGGTGTTTTATGATGGATGGATGCCCTTTTATGATGGGTGTTTTATGATGGATGGATGCCCTTTTATGATGGATGGATGCACTTTTATGATGGATGTTTTATGATGGATGGATGCCCTTTTATGATGGGTGTTTTATGATGGATGGATGCCCTTTTATGATGGGTGTTTTATGATGGATGGATGCCCTTTTATGATGGGTGTTTTATGATGGATGGATGCCCTTTTATGATGGATGTTTTATGATGGATGGATGCCCTTTTATGATGGATGTTTTATGATGGATGGATGCCCTTTTATGATGGGTGTTTTATGATGGATGGATGCACTTTTATGATGGATGTTTTATGATGGATGGATGCCCTTTTATGATGGGTGTTTTATGATGGATGGATGCCCTTTTATGATGGATGTTTTATGATGGATGGATGCCCTTTTATGATGGGTGTTTTATGATGGATGGATGCACTTTTATGATGGATGGATGCCCTTTTATGATGGATGTTTTATGATGGATGCACTTTTATGGACTTATCAAAATCTCATCCTCCATTCACCCCCATTATAAAGCTTGGAAGAGCCAGCACATTTATGAATATAACTTTGATTGTATTGGTCTGAAAGAAGAAAGTCATATACACCTATGATGGCTTGAGGGTGAGTGAATCATGGGGGTAATTTTAATTTTTGTGTGAAATATATATTTAAAAGAGTGGTGTTTTACCTGGGACAGGCCCGGTGAGGGCGTGGAGGGGTAGGGGGGGGCGGAGGGGGTTCCTGACGGAGGCTGAGGTGCCTTATTCATTTCACCCGGAGCATCTGCATGGAGACACAGCACCTACTGACAAAACCTGGATATATGAGAGAGAGATTAGACTGAGCCACAGTCGCTTCAAAATCAATTATACAGGCTTTAAAGTCCCACTGTAGTCAATCATTTTATCCCTTAAAACTCAACAAAATTACATTTAAATGTTTTTTCCTTGAAAAAAAAAATCTTCATGCCTTAAAATAGCTTGGATGTAACTCGACACCCTCATTTAGTATTTGCGGTTCTATGAATATGCAAATGAGCCCCGCCTCCACTCACTCACTCACTCAGAGATCCACTGGTTGACGATCACACGTTGATCTGATTGGTTACAAGGTCGTTTGTGACGTCAGAAACACCAGCGATTTCACATCGTGTTTTTGAGACTGTCTTTGGTTCACTGCAGTTTTAAGAAAATACTCAGCAATGCTGTCGACTTATGAATTTACACGTTTTGTCTTAAAGCACATTAAAAACACCACATAGACATAAACAACATTAAAAGCTGGATTTACACCACAGGGGGACTTCAATTATGGCTTCAATTCAATTAGTGTTTACAATGTCTGATTGAAAATGATGAATGCACGTGTCAAAAGTTCTTGAAGCGCATTTATGTACACACTGATTCAGTGGACATGTTACAGTTGAAGTGTGTGGTTTTCGCTACACTTTATTTTAAGGTGTCATTGTTACAGTGTAATTATATATTTAAGTACAGAGTAATATTAAGTAACTACATGTACTTACTATAGGATTAGGGTTTGGTTGAGGGTTAGTTGCATGTAATTATGCATCATTTACTGTTATTACTGTGGTAAGTACATGTAACGTGTAGCAAGAACACTGTAAAATAAAGTGTTACCGTGATTTCTTATATCACACTGGCTTTTTCTAAAATGCCGAGTTTGGTGTGGGATTATCCGATCAACGGCTGATGGGAAAAGAGTTTGGAAAGCCGGATTGGATACATTTGTTCATAACTGTTGTGGTTCTGCTGCCAGTGGCGCAGTAACAACACACTTCACCTTTACCACAGGAGATCCAGACCTGAACACCGCAGGAAAGAGTAAAAATAACACCTGCGCATCTTCAAACACTGCATGGTGTCTCAGGAGACGAACACACACTCCTGCTCGGAGACAAACTCCCTTCAAACAGGCCTCTTGACCATAAAACCCTTGAAATGGCAGAAAATCACACATTTTATCTTTAAAAGTTGTATTTAAAAAATTGGTACTAGGGCTGAAAAATTTGGGAAGAAAAATCTATTTGCGATTTTTCTTACGAGTGCAATTTAAATCACATTTAAAAAAAAAAAAAAAGAGCTCGAGGTTTTCTGTATCTGGCTAATTATTATTAGAGATACTACATTTCCGATACCAATTATTGGCCAACACATCGACGCGAGATTTTTATGATCACTAAATTAAAAGTTACATTTATTAATTTATTCAGTAAAACTATATGTTATTGTGAATATTATTGTCACGTGTTCGTCATTGTGTCAGTGTTTTATTCGCGGGCTTTAGCTAAAGCTTCTGTGCACGAAGAACAACACAGTGATGAAACGTGTGTGTCTGTTCAGGGCCACCGTAGAAACATGTGTGTGAGGAGACCAGCGGTGTGTGTAGAGAGAAATTATCATCCTAAGGTGATAAAAACATAAATGTTCATTAATAAGGTCTTTATACACTACTGAAAACATAGTTATGTATATGATACTGCATTTCTGTCAACAGATCCTCCTAAATATTACACAATGCACCTTTAATTTCTTCATTTTCAAAAGTTAAACCATCAAGCTTTTCTTTTAAAGGAAAACTAACATGTAGTGAAATATAATAATTAATTATTTGGTGTTTCTTCTAATTTAGTACTAAAATTGGAGTTTCAGGATTGGTAAAGTATGAAGACGACGTGTTTTATGACGACTGATCTTCCAGCGGCACCTTCAGTTTCGGCCGCACACGTTTATTATTTGGCTTTGTGCATTTGACGTGTGGCTGCTTTTGTGAATGGATCAGGACTGCGGCATCAGACGAGCTGAAGACTCAACTAGTTTATAAGGAGGGGTTACAGGCGACGCAGCTATCTTTACAAGAGCCAAATATAGAGAGGCAAACCTGGACAGCTCTCACACACACACACGCACACACACACACACACACACACAGAGGGAGAGTACAGTACAAACCTGACACCTCTCTCTCTCACACAAACACACAAAGTACAGTAAAAACCTGACGCTTCTCTCTCTCACACACACACACAGTAAAAACCTGACGCTTCTCTCTCACACACACACACCACACAGTACAGTACAAACCTGACGCTTCTCTATCACACACACACACACAGATATGTAGTTCAGCAGTGACATTATATAACGCTTAAATACACCTTGCATAAAAGCCGAGTTCAAAAGGTTTTGGGGCCACAAATCAAAGAGAATAAAATTAAAATGACTAAGCATGAGTGACAAATTAATTAAATTACCATTTAGGAAATGATCATCATTTACGATGCTTCAGTGCATTTCCCCCTATCTGTACGACACTCAGTACGGCTGCACCGGTGCGGGCCACTTTTAGCGTCACAAAAGTTACATGTGTTTTTAAGACGACACAAAAGAGAATTGAATTTGCTTTAAAGTTAAGTTCTTGAGCTTGAAAGGACAAATTCACACACAAATTGTGAACGTGCCTGTCTCAGCGAGAATCCCAGCAAACATATTCGGTTATGTCTAAAGTGAACGTAAACAGTCGAGAGAGACTGTTTGTATCAGTGTATTAGATCTGTGCATTCAGTCTTAAAGTGACAGAAGCCTAATAGTCCCACTGTCTGCGTTTAACATTAATCAAAACACAAGGAAATCTCGCACTGACTTGACTGAATAACTTTTATAACTTTAATAAGGATTAATTTAAAGGTCCCATATTGTACAACTTTCTGAAGTTTTATTTTAGGTTTTGATGTCCTTAAGAATTTATATTTGCAGCATAAGTAGCAAAAAACATCTCAATATATTTTTACAGCTCCTTTCTCAGGAGCACTGCCAAGAACAGGTCGATTTTGGCCCGTCCACTTAATATTCATGAGCATCTCTTCTGATTGGCCTGTTGTTTTCTGAGTGACCCACCATTGGTGGGAGTGGTGACTGAAGGCGGGGACTGAGTAGTTGTGACATCACTTGTGAAAAGGCACAGCTACTTTGTGCAGGCGGTGTGCATTTGTATAGAAATGTATATGGTAGTTTCATAGCGCCTAGACCTCTTTTATCATGAAAAAAGCCAGGAAATTTCAGTTTTGACAATATGGGACCTTTAACTATACAGTTAGGGTTGGACATCGAGAACCGGTTCCAACTTGGAACCGTATAAAAAATAACGATGCCATTTGAATTGTTTAGAATTTTTTTTCGATAATCGGTTCCAAACGCACAAGTTTTGGTCCGTAGTGGCCACCATATTTCTTGAAGTGCTTGTCGCGCCCGCTTGTTCTGTTGCAGCAATGGAGCATGGTAAGCGGCGCTCAAAAGTGTGGCTTTATTTCACATTAAAAAAAGCCTGGGTCGGCACAGTGCAACACAAGTGACAAACTTATTTCTTGCACGGGACGATGCACTACAAATATGACAAAACACCTACGCCTGCATGGTGTAAGAATTAACAAGGAGTTTAGCGTGTTCGACGTGCTAACCAATGTTAACGTTACCCTCGTCACAATCAGGTAAGTGATTGTATGTAGTGTAACAAAACTCTTGACCAAATTGCTAATTGTGGTGAACAACAACGTTACTGAAATTATTTTTCCCCTCGTAGATGAATTTATCGTTACGCAAATTGCCCACGCTAGTAACGTTAGCAAAGAATCGGAATCGAGAATCGAAAAAAAACTAAATTGAAAGTAAGAATCGGAATCAGAATCGATGCTATATACAGTGAAGACTACATGATGCATTGTTTACAAATAAGAGCCAGTCATGATTAGGGCTGTCACTTTTGTGAAAAAATCCTGTTCGATTTGAGACATAAGTGTTCATTGAATCGATTGTAAAATCAATTTTCCATGTTTAAAGACGTTTCCATTTTCAACACCAAATATAGGCAAATCCACGGACAACTAACAGGCGTTAGGACGAGCGTGAAGAGGGCGCTTGAGACAGCAATATTTCTGATGTCAGATGTCAAGTAAGCAATATTTCTGATGATTTATTGGCGTGAAGTTTCGTGCACAATGACAAACAGGAGTAGGGCTGCAACAAACGATTATTTTGATAATCGATTAATCTAACGATTATTAGAACGATTAATCGACTAATCGCCGATTATTCCGCCTACTAATCAGTAAGTTTGGAATTATTCAGCTTTTTCAATTAGTTAAAACATTGAGTTATACATATTCTAACTAGGGGTGGAATGGTACACAGAGGTCACGGCTCGGTACGGTTTCGGTACAATGGAGTAAAAAAGTAAAACAAAAATGCAGAAGGCATTTTCATAAATATCTTAAGCCTTGTATTTTTCGAATAAGTTTTATTAATAAAGGCATAGAACCAGTTTATTTGTAATGCACTGACAATAGTTTTATTTACAAAAAGACCTTGTGATATGTTTGGTAATTGTACCTGAATTAATTTAAAATTAATTAGCTATATTTCAGATCAATATATTTGTTTTCCTTAATTTTAATTAACCCTAACTTTATTCTCATCTGAATTATAAATTATTGATTTCCGTATAAAATAAAAACACATTTGATTTTATTTTTTTAATCAATGTAGAATGTGTAACTTAAAAATAAACAGATTAGTGCTCCGACTCCGAGGACAAGAAATGAAAACCAATACGATATGATGACTGTCCAAAAGATGGAACCCACAGACTGTTTTGAAATGGGGTTGGATAAATGTTTTGCTTTTAAAACAGAGAGTGTGTGTGTGTGTGGTTAGGTGACAGTTGTAGGTTACAGTTTGACAAGAGTTTAGAGTGTGACAAAAGCACAATGTTGTGTTTTATTGCGAGTGTAGACAAATATAAGTTAACACTTTGCTGTTTGAATGATGTCCTTTGAACAAAATGACGGAGTATGTTTTTATGTTTCTACTGTTCGATCGCGGCTCTCTCTCTCTCACACACACACACACACACACACACACACACACACAGTTAGATCGCGCCCGCGCCTCTCTCTCTCTCACAGATCGATCGCGCCGCCCGCGCCTCTCTCTCTCTCTCTCTCTCTCTCTCTCTCTCTCACAGTTCGATCGCGCCGCCCGCGCCTCTCTCTCTCTCTCTCTCTCTCTCACACAGTTCGATCGCGCCGCCCGCGCCTCTCTCTCTCTCTCTCGCGCGCGCGCACATACACACACACTCCAGCGTTGCAATCTTGACATCGCAGCCTGTTCATTATGCTGCGGTCACATCGTAGCGGTCAAATAGCGATATTGCAGGCCCTTACATAGGTCACGTGAGATCAAACGACTACTCGACAACAAAGAAATTTGTCGACAATTTTTTATTGTCGACGTTGTCGACAATGTCGACTAATCGTTTCAGCCCTAAACAGGAGTGCAACATTCAGGGATTGAAATTAACATCCGCCAAATGCGGGTAAAAATGAACTTTGGCGGGAAACGCTGTCAAATCACGAGCAATTTGGGGTGTTTCTATGTTTACTCTCTTTGCTGGGGAAGTTCGTGTAGCCAAAGCTGTGCGGATTTAGCGCAAATACGCAACTCGTGAGTCCTCATGATATATTAAATACAGCGTATTGACCAGAATCTGCGCATTTCTGGCTTGCTTGAACACACACGTCACTTGCAACAAATAACGGAGCGCTTGTTCACTTGCATTGAAGTAATAGCGAATATTAAAAAGCAATAAAAAAAGACTTTGTTATTTTCCAACATCACCTCTTGGTACTTCTATACTCGTTGGTTTACCCTTGCACTTCTAAGCAGTCGCATGCGAGGAAAAAACACTGTTACGGACGTGACCGCTCTGAAAGCGGCACTAAAAGATGCTTTAAAACTTTCACAGAGACATCAAACAGAAAGCACAAAACCTTTCTATATAGTGAATTTTGTTTTGTATTAATTCTATCAATTTTAATCAGTTTCATCAACCAATTGCCTGGATTTAATAAATAAGAAGCAAATATAGCATTATGTTATGAACCGTCACATTAGACTCACATCATAACCGTCATCACCAATTCTGAAACCGGCTCACCCCTAATCGTTGCTCTATTGTATTTATTTGTAGTCTTAGCTTGTAGTTTGATTATGTGTTCTTATCTACTTTATTTTTGATTGACAGCAGTCCTTTACCGAACCGTACCGAAACAATGACCATAAAACCGTGATAGAACCCAAACCGTTTAATATTAATACTCAGTAAACGTTATTGTAAAGAAAGCAAGCAGTTGGTCTTTTCAGTAATTATTAGTATTTGCACTATATCACTCGGCTATATTGTTCGCGACTGTGGTCGCTGAATATATATATTTTTTTTACATAATCTGGAATTGTTATAATTATTAATATTGGGAATTTCACTGTTTTTGCTTTTGAGAGAAGCGTTTTAAGGTTTAAAAAAAAAATTTATCTAACCATTTTCTTAATTTGCGATTATATTTTTTTGAGCAAATTAATCGTGATTATTAATTTAATTATTTTCGTGAAGTCCTTGTTCCTGGTGTAACTGCGTTGTCATTAAAGTCGTTTTCTTCCATATAGTCCGAGTGAAACCGCTTCTGGAACAAGAACAGATGTGGGCGGAGCTTGATTTTGTCTGAGGAACTGATTGGATGGTTGTGGTTTGCTATTGGCTGATCTCATGTGAGTGACAGGTTATAGCCCCGCCCACATCACCAGAGAAGAGATACAGCAAGAGGAAGTCAAGATTACCAGCAGGAAACATGAATTTAAAAAAAAACTAATGACCGTCCTAGACGAATGAACACTTGGTTATAATAAACAATGCAATACTGCATACAAAAATTTTACAAGGGCAAAAAGCATCTTTCTCCATTTATGGTCATTCAAATGTATTTAACACTTTTTTTTTTTTTTCACTGTTTACTATCGTGACGTCACAGTTTAGGATATTGTGGCGTTCATGTTTTGATTGGCTCATCAGATCTGAGCGCACACATGTAGTGTTTCCACTATTATAACGTCTATCACAAGCAATGACCACAGCGAACATCATTAAACCTGTTCATCATCAGGTCAGGCTGAAGCATTAACGAAACAAACATGTTCTCAAGCGCTGAGACTCACACAAACACACTCTTTGTCTGTCTGTCCTTTGAAGACAAGACTCATACGAGACCTTTGGAGTGTGTTGCTATTGGATACACCGCAGTGTGAGACGGCTTCAGTCATGCACGAGTGACTAACGCTTCACACACTCCATCCGTCACTGTAAAGAGCCACTCTTTCACCATGACCTTTGACCTACAGGCTCGACGCAGTTCCAGAGAAATCCAACATCACGTCACACACATCAGAAGACATGAGCTCATTCTTAAAGGAGACACTACACGCTCGAGCTGTTAAATCAGATAAGAGCACACATGGCCTCACTGACGTCTTTCAAACACACGTGACTTAATTAAAACATCATTTAAATGCAATAAACTCATACTTAAACTAATTAGAAACACAAATTATTCATTGAGTGAGAAATGCTTACAGTAAAGTACAATACCGTACAAAGAAACGCTGATTCATCCAGTAAAGACACGAGTCATTGGATCCAGGACTCGACATTAAACCTTGTCAAGTATGAAAGTTGCTTGTCCGGATGATTTTTATTTATTTTTGTGTGTGTGTGTGTTTTGTAAATATAATTTATTCTGAAGCAATATTCTCATTAGTGTTCAATCAGCTTTGCCATTTAAATCTGCATTTTGTTGCGATATTTACCCCGAGGACTTTTTTTTAACAATTAAAATGGCTTTTTTTCCCCTAATCATATTAAATGCTTCATCTTCGATTTCAAATTCTTAAATTTGATCAAAAAAATTATATAACACAAAAGGGGTTTTTACCAATCAAATTAAATTTCAACTGCATAAAATAATGTTGTTTTAAATTTTTTTTATTATTATTTATTTATTAATTAATAGGAAATATTGGGAAAAAAAAGATACTTTTAAACATGAAACTAAACCAACAGTAGGTCTTAATGAGCGAGTCATTGAGTCATTAATTCAGACAATTCATTAAAATGACCGATTCATTCAAGAATCAGGCAGTTGTTTATGAATGAATGACTCGGTGAATCTTTGACTCAATGACTCACTCATTAAGACTCATTAGTTTGAACTATTTTCACCGCTGAATCAGAACAAAAACAGTCAATATTGTGTCTAAAATATAAGTGACAATATTAACTATTTGTTTATTAAAGTTTCATGAAACCAGTGTCACATTTTCAATTGTGATGTATTGAGGAAAACCGCGCTCTTGGTCGTGTGATGTTGCGCAACTATATCGTATGTTATAATCATAAAAACTCTGCAGTATGTTTAGGCCTGTCGCAATAATCAATATCTCGACTTATCGCACAATATATCTACATGACCTCAATAATTTTTGTTGACGCAATTTATCGCACATTTTTATCCCCGATCTTGCCGTCATCCAAAGACGCAATCCATTGTTACGATTGTTAGCGCAAAGCGGTGCACACAAATTTTTTTTTTAGGATATTTAAATTTCCATGATCTAAATAATTAAAAGGTTGTTGTCATTTGAAAATGTGTAGACTTACTTGCCTTATAATGCTGTTATTTTATGATTATATATATTCAGTTGTATAAAATGACAATAATATCGTTTATCGCAATTATTTCAAGGACAATACACAATATTACACAACAGAAAATAGTTATCGTGACAGGACAAACAGTGTGTTATTCGATTTCTCCTAGAGAGTTTGCTCAACAGCGCAACCTTGTCACCGTCAGTACATTACACATTATATATTATTATTATCCACTATCGATGACCATTTACACTAAATGTAAACATGTTTTTTGTTATTGACGTTTTAATCCGGCTACTTAAATCTCTTTTTTACTTGCCTCTTCAAAAAAATCCACTTGTATCTGCCAAGCATTAATATCGAGCCCTGAAATCATTCATTCAAACCAATATTTTTTAAATACTTTCAAAATTAAACATTTTAAACAGATTGCAGCAATTAACCGTAGTTATCTAGTAACTACTACTGACTAAACTAACTAGGCCTAACTCTAGTAAATGACTAGACTAAATAAATACCATGGTACTTTAATTACAAACAATGTAACTTCGTATATCATGGTGCTTATATAACTTACAACACAATACCAAAAACGAACACTTTGTACAATATTTCTTGGCATATATACAAGTATCTTTTAATTCCAAATATACGTAAATTTCATTACCATGGTACTGTCACTGTACTTGCATCACAAAGATTACATTTATTTTACCTAGTTACATGTCCAAAATACAAGAAAATATCATGTTCCTTTAATATATACCATACAATGATTAACATAAGTCATGTTTTGCAAGTCAAATGAAAGAATTACTGAAAATACTGTGGCAGTACTATAGTAAAGTGATGGTACTTTAATGCAATGTTACTGGAATTATCTTACCATGGTATTTACATGTACTCTCAGAAAAACATGGTGCCTGTCCTAAAGCATTTTTATATTAAAATGCATCAACCAAAAACACTAATATATCATGGATAACCATAATCATGACGTATATAACCATTGAATGCCAAATAACTGCCATGATCCCAAACACACTGCTTTATCAGGGAACGTTAAAACATGGTCATAACACGCTTTAATGAAATCCAAGCAGTTCACAAGACACCTGTCACCCCCCCACACACACACACGTATTGATCACTTCTCAGGGCCAGATTGAGTAACTTACTGCGTAGTTACGCACGTAACGCACAAACACATCAACTGAACGCACACACACATACATACACATGCGCGCGCATTCATATAAATTCTCTCATTTTGACACAGAAACAGACCACGGTTCTTTACCGTTTCTCTTCTCTCTCTCTCGGTGTGATTCACTGTCCGGTAACGCGAGACATGCAGCGCGTCGCCATGTTCGCTCACGCGTGCGCATGCGCCTGCCGGAACAAAGCACGTGGGTCGCGCGCGCATGCACAGTCAGGCGCTCCAGTACCGGCGTATCATCATGATTCAACACTAAACTGCCACAACAACTTAATTACAGATTCTGGTCAATTGTGCTCCATTAACCCATACACTAATGACACAACTAAACACTTTAATACACTAACAAACGCGGCCAATGTCGTTGCGTAATCTCATGAATATTTACGTTACTAATTTATGAATAATTATGGGCGTGGCTCAAACACCTTTGACGTGGATATGTGCGATGTTAACGAATCATTAATAAATGCCTAATTTTATATTTTAGTTGTTGTTGTTATTATTCTTTGTTTTATACATTCTGAACTGTATTTACAATGCCTAATTTAATACCTAAATTACAACTGTATTTTATTTGTCTTGTTTTTTTGTTGCATAGTACTTGTCTGTAATTGAACAAAAAATATTATAATAAAAATCACATCACGTGACGTAATCAATGCCAGATGAAAATACAGAGAATAAAATAAATAATAATAATAATATTATATATATATATATATATATATATATATATATATATCACACTTACACATACTGACAGATTTGATCATTACTGCAGTGTACGGTTACTGACAAATAAACAAGGCCTCACATTAGGACAGTTAGTCTAATCTGTAAAATGTAGGTTAGTGAAATATTAATCTGTGTTCCAAACCAGGAGTTGTGTCATGGTTTAATGCCATAAGAAATCAAACCAGACTATTGACAGGCAAACGCACCTGACTTTTCATTTAGGAAACATGATGCTAATCTGTGCAAAAGCCAGTTTACATATTTGAATGTGGTTTCTAAGCTGTTTTAAATGATTGTTAGTATGTTGCTATGCAGATGCGAGGGTGTTTTAGCAGACACACCTAGAAAACGAATACCAAAACTGCTGGAATCATGTTTAAAATCAGTTCACCGGGAACAAATCCTCTGGTGGGTGTGATGATCTGCAGCCAATAGCTTGTTTGGATGACATGCCTCTGTTTATAATCTCTGCACATTTCTGATCATCTGACTACACCAAATTAATTGGCCGAAAACATTCACTGCAGATGGAAACATTCACAATATGGTGTAAAACCACAAACCCACCATGCGATTGATATTACGTACACACAAGTACATCATACAGTGAGAACCAGGGTGATTACATCAACTAAAACTGATGTTAAAAAACATAAAATTATCTTGATTTAAATAATAATGATCATGGTATTTTCAATTAATTTTACAGTACTGGTGTCACACACACACAGGCACGCACGCGCACGCACGCGTCAACGCCGGTAAGGTCTCGCGTGCGCCTGTTTCTTACCTGACAGGAGTTTATCGTGTATCTTCGGTGCCGGTCCGGTTCTGTATCGGATCAGTTGAGTGATACCAAACCGCAAAAAAAGCCAGAAAGAGAGACAGACCCGTCTGGACCGGACGGAACCTTTTCCGGCGGAAACCGGCGACTCGGGAACTTCCGGATCGGTGACAATAGGGAATCCCGACCACGTGACAGAGTTTTAATTCATGAATATTAATTCGGTGTCGTGAATGGACTGAAACAAATAAGTTAAACTCGTTAATATTCATGAACTTCGCTTTCGCCGCAGGATTCCAGCAGAAAGTTCACTTTGCAACGTCAACACGCCCTCATTAATATTTATGAGCATTTGCCATAGTAGGATTCGTGAACGCTGATTGGCCGAGGCTCACAGAGGCGTGGCTCTTTAGTACAGTGCCCCCTGGTGAGCATCTAAAAATTCACAATGACTCATTCTAACAAGTAGCGACGTGTGAAGCTGCTGCTATATCGGTCCATTATTAAAAAGGGGATAGCATTATATCAATAACATCTGAAAATATTGTTTTAGTAGATATGTGATTGTGCTGAAATGGTCATACAGGTCTGTATGAAACAAACACTACAAATGTCACTATTGCCAGATACTGGCTTATAAATATGAATTAGCTATTGTGTAATAAAAAAAAAAAGTAGATTTACCAGTAAGGATTGGAATAAAGACGTGAAAAATGCTTTTTGTATTAAAAAAATGTAAGAGTGAGAGACTGCAACATTTGACCACAATTCTTTTATTTTTGTATCTCAACCTTTTACAGAACAAGTAACAAAAAACAACAAAACATGTTTAAGCAGGATGATAAACACACTCATTTCTTGCTCTAATTACAAAATGAGGAGAAGGAGGGTGTGAGGAATCGACACAGTTTTCCCGTGGGAGAGACAGAAGGGGAGGACGAGGTGCCTTTAAATACGATCAGAGGTCCCGGTTAGTGTGCGCTTCTGTCGGCGCGTCTAAACGTCGTAGTTGGGGTTTTTGCGCAGGATGACGAAGCCCTCCAGGATGGGCGTGACGGGCAGGAACTCCTCGGTGGCGAGTTCGGCTCGCTCGCCGTGAGCCAGAAGCACCGGCGTGGTGTGAGTCTGGAAGCCCGTGATGGCTTTGGGTTTACCGGCCTGACCAACCACATCCACAGCCTGGAGACACACAGACAGAATTATCACATCGTTCACCATTTAATTTTGCACTACTGATATCATTCAAAAGGGTCATGAATTGAGAAATCAAATTTTCCTGTGAGTTTCAGAACCAAAAACTTCCTAGTTGGCTTTTATTGAAAACAACCTCAGAAAATGACTCGTTTGGAATGGTCACATTATGACATCATAGTGGGATGAAAGACCGCCTTTGCAGAATCAGATCGACGCCCACTTCTACATCATCATTTTAGCCCCGCCCACTGGTGCATTGGTGAGATCAGAGATACAGGATCACTGGACTAAAAATAACATTACCGTCCAAAGGATCCTAATGCTATTTATTTTCAACTATGTGAATGTCTCAGAGCATTATTTGTTTGGTACATTTCACTGTGGATTCCCTGGTAAATCAGTCATAATTTCGGCGCAGGCGTTTGGCTTTTCCTGCAACATATGGACCCGACAGTAATGCCACAATTTGTAAGAAACCGTGTTCATTATAATGCCTGATTATTATTAATAATATATATTAATCTGATAATGCAATAGATTTCAATATGATGCTATAGATCTAAATATATTGCTATAGATCTAAATATAATACCATAGATCTAAATATAATGCCATAGAACTAAATAATGCTATAGATTTCAATATAATGCTAAAGATCTAAATATAATGCTATAGATTTCAATATAATGCTATAGATCTAAAAAAAATGCTATAGAGTTCAATATAATGCTATAGATCTAAATATAATGCTACAGATTTCAATATGATGCTATAGATCTAAATATAATGCTATAGATCTAAATATAATACCATAGATCTAAATATAATGCCATAGAACTAAATAATGCTATAGATTTCAATATAATGCTAAAGATCTAAATATAATGCTATAGAACTAAATAATGCTATAGATTTCAATATAATGCTATAGATCTAAAAATGCTATAGATCTAAATAAAATGCTATAGAGTTCAATATGATGCTATAGATCTAAATATAATGCTATAGATTTCAATATGATGCTATAGATCTAAATATAATGCTATAGATCTAAATATAATACCATAGATCTAAATTAGGGGTGGCACGGTACATGAAAAAACATCCGAACCGTTCGGTTCGCTTGTCTCGGTTCGGTGCGTGTGTGCGTCGCACGGTTCGTTCGTCGCATGCGCAATGTCACCTCGTGCCCGTGACCTCAGAGAGTGCGTTTACTTTTCGCGCGAAATAAGAGATGTGTGGACATACATATGAGGCTTGTTCGACTTGAACCGGCGCTGCACAGACCGGTCGATGAATAACATCAAAGTACCGCGAGAGCAACGGCTCCGTATGCTTTTCAATCTCTCGCAGTACTTCGATGTCATAAACTGATCGGTCTGTGCAGCGCTGCAGGTCTCGTCACGTATAGAAATGGCAAGTGGGAGAGATAAGGAAGGCTAACAGGAGTTGGAGGATGCACCAGCGTCGTATAAGTCGGTGTGTGGGAACATTTTGGATTTCATCTTACCTATGATATTTAAATATATACAGTGACACTAAGTTTAGATGAGAACTCCAGTCACATGTTTCCAAACTGCACTTTAATTTCACGTGAAAAAAATGTATCCTCACTCTCAGGGAATAGAAGCATTGTTGATATACTGTTTTTGAGATGAGGTTGAACTTATGTTTCACTTTATGATTATGGCCTTTGCTATATTGTTATAGCCTCATTATCTATAGGCAATTATTTGTAACGTATTTTGACTTATTTAAAAGATAGTGCTTTAAGAGTTCCTCTCTTTTTCTTTTAAAAGATAAACATTTTGTAAGAGCTAACGTTACAGTTTGATAAATGCAAGTTAATTCATTCTTTGTGTGTCAAATAAACAAAAGCATTTCATCTTCTCTTTTGCTGTATAAAAATGTCACCGGCTTTCCTCAGAGATGGTCTCTCAATAATGTGCTTAAAGTCAAGTCAAATTCAGTTTGTGCATGATTACATGATATACATTTTTAAAAAAAATACTGTATCCTGAATTGTGGATGATTAAGCTATAGCCCATATCGTATGCTGAAGTACATTTCTGGAGTGTTAAAGATTCAAAGAAAAAATAACAAGAACCGTACAGAACCGAAAACCGTGAAACGAACCGAACCGTGGGTTTTGTGAACCGTGCCACCCCTAATCTAAATATAATGCCATAGAACTAAATAATGCTATAGATTTCAATATAATGCTAAATATCTAAATATAATGCTATAGATCTAAATAAAATGCTATAGATTTCAATATGATGCTATAGATCTAAATAAAATGCTATAGATCTAAATAAAATGCTATAGATCTAAATATAATGCTATAGAGGTCAATATGATGCTATATATCTAAATAAAATGCTATAGATTTCAATATGCTATAGATCTAAATATAATGCTATACATCTAAACATTATGCTATACACATCTAAACAATTAGCCTGACTACGTCAGACTTCCTACTTCCGCTAATTTCATTTCGCTCCTGTAGTCAGTCTGAGATAGCAGCCTATCTTTCAGTTTTCCACCGGCCTGAAAACAGCCGGGCCAATCAACGAACAGAGGGCGGGCTGAAAGCCGTGACGTAGCCGCTAAGCGCCGAGTTTAAGATTAGGTCAGGGAAATCGAAAACGACCGCGGATATGGAGACGCGGATGCAATTCGCTCTGTTGTGGATAATATTCCCAGCATTAGCAAACTAAAGCAAGAACAAGAAGAGTGTGTATTAAACATTTTGAATGGAGGTGATGTTGTGGCCCTACTCCCTTTGGGAAAAGTTTAATTTATCAACTATTACCGATCGTCAGCGAGAAACTGGGGAGCCTTTTGACAGGTCAGTGTCTCCTTTCTTTTCCAGGTCTTAAATACCGTAAAACTTCAAATAATAGCCCGAGCTCTTATTTGCCCAAATCGTCGAACTGCACCGGCTTGTATTTGAGACAGGCCTTTATAATTTAGTGTTGAGATGTTGTTCCTAGAGTCTCTAATCTCAAAAAATCTCCAAATGCTCCACGTGAAACCGCGGTCTTCCGACCTTTTACTATCTTGTCGATTGATTTTGATTAATATGTGCGAGGGAGAGAGAGTAAGACAGCGCTCGAGTTTTTTTTGTCTCTCTCTCTCTCTCTCTCTCTCTCTCTCTCTCTCTCTCTCTCTCTCTCTCTCTCTCTCTCTCTCTCTCTCTCTCTCTCTCTCTCTCTCTCTCTCTCTCTCTCTCTCTCTCTCTCTCTCTCTCTCTCTCTCTCTCTCTCTCTCTCTCTCTCTCTCTCTCTCTCTCTCTCTCTCTCTCTCTCTCTCTCTCTCTCAGGTATTTCGCTCGCATCATTAAGTGTTTACAGTGGAAGTTCGATCATAGATTTGAGTTCGACGCATGATGTCTGTGGTTCGATGCGGCTGTGTCGGCGCATAACATACGTCATAAATAAACTTATCTGATTGGCTTACGGGTAACCAATGATTTTAAACTTCAGAAATCGCCCCCTAGCGAGAGAGAAAACACTTCTCTAGTATGCTATGCCAGACTCTGTCTACGAAGCAAAGTGAAGTAGCAGAGTCTGGTATTACCAGGCTACTAAACAATGCTATAAACATTTAAATATAATGCTATAATCAACACTTTTCACGATTAGTTAGAACTGTAATAGTAAAAACAAAGTAAATATTTTCGAGTAATGTAATGCTCATTTCACACACACCTGTCCCACTCGGACGGACACTGGCAGAGGTCTGAGCTCCTCGTCGAATGTGACCAACATGCGAGGCTGCATCGCCGCCACCAACCCATAGAGAACGTAATGAGACTTTCCCAAGATTACTGCAGCGAGAGAGACAACAAATTACAGGTACATATTAGACAGACATTACAGGCATTGTTCTGATGTGGTACTGGATGTTGAAAATGACGTTCTTACTGTTTTTGACGTCCAGGAATGACACAAGGACCGTGAGGAGTCCAGCGACGGCCACCTGACTCATGAGCTGCCGGTCACTGTGATACGGGCAGAGCGTCAGTGTGCCTTTACCCAGATGAGTGAGACCCTGAAACACACACACACACACACACACACACACACGTCAGCAGCTGATCCGCTTCAACAGACACTTCTATGACCGGTTACTGGGAAATCACCATCCCACAAAACACGCCTGCCTCATATTTCACCAAGAATAATTACTAAGTTTTTATATTTTTGTAATTCATTTTTTCATATTATGAAGTATATATCAGAGTCAACTGATAAAACAAACATAAAAAAAAATTATACATTGAAAAAAAACTTGAAAATGAAGTCATTAATTACTCACCCCCATGCTGTACCAACCCCGTAAGACCTTCGTTCATCTTCGGAACACGGATTAAGATATTTTTTATTAAATCTGAGCGCTGGATCACTGCTACATAGGCTGCCTAAGGGAATGAAACTTGACGGCCCAGAAAGTCATTAAAGAAAATGTTTAAATATTCCATGTGCCTACAGTGGCTCAACTATAAGTTTATCAAGCGACGAGAATACTTTTTGTGCGAAAAAAAAAACATAAATAACGACTTTATTCGACTATTCCATTACTTCCTTGTGGGCCTTGAGACGAGAGTTGAAGAGATTTCCAGAACGCATGCGCGAGAACTGAGAAGAGGACGACTACTAACAAGAAGTAGTCGTCCTCTTCTCAGTTCTCGCGCATGCGTTCTGGAAATCTCTTCAGATTTAATCAAAAATATCTTCATTTGTGTTCCGAAGATGAACGAAGGTCTTACGGGGTTGGTACAGCATGGGGGTGAGTAATTAATGACTTAATTTTCATTTTTGGGTGAACTAACCCTTTAAATAAAATGATAGAAATGATCTGAAATAAAAAGCAAAATTACTAAACCTGAAAAAAAATTAAAACTAAACTAAATTTAAATAAAAACAAATACACTATAAAATTACACGCGCATATTTATATACACATACATATGTATACACATACAATATATATATATATATATATATATATATATATATATATATATATAAATAAATAAATATACTAAAAAAAGTATGTGCCTTGATACTGATTTAATATTGAATAATTCAGTTCTTTACACAAAACATCTTATTTTTCCGTTTTGATATTGAGGTTTCTTTTCTACCCACCAACAATTTTGCTTTTCCTTTTTTATTTCTTAAGACTAAAGGAAAAACTGGCCTAGGATTAGACTACAGTTTTTTACATTACCATGACTCTTAAAAAGCCACTGCTTCATTCACTCACTAAAGTCAATTAATTGTTTTTTAGCATTTGGAGTTCATTTTGGCCCGAATCACAGCTCACGTTAACAGCTCATTATCAGACAACATATGAGCAGGTGATCAGTGTTATAAAAAGCATGAATCTTTGTGATGAAATGCACATTAGCACTAAAGAGGAAAGCGTGTATATAGTTAGTAATCCAAACAGAAATGTGTCACATGACAATGTGTTAATAATCAGAAGGCGCTTGTCCACTGTCGTGCCGAACGGTTCCAGTTATATTTCCACTTCAGCTTTATTCCACACGGCACAATTACAGTAAACAGTAACACTAAAAAAAATTTATTATAATTTGTCAATGAAATGATTGTACTATATTTTAGTTTGATAATGTTTTTTCATTTTATATTTTGTATTTTTTTTCTAAATTATATTTACGCTGTATTTATAATCCATTTATTCACTTTTTGAGCATAGACCTAAAAAAAGAACATTTCCAACTTAAACTGTGGTAAATCTTGAACGCTTTAGAGCAACTGACTTCAGTTTGATCTCTTTTCAAAGACGACACATGGCAGATTAAATGAAAAAAGTTTAAAAGTTTTTAAAAAGTTTAAGTGAAAAAAGTAACAGTATTTTACGTGTATTATATTATGAAAAATGCACAAAAATACTATTTTTAATTTTAATGTGAAATGTATATTTTCAAAATCGCGTTTTACTCTAAAACTGCAAGAAAATCAAAGGCATAAATCAAAACAAGCGGTGTTCAAAATTTTAGCTTGATATCTCAAAAAAAGAGCTTTCAGTGAGTGTGTGAGTGTGTGAGGCTGCAGTACCAAACGCTTCCACTAGAGGAAACTCGTCTCCCATTCGTTTCCAATGCATCATTTCTGACCGCGAGGAGCACAAGTGTGACTTTTTTTCAGGACCACTTAACCTTTTCGAATCATAAGCGCCAGTAAGCGCCAAAACCATTACAAAATTTCTTACCATTCCAATAAATTAAAAAAATTAATAAAATAATTCTCATGAAAAATGACGTTAGCGCCCCAGAGCGGTGGTGGAAAAGCGCCTATAGACATTAGCAGGTCCGTATTTTCAGCTATTGTTCTGCTCACCTGAGCGAGTCGGACCATGAAGAGGTTGTTGGGGTCTTTGGCGTGATACTGCGCCAGTTGTCTGAGCATCGCTGCTAAACGAGCGTTATTGGTGCCTGTAGAAAAAGACCAACACAGTAACCATGAAAACCGCACCCTCTGATTGGTAGAGGCACTTCATGATGTCATCAGCGCCTCTAGAAGCCCGTGTGAGCATCAACACAAGCATTAATTCAATGCATTTATAATTTAATATACAATTTTATAACGACTGACCGCTTCCCACCATTCCCATGGCAAAGATGGAGTTGTGGGACACTTCCGGGTCGGCGTCGTGCGAGAACTTGCTGAGCGTGTCCAGGATGTTTAACCTGGGATTGGAGACTGAGATCAGAGCGAGTGCTAAAGGAACCGCTCGCCGTAACGTGGGCTCACCGTAACGCAGCTGCGCACACACACACACACACACATCAGGGAATAAGGCGTTAGGAGAGTCACTACCATAAAGAACTGCATATTTCATGCTCATT
This sequence comes from Semotilus atromaculatus, assembly GCA_031834385.1. Classification (NCBI taxonomy): domain Eukaryota; kingdom Metazoa; phylum Chordata; class Actinopteri; order Cypriniformes; family Leuciscidae; genus Semotilus; species Semotilus atromaculatus. Next base: position 332,288 of record JAULUF010000015.1, on the reverse strand, counting down.
TCTTTATTAAATATACATTTTTATTAGTACTTTATATAAATAATATAAAATATTACATGTGATATCAATTTAGAAAATGATTATAATAAATATTACATTCAGTATAAAATTATATAATGCATATTTATACTCATATTTTTAATGAATAAATACATTTAATAAATTATAACATTGATTTATATATAATATGCATTATATACTGAATTTTAAAAATTATATTATAAATGTATATGATATTTATGATATTCAATGTAAATAAAAATATTATAATAAACATCACATTTAATATTTAAAATACAAAAATAAACAATATTAGCTATATAAATTATTAAATATTTATATTTAATATAAAACAATATTACATATTTTATAAAAATATTTATAAAAACATTACATAACTTAAATAAATTATGAATTATTATAATTTATGCAATGTATTCATAATTTATATAAAAATTTATTATATAATAATAATAATAATATCAAATATTATTTACTATAAAAAAGTATTATAAATATTTTTTTTTTTACAATATTTGTATAACTTATTATTAAATATGTATATTTATAAATACATTTATTATATAAATATATGTTATAAATGATTATGATTTCTTTATTACACAAAGTAAATGCATTTATGTATTTTTTATTTAGCACCAGAGAGTCCCTTCACAGGGTGTGTGTGTGAGACAGCAGTCGATGTGAAACTCACCAGGTGCCCAAACGTGCGCAGGGCCATTTCTGAGCCGATCTCCTCGCCCATCGCGATGAGAGCGATACCCAACACCGCCACACCCTGCAGACAGCAGAATCAGCTCACTGACACACACACACACACACACACACACACACAACACGAGAACACACACACACCTGATGGGAGCCCATATCTGCCGTCTCCTTCTTATCTTTGTCTTTTTTGTCTTTCTTGTCTTTATCATCATCTTTGTCCTTGATGTCGTAATGCTCGCTGCAGATGTGGAGCAACTGCTGCACCTTCAGAACGTTACCGGACCCTGAGAGTGTGACAGACGGGCGGTTACACACACACGTGTTTTATAGGAAGCGTGTGACCTTTAACTAGGGCTGTCACTTTTGTGAAAAAATCCTGTTCGATTTTTGAGACCTAAGTGTTGATTGAATCGATTGTAAAATCGATTTTCCATGTCTAAAGACGTTTCCATTTTCAACACTAAATATAGGCAAATCCACGGACAACTAACAGGCGTTAGGACGAGCGTAAAGAGGGCGCTTGAGACGCGCACAAGTCAGAAATATTTCTGATGATTTATTGGCGTGAACTTTCGTGCAGAATGACAAACAGGAGTGCAACCGTCAGGGATTGAAATTAACACCCGCCAAAATGAACTTTGGCTGGTAACGCTGTCAAATCACGAGTTTCTATGTTTACTCTCTTTGCTGGGGAAGTTCGTGTAGCCAAAGCTGCGCGGATTTAGCGCAAATACGCAACTCGTGAGTCCTCATGATATATTAAATACAGCGTATTGCGCAGAACCTGTGCATTTCTGGCTTGCTTGAACACACACGTCACTTGCAACAAATAACGGCGCGCTTGTTCACTTGCATTGAAGTATTGCGAATATTAAAAAGCATTTGGTTAACAGAAAAGACATTGTTATTTTCCAATATCCTAACTTACATGTTCTGTGTACTGTATTGATCTGTCCACCTAAAACACATTTTTGGTTTAAAAAAAGAAAGAAAAGAAAAAAGGACGTTAAAATCGATTCCCTATTTTCGTTTTCGAAACTTGTGTTGGTTGGTGCGATCGATTGTGCAATCGATTTTCGAACGTAAAGTGACAGCCCTACCTTTAACCTGTGTGAGGGAGGACTTGACTCACCTGCGTATGCGCAGATGTCCACCAGTGTGTTGGCGAAGCTACGGAAGGGTTCAGGAACGACTTGAAGAGCTGCTAGAGTGGTTTCGATCGCCTCACCTTTACCTGCACACACACACACACACACACACACTTTATCCAATCAGAACTCAGAACTGTTTACACTGAGAATTAGGCCTGCATGATAAGTCTAAATAATCTAAACACAATATGGTTTAAGTGACTATCAAATCACACATGCTGTGATTTAATCAAATGGGTAACACTACAATAAGGTTAATTAGTTAACTACATTAGTTAGCAACATTAACTGCACTTATTAAAATCTTGTTTACATTAGTTAAGGCACGTTGAACATGGACTACTGGTTCTCACCGAGGTGGTTGAGGCCGAGGCCGAGCGGCAGCCAGCGGGCGTACGTGTCCTTCAGCTCCTGCTCGCTCTTCTCCATGATGGTCTGCAGGACGGTGGACGTGACATCACCGTTACAGGAGCCCACCGCGATCATCCCACACGCCAGCGCAGTCACTCCCGCCACCTGCGTGTTCACACACAGATCATCAAACACACACACACACACACAGATCAAACGCTCATCCACTGCAAACACACACACATCAAACTAGTGTTGTCAAAAGTACCCAAGTCGGTACTGAAATTTTACAACTGTTGCCAACTTTTGAGTTTTGCTTGGAGTGAGAATTGTTGACGACGGGGGGGGATGATGATGAAAAAAAAAAAAAAGTTGTACTGCATCACGTGCCGTTTGAGCTGAAGCGCTACAGCGATCTGTCACATTCAAAAGCACCAGAAACTGTATTTATTGTTTGAATCTCGTAAAAATATTGACAGCATATGAGAGCAGAGAATTTGTTCCATATCAAAAGTAGCCTATAACGTTCTCTGTCTTGTCTGTCGGTGTCAGTGTCCTCTTTGACTCGCGATTTTTCTCTGCGCCGTGAGCGCGTGTGAAAAGGGTAAATTACGGTCACGGACGTCACTGACGTAACAACGACAAATGTTTCCAGCGAATCGACAATCAGAGAAAGGCATTAGACACAGCAGTGGTCCAATCAGTAGTTAAGAGCCTGAACTTGTTTAGTAATTCGGAAATTAGCGCACATGAGAAAAAAAAAAAATACATCACAGAAGAATGTCTCATTTAGCGTGAGATTTCTTTGTCGAGCGTGAGAGTTGGCAACTCTGCAACTGTGACGCTTTGAGCGCTGTTGAGCGGAATCGTAAACCCCTGTGATTGGCCATTGGACTCACGCACTCATCAAATATGTCTGTGATTGGCTACAATGATCAGCGCTTCAAAAACATGTTGTAAATGTACATCAAGATGATTCCGCTCAACAGCGCTCAAAGCGCTTTTAAAATTTCAGTAAAACTTCGGTACCAAGTCGGTACTTTTGACAACCCTAGATAAAACACTCATCCACTGCAAACACACACACAGACACACACACACACACACACCTCCATGCTGGATTTGGAGTCTCCCATGACAGGAAGGAGCAGAGAGAGAACATCTTCTCTGTTAGAGCCGGCGTACGCCAGACCCAACCTACACAAACACAAAGCAGCATTACTATTGTACTTTTCCAAATAATAATCATACTTTCATCATTATAAGGACTCAGACAAATTTTCATCCATGTTTTAATTTAATCCGCAAACCTCAAAGGTGACGTATGTATCTATTTTTACATAATGCTTCACATTTAAGATTAAACAGCGAGTCATAATTATGCATCCCTTCGACTACCAATGGTATTGATAATAAATTTATTTTTTAGAAAATTTCTTAGAAAACATTTAATATGGTCCTATAACTGTTAAAATTTTACTAAATTATTAGATTGTTAAAAGGTATGAATTTGATTATTAAAATTTAATTAAACCATTAAAACAAAAAAAAACTTAAGAAATGGTTTGTGTCATATTTGTGAATCACCCAAAAATGGCTCCGATCCTCATGATGTTGCTGTTGTGTAAGACGTAATCGGACAGCAGAGCCAGAGCGGGATCACACTCGTTACGGACGCCGGAGTTCACGATCCCACACGCCAGCAGCGCCCCCGACTGGAGGAAATAAACGTGTCAAATAAATCATTCAGAATATTTTCACAGGTTGTTCTCTGCAATCAGTAGTGCTGTTTTAGCAGCGCATAAATGTACGATTTTCCAACTTTGAATGTATTGATTTGCTTTATTTAATGCCATGTCAGCATCTAAGGCTATTTTCATGGCAAATTTTTTTTTACAAAAATACAAATATCATATAAATACAATAAAAACAAGCAAGCAAACACGACAAGTCAAATTATACTTATAGTTATGACGTATGATAAAAAAATAAATTAAAAAAATCCAAAACCTTTTCGGGCATAATCTCACTAAATAATTCTTAATAACTTCATGAAAGAGCATTCAACTTGTATTAAACCCAGGACAGTCCAATAAAATATGTGACCCTGGACCACAAAACCAGTCACATGGGTCAATTATATAGAATAAAGTATATATACACTGAATAAAGAATCTTTCCATTGATGATATGGTTTGTTAGGATAGGACAATATTTGGCTGAGATACAACTATTGAAAATCTGGAATATGAGGGTGCAAAAAATTTAAACATTGAGAAAATCGCCTTTAAAGTTGTTAATTTAAGCTCATGATTGTGCTGCATTCACTCACAAAAATACACGTTTTATATATTTACAGTAGGAAATTTACAAAATATCTTCATAGATCATGATCTTTACTTAATATCCTAATGATTTTTGGCATAAAAGAAAAATCTATAATTTTGACCCATACAGTGTATTGTTGTCTAATGCCACAGATATACCTGTGTGTCATGTGACTGGTTTTGTGGTCCAGGGTCACATGTGATTAACAGAGAGGGGAACCTTACAAAACATGCATAGAGTTGGGTCTTCACTTTTATGCAACATGTACACGAGTCAAACATGTATGATCTATACGACATCAGATCAGATCTAGTTTTAAGAGTGATTAAAAGTCTGTTTTGAATTTCCAGATACTTTGAATGGAAACATTTAATTTATTTTATTTATATAGCACGAATAAACAACAGAGGTTGACCATTGTGCTTTACAAAACAAAAATCCATGAAACATGAGATGAAGAGCATAATACCATTACCATTGGAACAATGTAATAAAATTGTTATTGTTATATAATTGAAATTTAGAGAATTTTAGAGAAATGCCCAGTCAAAAAAAGATACAGCTTTAATTTAAACTCTTATAAAGAGGACAACGATCTCAGGGATTCAGGGAGGCTATTCCACAGACTATTGTGTACAGAAGACAAACATGGTTTCTGTGTGCATTTGTACCTTGATGTAATCCTCAGATGAATAAAGATATTTATCAATCTGTGTCAGACCACCGTCCACGTCCCACAGTAGGATCATTCCCAGAGAGGCCGCAGCGCTGAGCATGCCTAAAACACACACACATTTAAAGGATTAGTTCACTTTTAAAAAAACTTTTGCTGATAATTTCCTCCCCCCATGTCATCCAAGATGTCCATGTCTTTCTTTCTTCAGTCGAAAAGAAATGAAGGTTTTTGATGAAAACATTCCAGGATTTTTCTCCATATAATGGACTTCAACAGGACCCAAACGGTTCAAGGTCCAAATGACAGTTTCAGTGCAGCTTCAAAGGGCTTTAAACGACACCAGACGATGAATAAGGGTCTTATCTAGACAAACCATCGGCATTTCACAAATAAATAACAAAGTTTAAGTTTTATAAGCACAAATGCTGGCCTTGCTCTGTTCTGTGATGCGCGTTCGTGACTCACGTAATACGCAATTACGTTGAAAAGGTCACGCTTCTGTCCTGACGAAAATGTTCTTTTAGCCTTTTTAATATTAAAACACCCAGGATACGCACACGAAATGGGCATTTAAATGATAATCTGACACAAAGACATTTGAATATGTGTATATGGTCCTCTTTCCTCACATTCGTAAACATGAGCATTTGTGCTTGTGACTGAATGACTGAAACTGTCATTTGGACCTTGAACCGTTTGGGTCCTGTTGAAGTCCATTATATGGAGAAAAATCCTGGAATGTTTTCATCAAAAACCTTCATTTCTTTTCGACTGAAGAAAGAAAGACATGGGGGCGAGGAAATTATCAGCAAGTTTTTTTTTAAAAAGTGAACTAATCCTTTAACACAAAGATCATCACAATAACAGAAGATTTATGTTGTTTAGCAGCCCAGAGATGTGGGTGTTCTCACCGTGGTCCTTGTTCTTGTACAGCCACTTGTTTCCGTCCTCCGTGAGCAGTTTGTCCTGTCCGAACGCAGCGTTAACGAAGCCGTTGACGAACGAGGAGGCGAGGTTCATGCGAGCGGAGTCCACCTGTGAGCCGCTGCCACCAAACCCTGAGAGAAACACACCGTTAGAGAAACACAACACCATCACACCCCCTCAATGAGATCCGAAGGGTCTTACGGTTGTTCTCCAGGTGGGTTTTGTAAATGTCATCTGGAACTTTAGGCTCCATGATGTCGAGCTACAGAGGAAAGGATCAGAATATAACATCTATAAATATGTACATGCAACTGACAGAAATATTATAAATCTAAATGTGAAAATGTCCAGGTTAAAAATCACAAGAAAAACAATGTTTTGCATGCAAAAAATAAGCTGAGTGACATTAATAAGGGACAATTCACCTCAAAATGATCCTTTACGGACACAATAATATATGAAATCCTCAGTAATTTATTTAAATCAACATTATTCAGTACAAGAAATCACAAGAGAAAAAATATAAACCTTGATTTTTATCTATATTTAAGATGAATCCTTATAGGTACAACCCATCCCCTAATGCATATTTACAACTGAAAAATATATAAAATATTTTTGTTGCACTGTAATAATGATAAACTAGGAATTTAAATTTTAATGAAGACGATGTAAAATTATCCTAAAAAAAGGCTTACTTTCCTTTTCTCTTATGACGCAGATATTTCGTGACCTGGATATTTTTCTGTGTGTGTGAGAGTGTATGTGTGTGTGTGTGTGTGTGTGTGTGTGTGTGTGTGTGTGTGTGTGTGTGTGTGTTAAGCACCTCTCTAGCGAGAGCCAGGAAGTTGCTGTTGAGCTGCACGTTGGACATGATCTCCGTCAGATCTTCATAATCCTCCACATCTTCATTGAGCTCCAGGAACATGCCGTGACGACCCAACATGAACGACATCTGCTTCTGAATGACACTGCGCACACACACACACACACACGTTACTATCAGTGTTATGCAACTCGAGACTCAGTTTTCAGGAGACAAACTGTGTGTAAATGACTAAATTAAGTGCATGTTTGACATACATGTCTTTGCAGGAAGTAAAGATGTTCTCCACCAGCTCCACGTCATTAAGCATCAGTGCGAGTCTGAGGGCTTCTGGGTAACGGTTAAACTTGCGGAAGATGTTGAGAGCGCATTTCAACAGAGCCGAGTTCTCCGGCTCAGGGACGTAACTCACACAGCTGGAGACACAAACACACAATCAAAACAGGAAGACACCTAAAAGACACGCTCAGATGCATTGTGGGTAATTGTGTCGCACCTGGTGAGGTAAAGGCAGACTTTAGCGTAGGCGTTTTCATCGATGTACGTATCCAGCATGTCGAGACGCTCGATTTCCATCAGGAGGTCACAGGCCTCGTGCTCGGCATTGTGGGCCATGTTATACGGGACGATCTCTTTGACCAGCTTCAGAAGTGATTCCTGTTGAGCTTTATCACCTTCCTCGATCTCCTGCCATTCCTTAGCGACCTCTCCGGCAAGATGCCTGGAAACACACACAGGATCACGTCACTGAATCGGTTAGTTTCAGAAAGCACGGAAAGAGCTAGAAAGTTCCCAGACTGCATTAAAGAAAGTTTGAACTACAGGTGGTTCATAGGGTCAAATAGAGCCTCCTTTAACGTCACTATTTTTGACCCGTTCTGGCAAAAAAAAAAAAAAAATTAGAATGAGCTAATTTTTTATCTCTTCATTTTAACATTCTTTATTAAAAACCGTTCCAAAACATGTATGATTTGTTGGAATCAGACAAAAAAAATTATTGAGCTGTCCCCTGATTGAAGTCGATAGAGTCAGCAAAGTCAATTTTGAGAAAACAAAACAAAAACACACTATGTAACAAGCTCCTCCCCCATCATGAGTGGACACGCCCCTTACTGCTGATTGGCTACAAGTGTTTATGTGCTCTGTCCGATCTACTTTCAACAGTGTTTCTCAGAAATCACTTACTGCACCTTTAAGCTTTATTTCAATGACCAAAAATGATTATTTATTAGTTTTAGCTAACAATAGCAACAGGGTGTCGTCCGGCTGTACTGGTTCTCGTACCTGACGTATTCGTGTCCCCACGACGCGAGCTCCTCCTGTGAGCCCAGCAGACGATATTTCAGACACTCTCGCTCGGTGCTCATGGTCATGGCGAGAACAGACACCACGTCAGCACAGAAATGCTGTGAAACAGAGAAGGATTGACACACAAACATAGGCTGATTGTTCTAATAAAATCATCAGAGCCATTTAATTGATGCCGCAAACACACCTTGTTCTCTCCCGCCGCCATGTTCTGGTAGATCTCTTTGAGTTTGGCGTAATGGGGTCGCAGGAACTTGAGCGGTTTGGGCACTGATGTCATGGATGTGGTGGAGGAGCGGATCTGACGGCGCAGTTCTTCCAGAGCGGGACGATAGAGAGACGTGTCCGTCTCCTGCGCAACAGAGAAAACAAGACAAACAAATCAACACGTTTAACTTTGAGTGAAACAGAATATTCATTTGGCCAGGATGTGATTTTATCCTTAAGGATTTGAGTGTATATTGTGGAAAAAATGGGTGGTGACATTATTGGTAAACATTTGTTTTTGCATCAACATGTAATTTAAGAAATTCATTACACTTTGATGCATTATTGTGAAAAAAACTCCACAATTCTAGTTACACTTTACAATAAGGTCTCACTTGTTAGCATTAACGATATATTTTTAAAGCATTTATTAATCTTTTTTGACGTTAGTAAAAATTAGGGCTGTCAATTAACATGTAAAATTAATTAAGTGATAAAAATGAATAAATACGGTAAAATAAAAATTATTGCATGCGATTTGTTTTTACCAGTTTAACGTGTTAAAAATATTTTGCATTCAATGCAACATCCGTTTTTTTCGTCATCCTTTGGCTGCACTACAGTATATAATCACACATTTAAATGCTATTAAACCATTCAAGCACGATAAGTTAAAAAATAACTGAAATCTGTACTGGCGTCTGTGAACAAACACACAAAAGACCTGAAAACACAGTTCTTTTGCACTTAAACAGACAAAAACACACACAATTATGTTAAAATGTCCGTTTTGTTGAGTATCCTCGCAAGCACAGTATTAAGTTAGTCAAATAAAGTCTTAAATGAACAGAGTTGTGAGAAAATAGGATGTCAGATCCACGTCATGTGCTTCAGGCCTTAAAGTGACAGCAGCCCAATAAACCTGCTGATGTCTGTCATTAATGATGATCAAAGAACAAAAGACACTGCTCTTGACTGAATAACGTTTGTAGCTTTAATAAGGATAAATCTATATACAATTAATCATTTATGTAGTGAAGACTTTATGATTTTCAGGTAGGTCTAACAGGTAAATAAACAGGAATTGAATAAAGGTTAAATGGCCAAAAACAACGAAAACATTTACTAATTAATGCATTTTAGCAGGGAAGGGTAAAATCTGAACCGGCACAGCTGGGTCAATAGAAAAAATTAAAGGCATAGCTAAATGTGACATTTATCACAATGGGTTTATGTGTACATTGTTTTAGATTCACTTTAATTAAAAGTTAACATTTTTTAAAGTCTTAAAATGTTAAAAACTATAGCTTTCAATTATACTGTAATGTTGAATGGCTAATGTTTTTTAAACATTATTTTGGAGATTCAGTGTGAAAGTATTACAATGTTAGAAACTGTAATGTTAGGTGTGATTTAGCCTATTACAGAAAAATGTGTGATTAATTGGTTACTTTTTAATCGATTGACTGCACTAGCAAAACAATTGTTCATTGTTTGTTCATGTTAGTTCAACTAATGTACATTTTTTGTATTAGTAAATGTTGAAATTAACACCAAGATTCAAATGCTGTATAAGTATTGGTTCATTTTAGAGCTCGACCGATTTATCGGCAGGCCGATATTATGCGTTTTCCAAACTATCGGTATCGGCGTTTATAATGGCCGATAAATGAATATAAAAAAAAACAAAACAAAAAAAAAAACGGACGAAACACCCTTCAACCATGTCATGAGTGTTGGAGTTGTATTGTTTGTCCACCAAAGGGCACTCTACACCGTCCCTGTTGGCAACACTCGTGTATAACCTATGTGTATAACGCGCCACACATCCTGCAATCTGCTGATCCAGCCAGAGTCGGGCAGAGAGAATCCGTTATCCGCGAGTGAGATCATCAGTGAAGTGTGTTCATGCCATGGTGAGTTGGTCACATACATTGCTTGAATAACAATTAAAAGAACATCCCCATCAGTTCTCTTAACTCAAATAAGCATGACAAAATTTGTGAGTATCATGTCCAGTTTTGCTGCTGTTAAATAAGCCGAGAGTGAAGCGGAATTAGCTAGTAATAATTACGTTACGTTGTTACAGTGTAGTTGACTGACTGTCCTTTTAACTTTTGACAATGTGACTGAAGTATTTCTTTAATAGCGCGTGACAGTTATAGCAATGAGACGTATCATCTCTCCTTGGCCTGTTATATTGAAAATGTTTTCAGGGTTTCCCGCAGCACTTTGAAACTAAGGCGGCCGCCTATGCAACACGCACGCCTGCCGCCTTAACTAACATTACGTCGTCAAAAATGTTTATATGAGCGATATCCGCCGTGTTACTGTTTTGAGGACAACCAAATATAGTTGCGGTTCTATATTTTTCTCTCTCAGCACGTCATTCGGGCATTAGCACTCCGGGTGTAAAAGGAAATCCTTAACAGGCAGCCGTTCGCACAAACAGCGCAAGCGGCTCGTTAACACAGACCGACTGAATGACACTTCAATTTAAGTTGAAAATCTCAAATGAAGATTGCTGAACTCCAGCTTGTCTGTGTCTTCAGATCATCCGTGCTTCTTCAGCAGTGTAGAGCGCACGCGCGCGGTTGCTGATATCCAGCAGTGTTTTTAATGTTGATGCAATGTTTCCCGAATATCCATCCACACGATTTCACACGTGACATTGATTTTATACAACAGTTAAAAAGCTAAACAAAAGGGTAACATTAAGTGATTTACTACATTTAAAACGGTATACTCAGGCTTATTGCTCTATTTTGCAACGAAATCTGTGGCTTTGAACGAATAGTGAGATTAAATGAATGACTCGATAACTCACACATAAAGACAATGAGTTACCGCCACCTACTGGCGATTTTAGTATAATATTTTATACTGTTAGCAATTTATAGGTAGTATATAGTTCAAAGTTATATTTATGAAGCTTACGAAGTCTTTTAATACTGGTAACTTTGATTTGGTTGTTGTTGTTTTTGTGTTTTTGTTCAAAGGACTTTGTTTCATATCTTAAGTTTGTATTTTTATACAGTTTATTTATCAGAACTTTAATATATTTTGATGTTCCTCTGTTCTGTTGTGACAATAAAAGAAACAAATTTCCTTTAAAAATGCATTATCATATTATTTTAGTTAAAACTCATAAATAACTACAAATAACTAACGTTTGGGAAATCTGTTAAATGTTTTGTTGCGCGTTTCTGAAAAAAAAAAATATCGGCCGATATATCGGAATATCGGATTTTAAAACCAACAAATATTTGTATCGGTATCGGCCTTCAAAATCCTTTATCGGTCGGGCTCTAGTTCATTTTAACAAATGTTAAACAATTGAAACCTTACTGTATATTGATACTCAATGTTCTTCCATTACAATAAATTGCACGCAATTCAGGATATTTTTTGAGAATGTTAATCTTCAAATGTGTCAAATTGACAGTTCAATCAGGAATAATTCATAAATCCAACAAAAACTCTCTCAACTTACACCGAGTCTTTCCACGAGCATCTCCAACTCCTCCTGAAGCTGTTTGTCCTCCTCTGACTGCAAAAACAACACAAGCACATCAGAGACATTATTATTAACAACATCAGACCTCTGTAAACAATTAAAGATAGTTATTTTTAAAATCAGACCATGGAATTTCTCCTCAGGGAAGCATTTCTATGAACTTTATCCATACATCCCGATGTTTATACAACGATATGATAACTTACATAACGCATACATAAGAGTCTTATAATCCCATACGCGTTGTTTTAAAGTGTTTTGTGCCGAACGTGATTTATATTCAATGATAACTCATACATAATCACAAACATTACAGTGGTGTGTGAGTGTGTGTGAGTGTCTGGCCTGCAGAGTGACTCAGGCGGAATTCAAACGCGAGTGTTTTTCTCTCTCTCACCAGCTCCTGCTCCTCTTTCTTATCCTTTTCTTTCCCCGCCGGTTGTTTGTCCTTCTCCTCCTTGATTTCGTCCTGCTTTTTCTCCTTTTTTGCGGTTTCCTCCATGATTTTGTTTCTGCTGTTTCTCTGAATGCGAGTCACTACCGCTGCTGTTGTTTCTTCTTCTACGGCTGATGCGTTATGGCACCGCGCGCTCTACTGTCTCCTGTTGTGCGCACTGAGAACTGCACCGTATATTAAAGTCCCCCTGTGGTGAAAATCAAGCTTTTAATGTTGTTTATGTCTCCCAAGAGCCAACATCATTGCTGAGTATTTTCCCTCTTAAAGGCTGTATCAGTCATTTCAGGCCCAAAAAAGGCCGAAACATAAATTATCACATTCATCTAATCTTTCCTAACGATCCGCTAGCTGCCCGCCCCATAAGCATGTCGTCCAAAAACCGCGTCTCTGTAGGCATCCTAGGCTCTGAGATCTGCACACAAAAACAAATGGGTACACCACCACTCAAAACCAAAACAAACAGTGTTTCAACCAATCACAGACAGGGGCGGGTGTTGCTCCGACTTCGCGTCCAGCCGTGAACGAGCTCAAAACCTCACAACACCCGCCCCTGCCCAGCCCTAATTAAATTAGAAATGAGTCTATTATTTCCAATGTAACGGCCTTTCAAAAAACCTGACTGCTCTTCATCAGTTATTGTATTAAGATTTTTCTTCTTAAGTCTTTTTTGCAAAAATGAAAGAATTTAGTATAATTATTTAACAAACTAATTGGTCTCCAATTTTCTAAGAACAATCTATCTTTGTTAGGCTTGGGTATAAGTGTAATTACCCCTTGTTTTAGTGATGCGGGCATTTCTCCCAAATCTACTGCTTCCTTAAAGAGTAACTAAACACTAAACCAACTTTTTTTAGTTAATGATCAGTAAGACTGGGGCTTTATTAGTGCTGATCATTGATTCAAGTAACTTTTTTGTACAAAAGTGTTTTATTTCTACAATATATGGTGTAAAAACGTCTGAGTGCTGCCCTCTTCAGGTTGAACGGTGGCTACTGCAGTTGAATTTTCCTATTGGATCTTAGAGCTGATGTAAGCAGGTTCCAGCTAACCACGCTCTTGGTACGAGCTACCACGCCCTTGGCAGTGTAAAAACCATCTTGTTTCGTCAAAACCACTGTAGTGAGTCAGGAGTTGGAATTGCGAGTATTGAAAACGATCAGGATAGAGTATTTAACTGCCCTCAGTTCATCCCCTCTATCTCCGCTAGGCTCCGCCCATTTTTCCAGCATTTTCAAATATTGCCAGTGGGTGGAGTCAGCTCAGTTACCCTTTAAAAACAGCAAGTTTATAAAGGGTGCAAGGTCATGACAAAAAAGTTTATAAAACTCCCCTGTCAAGCCATCATTCCCAGGAGATTTTTTTTCTTTAAGACTATTTATACAATTAATTATACAATTTCCTCAATATTCAATTCTTTATCACATGAATTGTTATAGTCTGTCGTAATCGTATTAATACTGGTTGATAAATTACTAAGAAAACAATAATTTAGTTGACTATTTGAACTATACAATTTACTATAAAATTGATTAACAAAACCAGAAATATCATTGGGATTATCATTAGTAAGTCCGTTTATTATTAATTTGTTTACAGAAGTTATTTCTCTGTTTCTATTTTCTAAACCAATTTTTTTTTTGTATTTTTAACCTGACAAAAGCACCCCTCTAGCTTTCTCTTCATAAATATTATCCAGCTCATTCTGCAATGTAGCAAGCTTTAATAAGTCAGTGCTTGACATATTTTTGTTATTTTTTACAAGTGAGGGATATTATTTCATTAATTATTTTGTTTTCATTTGTCTTTTTTTTAATGGATTTTCCATACGTTATTGCAAATTTCCTTATTTCAAATTTAGTTTGTTCCCATAATTTCCCATAAGTTTAAATCAAAGAAGCTTGTTGCCAATATTTAACAATTACAATGATTAATTTGGTCACAAAAATCATTATGTATCAATAGACTATTATTCAACTTCCAATATCCTCGTTTAACTACTTGATTGACAAATTACCACATTAATTTAAATATATATGCCTTTGTGATCGGTTGAAACTGATGGTTCAATAGTAACAAATTCAACTTTCTCTTTTATATGTTCTGAAATTAGCCAAAAACCAATACGCGATTGTTGAGATCTGTCCCTATTGTATACAAAAGTGACTGTGGATTTTTATACCTCCATATGTCAATTATGTTCAGTCGTAAACATTGCTTAATTCACTTGCCATATTGTCAATTCTAGGTGGCAATCGATCTTGTCTTCCATCAAACACTGTATTAAAGTCACCACCCCAAATTACTTCAGCTGAGGGGAATTTTGAATGTCAATGGCCTTCAATATCTTGAAAGATTAACTCATTTGTTTTTTGTTATTGGTGGCATATATATTTATAATAATAATTTTAGCTTGGTTTATATCAATAAGAGCAATCCAATTGATCATCTGTTTTGTTTTAAATCATATTCTTGATGGAAAAAAGACTAATTGTGTATTTATTTTGTATCACTTTGAGGGCTTTTGTATAAGAAACAAATTCACCTTGAAAAGCACAGAACATTGGTTTCACCTTTGGGTATTTCAAGCATGAGGATATTGTTAACCAGGAAGTTATCTTTGTTATTGTTCATTATAAGTCCATAGATAATGTCCTTAGTGAAGTCTTCGAGGTGAGAGTCATAAAGTTGGGCATTGACTCTATTCTGCAGTCTCTAGTGGGCAGGTGATGAACTGCAGTTTAAGTCACTTCCCTGTTGGATTCAAGAGAGTGACAGGAATGTTTTCCCTCGGTTCTGAAACTTGTGTCGCAGCTGGAAAACTACCGTAAACTGCACAACTTGAGCTCTGCAGGACAAGATCGTTTGAGAAGTCGAGATCCAGTGTTTGTGAGTTCAATATCATTCCTTTAGGTTGATTAGATAGCAGTATATCTAGAGACAGGCTCCGAAAATAACACCCGCCAGATGCGGGTAACTAGGCCTATAAGTTAGATGTTCCGTTTGGCGAGTAAATCTCATAAGGCTATCCGCCACACTGGCGGGTGTTCATACCAAAATAGTAATGTAATAAAAGACCATAGTTTTATGTGGAGCATTCGGATATATTTTTTTCCTGAATTATCGCTGTGTGAATTGTGCTAAATAACGTTGCCTTATCTTCTCTGAAAAGCGTTCCACATATTCAACTGACATAAACCAGACTTTAAATAAACGAAAAAAACTATCCAGACCCAGTGATGAAATATTTTCTCTGTTGACACAAATCTTGTGGGATGTCCTACACAACGCCCACAGCACACGTCCGATAATGACACGTCCAATTCGCGAACTAATGACTCCTTTGAAACGATTCGTTTTAATGAATGGTTAAAACAACTGATATTTCCAACACCGAACTCACGAGACGTTTGAATCGGTGTATAAATCGGTAACAATAAGGTTCTATTTATTACATAAATTACATTAAAAAAGTGTAGCTAAGCTTTAAAACAAATAAAACCACTTTTTTGCCGAAAAAGCATATGACTATTTGTTTCCAGCACAGTGCTATCAGGAATCAATAAGAGAATCGTTAAAGAATCGGATCGATAAGCAGAATCGTCAGTGGCATCATTGATATTGATAGGCTACATTACAATCTTATCAATTCCCATCCCTATTCCCAAACCAAGAGAAAAGACAAACTTTCATTCACTCTTGCTCACACCCGCAAGCAAACAAATTCACAAACAGCAGGGCAGATTGTTCAGAGCTTCAAAAATAACATCACGTGGTCAACTTCTGAACAGAGCGCCCTCCTAGGTCAAGTAAATATAGCAGTCCTTCAGTTCCTGATCGGATCAGTCAGAGTAATGGCCCGTTTCCACTGAGCGGTACGGTACGGTACAGTTCGGTACGGTACGCAATTATTTGCGTTTCCACTGTCAAAAGTTGTGAATGGTACCAAAAAGCCGAACCGTACCGTACCACTTTTTGGGTACCCTTCCGTTGGGGTACCTAGCACAACTAAAAGGTACTAAAAGGTGGAGCTAGACTCACTGCAGACCGTTGATTGGTTGACAGAGTATCGTCACTTGCGCGTGCTACAAGGGCATTAGAAGCGCTATTTTTATACAGTTGAAATATAATACTACTGTTATTGTGTCACGAAATGTAGTTTTAAGAGTTTTTTCAAGGCGAGAATGTAGTTTTTTAAAGATCAAATCTGTGGTTTATTTATAGATTTATGATAATTTGACTGAGATCCATTCCAGACGATCACCGGGCGCTCGGCGCTCATGTTCCCCGCCTGGAACAGCCTTTCCTCGGCTAGTCGTTCTGATGTTTGCCGCTGACTCTGACGTCTCTGTAGTCTGTAGCAGGGGCGTTGCTAGACCCCTTTTACTGGGGCACGTGCCCCACTATAAATCTGCTGTGCCCCAGTAAATCTGAAGTTTGAGTTTAACAATTTATTTTATATTTCAGTGTATTAAAAATAAATTATATTATAGGATAATATAAATTATCTATTTGCAACGCATTAATAAAACAATCAATGCTTGTAAAAGCAACACAGTTTAACCTTTAAGCTTAAAACAGAAGCTGACGCACGCGACAAAAATCCTTGTCTGCGCGTGTCTGTTTCCTAGCAACTGCAGCGCGCACACATCTGAGCACACCGATGTCCGGTGTTCGCACGCTATTGAGGTAGGCTATGAAAACATGACGAAACAAAAGTTTGTCAATAATACAAATAATCAAAATTGTATTTATTGCTGGCTTCTGTAGATGGACATCAGAATTTTTTTCTACGAAGCAGGGACAGGGAAGCAGAAAGGAGAGATGATGAGTTTGAGGGAGGTAATTCATAGATTTCATGTGACGTCACACAGTGGAGCGGCCGCCATTTGTAGGACCGAATTGCAACCACTGTCTATGATTGCAACATGCCGTCTATCTGCTGTGCTGTAAACTGTGATAACAGCAAATCACAAAGAAATGTTGAGAAATTAAACGTTGACCTGGGAATTTAAATAAAAGTAAAATTAGCTAATTACAGGTTAGCTAGCTAAAATTAAAACATGTAGTTTACAATTGAAACACGTATTCTCTACAACCTTATTCTAGACCGCTATCTATATTTACATTATAACCTTAGTTATACGTTTGGCTGAATTATGTTGTCGTTACCTGCTTCAGTATGCTACTACTGCTCACTGTTTCTGCCTTAATGCATTGTTTAAATTAATAGATTAGCTAACTGCATGATTTATAGCCTATACATTTCTGAAATGCATAACTCTGACACTCTAAATTGTAATGTAGACACGCATTTTCTGAAAAGCTGCTTTGAAATATTGTGAAAAGCGCTATACAAATAAATGAGAATTGAAAATAAAGGTGTCCAAACGTCACTGATAATACAAGAGATATGTGCTTTACCGACATTATTAGCAATTCAGTTCAGCGAAGCTTTTATGTTCAGCGATTACTGGTGTAACGTTAATATTGCTTGATTAACAGAGTGCCATTACCCTTCCTGTTATCAAGAACATTTTCTTCATGGGGGCATTTAATACAACACTAAATCATAAATCATACCTGTACAATAACAATACGATGTCCACCAATCAATTTAAATAGTACATTGAATTTAATTTGTCGTTTAATGACTATTTTACATACTTGATTGTCCAGTGGCGGAACTTTTGCCAAGCGTGTCAGAGGTCTGGGTTCTAATCCACCCTCGTACCATTTTTTATTAAAAACCCTTATTAAAATAATCGATTATGTTTATCAGTGGTTGTATATCAGTCAGGATATCAGTCAGCACACATTTGTGTGCATTTTATTTTGTGATCTCACCGGAGCCAATAGTCTCCGAAATGGATTAAAGTGCGCGTCTGTGTGTGAAGACTGTGCGGTGTGCGCGAGTCACGAGAGAACACTGTATCTGCACCACTGATCCAGAGTCAACAAGCACTTTGATCACTTGATTTAAAAAACAACACATTTCAGCGTGCTAGATCACCTCTTATTTGACTTTTATTTATGTGTATTGGTACATCCGTGCCGCGAGAGATGTTTCAAAAGTGGTGGGGACATGGAGAGGGAGTGTGGACGAGGTAGATGTAAATGTCAGCAAACGTCAAATTTGGCACGTTTTTACTAGACTTTAGTGGAGTCAGTAGGTCGTTTAACAGTAAATACGGATCTATACCTAAAGTATATATTTTATTTAAATACCGTTGCTTTTCATCTGTGCTATTTAAGTGTGCAACATCTCTCCGATCACCATGGAGAGATCATGCGATTTAACCATGGATTTAACGCAAAGGTCCTAAAGATGGCGGCCACAACAAAAAAGTCACGTGACTGAAACCCATGAATAGTTGATAAACGATTTACATAATCAGACATCAAGCCTCAGAAAAATAACATATGAAAAACCTCTGCCAAGAAATGGAATTGCACTTTACTATAGGCAAATACTTTTTATACAGAAAAACTAGTGCACTAGTCTCGCCTAGTATGAATTAGAGAATGTGCATTGTACAATATGGCAGAATTACATGAGTGTTTTACATAATTCATATCTGTGTATAGTTTGGTGTGTATGTGGGCTAATTATTTTATGTTTGTGTGTAGAGTTACTACACAAAAACAACAATTTTGCAAGAGTTAAAATAGTTATGAATGTTGACAATCACATTTTGTAGTGTGGATCATTCATTGCTACATTTATCCTTATTCTCATGTTTAACAATCTGTTATCAGCTTGACAAATAATTTATGCTACTGCTGTCCACTAACATGCTTTTAATTGTTATCCAATTTTTTTGGCCTTGAAACACCTTTAAATGCACATATGTAGGTCCGAGAAATCAAAATTTTCTCGGGGGATAATTCCCCCGAACCCCCCTAACTTTCAGAACTAACAGCCTGGTGTTTTTAAAACAATCACCCCAGCCTTCAGCACTGTATAGCACATAAAATAAACTGTAGCCTACTACTATGTTTAATTATGTGTGATGATAATGAATCATTAATAACAATTGACCTATCGTTAAGCCCCGCCTTCCTTAGTTACTGTTGCTTTCTCAGACAAACAATGGGGGACCTGTGCCCCAGTAGAGCTTTATGTCTAGCAACGCCCCTGGTCTGTAGTGGTTAAACATGAGATATAATTCGTCTTGTATAGACCTAACAGGCGATCTTTGGTCTCGTGAATCTATAATTCGTTCCCTGGGCAATAGTTTTGGCAGAAGGCTAAGTGAAGTTTCATATATTTGAGCGCTGAATTTGTTTATTTGACTGAATTGTTTGCTTTATGTTATTAAAGCTTTATTGTATAGCTTTTTGTACCTTTTACTTATACTTTTATAATGGCTTTTATTATTAAAAACTGAAATTTAACAAAAAGAGATAGGGTTGGGTTTTGTCATTTTTTATTTTATTACAAGACCATCTGTAATGTTGTTTATTGCAACAGTACAAATATTGCCTGGAATTTGTTTAATATTTTTAAATTTAAACGAAAAGAGGCAGGGTTGTGTTTTATATTTAGTTTTGTTATAAAGGCTACGTGCATGCAGTGAATATAATCAATAGGCTATGCGTTGCCTGAACCACATTTGTGTGCCTATAATGATAAAAATGTATTTAAATGAAATCGAAAAGAAGCAGAGTGGTGTTTTATAACATATTTCGTTTTATTGTTGCCTAAAATGTACATACTACAGAGATAACTGGAGTAGAGTGAGCGGATAGCGCTTTAAAGAACACACTGTTCCATTAGCAGAATTACTGGACTCGCGTCCTCGGGAGTCATTCTCCTGAGTCGGACTTTGCGTAGGCCTACTTGGTATTGAGAAACGCCTAATGTTGGCGCTTGTTTCTTGTGACATGCCGAGAAGCAAGAACAAGATCTGCTGTATGTCATCCATTGTTGTTTACTATGTCGCTTTCTTCTTCGCGCGAAAATGACGTCGATCGCTTCTTTCCGGCAAACACCACGCCTATCAAGAAAGGGTACTGTTGGCAGTGGAAACGCTCTCCGGATCATGGTTTACCGACCCGAACCGTACTGTACTGTACCGTACCGTACCGTACCGCTCAGTGGAAACGAGCCATTTATGGAGTAAAAAAATAGGCAGAGTAAAACTAAATATTTTTTTAAATAATTATAGGCCTAATATATTATTTTTGCATGTATTTTATTAAATATACAATTAATACATTTCATTTGTACAGAACTATTTTTATAGGCACCACCACAAAAATATAATTTTAATGTGTGTAAATTAAATTGTGTTATGTGTGTAAATTGTGTAATATGTGTGTAAATAAAAATGGAAAATAATAGACCAGAAATATAATGACAAAAATGTTTAAATATATATATTTAAAAAAAATTGTCATTATATTCAAACAATATTTTGTTGTTCATCGTCATAGTTTTCCTTTCTTCTTAGTGCTTTTTTTTTGTTTTGGCGTTTTCTCTCTCTCTGCCTTTTCTTCCCTCCTCCAACAAATAATAAATCACTATTCTTTTACATAATGTGTACATTGTACCCACAATGAGGTTTTGACACGGGAGTTTGCATGATTCGTAATTTCTGAACAAAATACTCGATTATCTCTAGACAGGGTCCGAAATGAACTTTTTTGCTCACCTGCCACAGGGACTCCACCGGCCAAGCATATTTTTCTACTGGACAAAATAACAGCCTTTTTGTGTCACATATACTGTACATTCATATATATATATATATGAATGTACAGTATGTGACAAAAAGTATATGTGACTCAAAACCTCATTGTGGGTACAATGTACACATTCATATGTAAAAGAATAGTGATTTATTATTTGTTGGAGGAGGGAAGAAAAGGCAGAGAGAGAGAAAACGCCAAAACAAAAAAAAAGCTCTAAGAAGAAAGGAAAACTATGACGATGAACAACAAAATATTGTTTGAATATTTAACTCTCCCTTTTAATATGGGAGAGTTAAAAAAGACCATTAGTTAAAATGTGGAAAACAAGCTATCGTGTTGAAACGTTTGAGTATAGAGAAGGCAAGGAGAAATTGTTAATGTTATTTAATAAAGTAACGTTATGGGAATAAGGGAAACTCCCTGAGAGTTGGAAGAAGGGGTGTTTTTCCATCCTTTGTATAATTTACTGGTTTTATTTTTCTTATCTCTTACTTTTAATTTGCTAAGAAATCAAATACACTAGGCTATATATGTATATTTAGCTGTTAATCTTTTTATGTCAGGGTTGATGTCATTCAAATTGTCCTTTTCAATTGACATGATGGCCAAGTCGTTGAGCCTGTCTTGACCCATGGTGTTCCTTAACCATGTATGAAGACAGCGCAAGGCACTGAAGGAGCGTTCACAGCAGCAGCTGCCTACTGGAATCATTAGGGCAACTTGGAAGAGAGCCTTCAGGGTGGGAAACATGTCTTCATCAAGTAGTTAGAACACAGTGGAGGTGTCAGGGACTGTCTCTTTCTCCATCCTTCTATTGATGAAACTTTTAGCCACTAGGAGTTCTTCTGGCTTCAACTGAATCTTATAATGGGAAGCAAGGCTTTTGAGGGCTTCTTCAGAGAGAAAGGTCTCTGTGGTTGGGTTGGAAGCATGAATACCTGACATAAGTGCTTCTGCCAGACCTGACAGGTGAGTTCCTCTACCATCCTGTCCAGGCATGGATAAAAAAGCTGTTGTCTGAATTTATCTGAGGTGGTCAGATTGGAGGCTGACCCACAGGCTGACTCCACCACAAAACCATCATATCTTTTTTGTTTTTGCCTGGGACCAACAGGGAGCTTGATGTAATTTGCCTCACATAAGGCCATGGCCCTCCTGAACACATCTTCACCACCAGAATCTGTGCGGAGCTGTGTCAAAGTTTGAAGGACTGCCGTCTTGTACTGAACTGCTTTGCCCAAGTCCAAACTTTCCCCCTGCAGGTACCGGTTTAGGCCTTCAGTTATGCAGAGGAGTTTGGAAAACATCACAAGCATGTAGAGTGTCTTTGTCTTGCAGAGCTTTGACCGGATCCATAGGGCCATGGATGTGTTCATGTTGCTGAGACATGCTAAAATGGCAGAAAGTTTGTTCAAGACAGCATTGACAGACCTCACCTGGCACGCCCATCTTGTTGTGGAGAGCTGCACAAGTTCAGATGGCCTTAATCCAAGTTGTTTCTGGATTTCTTTGAACTTGTTGTGGTTCACAAGTGAGTTGCTGAAAAATGTGTACACATTCTCCAGCAGTTCAAAGAATGTGGTAGCTTCATGTATAGATTTGCATGTGAAGCACAGAACAAGGTTGAGTTTGTGTGCATAGCAGTGCACATGCACTGCTTCAGGGTGTCGCTCTCTGAAGCGGGCTTGGACACCGCCCACTGCTCCACTCATGACAGATGCCCCATCATAGGCTTGTGCAACACACAGTAGGTCACACAAGTTGTGTGACTGTAACATTGCCTCTATCTCATCTGCAGTGGACTTTGCATCAAAGCCCTGTAACTTCCGAAGCCCAATAAAACACTCTCGGACTACGCCCTTTTGCGTAACAAAACGCACACAGAGTGCAAGCTGCTCTGTGCATCTGTCTCTGGCCTCGTCTGCCATCACAGAGTACATCTTTGCAATCTTCATTTGCTTGATGATGCTTTCTGTGATTTCTTGTGAAATGCTGGTTATTTCATTTAGGGAAAAATGAGAGAGGTAAGTGGTATGAGAAGGGGAGTATATTCTTGTAGAAATGGGTCAAATTGTTTAAGGAGCTTCATACATTCAATAAAGTTGCCTTGATTCTGGCTAGATTCCTACTCATCATGTCCCCGGAATGGGATGCCTTGTTTTCCTAAAAAGGTGGTTGCTGCCACAATACGGTGAAGGTACTGGCGCCTCTCTGAGATTTCTGCTGCACTAACAGTTTTTAGCTGCTCAATTACATCCCCATGAGTTTTTGTGCTTTTAAAATGTTGTGCTCTTTCATGCTCCCATAAGGATTCCAAATCCCTCTTCTAATTTGAAAACCCAGAGCAACTGAGTGCATCTTTATTAGCGCAAATGTTTTGCCTTCCGTACAGGCGACATGAAAAACAAAATGTGCAGTTTCTGGTTACAGAGTACTCCAGCCATTTAAATTGTTCAAACCATGTCTTGTTAAATGGTCTTATAACAGCCCTTTTAGACTGGGGTAAAAACGTCACCATAACTCGCTGATAACAATTTAAGTACTGGAGTTTTGATTTCCATGAGCTGTAAGCCCTTATCATCAAGATTAAAACAATAAAAGGCTTGAAATATTTTACTTTTTATGTAATGAATGTAGAATATATTAAAGATTTACTTTTTAAATTAAAGTATGGGGGGAAAAATAACTTTTACACGATATTGATGCATCTGTACTTGGAATTTTTGTCATCAAGAGGAAATATACTTTCTCATATCTTCTTTATCACTATATTTCTCAATTAGTCTCTCTTCTTATCTCACTAATGTGCCGAGATTAGCTGTAAAACATGCCCTGAGATAACTTATCATTTGATACAAGCTGTGTGAAACGTTGTTATGTCCATATTTAATAACTTCAGCCGGTTAGCCAGTAAGCTTCAATGAAACATACAACAGCCAGCCAGCCCCTGATGACAACGACAAAGAAGAAGATTTATATTCTTCTTCGTTAGTTTTTATTGGCAGTTGGCAAACAAGTACCACTCACTGTAATAGAGCTTTTGTTGAATTTTTTGCCGCTCCAGTCAAAAAAACTGAGAGGAAATTAAACAAAGTTGAAGTTATTTTAAAAAACCTAAAAGATTCTGGGCTTTTGACAAAACATTCGGGGCTTAAGCCCAATTAGCCACTCCCCAGGTCCGCCCCTGAGTTGGAGCATTTTAAATTACTCGCGTCTCGCCTCCCTCTGCCATTTATGCTACCACGACAAAACACATACGCAACAAATGAAAAGCATCAGTAGGCCTACATTATAATTGGTTATGGTCCTTAACTTAAGTGATACTGAATCGTCCTCGTCTGCATTGCGATGCATCGTAGAAACGATTAATTTCGACACCCCTAGTGTGAATGTGTTTTTTGGACCCTAAAATCTGGAGCGTTTCTGGAACATCATTACTCTAGTTTTCTGGATGTTGACGGTCAGGGCTCAGGACTGGCAGTAATCCTCCAGCAGATCTTTAGTGGGCGACAGGAGAACCAGGTCATCTGCGTAGAGAAGATACTTTATCTCTGTGTCCTGTAGAGTGAGACTTTGAAGGGTTTAATTGGTTGATGTAAATGTTGAAGAGGGTGGGGCTTAAACTGCAGCCCTGTCTCACTCCGTGCCCTTGGGGGGAAAATCCGGTTTTAACAGCGCATTGGCTGGCTGTGTACATTGATTTGATCAAATCATAGATTTTCCCCCCTATTCCACTTTCGATAAGTTTTAGGTATAATCCTTCATGCCAGATTGAATCAAATGCTTTCTTGAAATCAGTGAAACAAGCAAAAATGTGTCCTTTGTTTTGATGTACATATTTGTCAATTAGGGTTTGTAATGTAAAAATGTTAGGGATGCACGATATTGGATTTTGGCCGATATTCGATATGCCGATATTTTCAAACTAATTTTGGCCGATGCCGATACCGATACATTTTTCCCCTGATATATTTACACTTTAATTTTACTTAAGAGAAATCCAAGTCTCTCTCCTGTACTACCTTTACCATATTACTCTCATGTGTTGTAGATAAGGCAATACACAAGACAAACAAAACAACATTTGATTCTACCATATTCACCCCTAAAAAAAAATAGGTAAATTATTTAACTTGGAGAATAAATGATATGCCAGTGCCACATTTTATTTTTAAGCTTTCAAACTTCAGTCCTTAGGAATGAAATAAATAAAAATAAATTCTCAAATAGAAAAATGTACAGTACATCTTCTCCTACTTGAACAGGTCTACCAAATGCTCCCGTTTTCGGTGCTGATGCAGCGGTGACGTGTTCATGTAACATTTAAGGCTGGCGCTGCCAATAAAGTATCTAAAAGCTGTCACAAAGAACCGGCAAAAGTAATGATTATGAATATGTGAAATATAGCAAGGAGACATTTTAATTGTTTATTAATAAACAAGTGTTTTCTGTGTCGGCTGCAAATATGAAGTTTGACGATGCTGACTCGTGATCTTTGCAGTAGTGAACGCGCAGAGAGAAATGCACATTTCAAACGGATTACATAGTTTTCTTTCGTTTTGAATTGTTCTGTTTAAAAATATGATTTCAAGCATTCTGTAGATAATAGATATATTTCTCAGGCCTGTGAGTAGGCTATGCTGAGTTTTGTTTCATTTATGAGGGCGAGCTCCAGTTCATTCGCCGGCGCCTCCGTTTCGTGATATCTATTATCTGCTTTATTTATTAAATCCAGGCAAATGGTTGATGAAACATTGATTAAAATTAAGATACAATTAATACAAAACGAAATTCACTTTAAAGAAAGGTTTTGTGCTTCCTGTTTGAGGTCTCTGTGAAAGTTTTAAAGCATCTTTTAGTGCCGCTTTCAGAGCGATCACGTCCGTAACATTGTTTGTTTCTCATAAATGCGAACACGAAAAATAAAATGAATATTTTATGTTCTGTGGAGAGCATACTAGCTTGGAGAGCACATCGTCTTTAAAAACATGACCGATCGATCAATCGACCAACAGCACGAAAGAGAAAAAATAATAATGCGTCATTGTAGCCTACCCAGCACTTCTGACAATGCATTTCCAAATGCATCTCCATCCCAGCACATTTCAAGCCAAACTGATGCCCATGCATGAAATGCCTCCACTTGTTGGAAGTTTAAGTTGCTGGCGCTCATGCTACGTTCACGGTCGTCACGATAGGAAACACGCCACCCTATCGGCAAGGCTCATCGGCAGAAATATTCATTTCTGCCGATACCGATGATGGTCATTTTAAGCTTTTATCAGCCGATACCGATGTTGTGCCGATATCATCGTGCATCCCTAAAAAATGTGATCGGATATGCAACATTTTTGAAGAAAGCCAATTTGGCATTTACTCAAGGCATTGTGCTTCATAAGGAAGTCTAAAAGTCTGGAGTTTAAGATGCTGCAGAGAACCTTCCCCAGGTTACAGTTCACACAGATGCCTCTGTAGTTTTTGGGGTCTAATTTGTCTCCGTTCTTGTGGATGGGGCTGATGAGGCCCTTGTTCCAGATCTCAGGGAAGAATACAGATTTGCATCAAATCAGCTTCACAGTGATAACATGAAAATAATACAACAAAGTTTGTTTCTAGGAGAAAATTGCATCATCGTCCACCTCAAGTAAGGAAGATCAGTAATATTGTTGAATATTAAATGGCCCCAACTAAGCAAGCCAAGACAACAGTGGCAAGGAACCAAAACTCCATCGGGTGACAGAATGGAGAAAAAAAAAAAATGGGAGAAACCAGGCTCAGTCGGAGGGCCAGTACTCCTCTGGCCAACGAGCGAACAGTGTATGATTATGATTCAGGCAGCATTACAGGTCAGAGGTCAGATTGGATCAGAACATTCATAATATTTATCCAGTTCCATTTGGTTGGAAGTCGGAGTCATCACGCCGGTATGGAGACGAGTTTGTTGAGGATCAGTACCGATGGTTGTCGTGTCGATGAGGCCTTCACATGGCTGATGAGGCTGGCACTTCAGGGATGCATTGTGGATGGGTCCAGGTGCAGGTCCACCATCTGATCTGGATACGGCCGGGATCCGGCTGACAGTAAACGGAAGGGTTGACACTTCAGGACTGTGTTGTCATTGTGTCCTGGCGCAGGTCCTTCATCAGATCTGGATACAGCCTGGATCTAGTGGACTGCGGTAAACCTTGGATAAACAGAGAGACTAATATTAGCGTAAACGCCATCCTTCTTATGATGTAACAAGTACATCAGGATTTGTGGGGAGTTTGTCTGGTTCCGGCTGATCTAACATTGAGTTATAGAAGTCTATAATGTGTTATGTGTATGCTAGGTCAAAGAGATGTGTTTTTAGTCTAGATTTGAACCGACAGAGTGTGTCTGCTTCCTGGACAATGTTAGGAAGACTGTTCCAAAGTTTTGGTGTTAAGTAGGAAAAGGACCTACCGCCAGCAGTCGATTTTGATATTCTAGGTATTATCAACTGGCTGGAATTTTGAGATCGGAATAGACGTGATGGACTATAATGCGTTAAGAGCTCGCTCAAGTACTGAGGAGCTAAACCATTTAGTGCTTTGTAAGTAATCAGACAAAAATGTATATGATGTTTAATAGGGAGCCAATGCACCGGGCTAATATAGACATACATCTCTCTCCTCCTGTAGCTCTCTCAGCTGCTGCCTCATCTCTAGTGTGGATGATCTTATAAGATTAAGATGATCTCGTCTTATCTCTCTCTCTCTCTCCCAGTCACACACAGAAAGTGAATGTAAGCTCTCCTGTCGCCATTTTAAGCAGGAAAAATATGAAAATGCGATACGGGAAAAACAGAGCATCAAAGTGTTTATCAACGTCTAAGAAGGAATTTACGTGTAGTTTTATGATCGTAAAGCTTGAGATCCTGTATCTTCTAAAAGTTTGATCAAGGTGAGTGTTCATGTGTGACTTCCTCATATTAATATGAATCTCTGGAGGACATTTTACGTGATTGTTTGTTTGATATGAAATCTTTAATAAAGGGTTTCTTTCACTTTAATGTTTCTTTTGTGTTTGGTGGGTCGGGATTTGTTTTCTTTTTCACTCGACTGAACATGTTCAATCAGTTTAATTTAATCATTAATTTAGTGTCTGAATGTTTTTTCATTCAGAGTCAGTAGAGGAAATCAAACTCCTCAGATTCTCCTGCAGCTTCGCCATGGCTGATCCACAAGGATCCCGAGATGGAGATTTTTCTCCAGGATGCAGGTACTTTCAACAAACACTGTTAAATATTGTATTACCGGATTAAACTGAATATGTTCTCTGTTACAGTTCAGTCCAGCAGAAGAGCTCAAACTCAGAGTCCAGCTGTGTGAAGAGTAACCTCTCTATGAACACACCACTAATGTTTAAGAGTGTATATAAACGGCCTAATCTCAGGTATTTCATTTCTATAAAAGTTATGCTTATGTCGCCCCCTGTAAGTCTATGGCAGTACTAACTATGCCACCCCTTGTACAAGACTGGTGAGAGCAAGGGGACTCTATTTTACAAAGAAGCACGCACAGGCTTGGCTTAAAGTAAAAAGATCCAATCTTTATTTTATCTCAGTTAAAAATGAGTCACTTTTGGGTTGTCAATAAATAACACACAAATCCATCATTTAACATAGGGATAAGCAACATGACATCATGACTTTGCGTAAACATACACGCCACTTTCAAATCAAGTGGCGTGTTATCTATACGCATTTTCAGCTATCCGCGTGTATGTCCACGCCGCGTGTATGTCTACGCCGTTAAATGTCAGAGTGATTCCGCATGTATGTGTACGCCGTTAAATTTCCGAGCGAAACTAAGCAAAATGAATATCTACATCTGGGGAGCGATATTTTTTTTCCTAGGATAGTAGGGGAAGAGTCATAAATGCTATTAACCCAAGTGACGGGTAGGTTTAGGGACGTCGTTGGGGTAGGTCATATATTTATATATAGTAATGTAACGTTAAGTCAATGGCGTTGATAAACACGCTGAAAAGCGATTATGCGTGTTGATAGCACGCCAAAAATGGAAATACGAATTGGCGTGTCATACATACGCTATTTCATGAGATCAGTCTGGGATAAGCCATAGGTGGGAATACAAGCTTGACCAGACCTAGGTTTGAAACAAACATCGAGAGAAAAAAACAACAACAAAAAAAAAACCTAGCCGGTGGCCACAATCAGTTCACTACACAAATCTCTTACAGCCCACCGGAGAGTGGAAAAAGAAAATAAATAAATAAACAAAACGGAAAAGTGTCTAAAAAGCAGCTCCTGCACATTCATAAACATTCAAGAGACTCTAAAAAAAAAAGAAACAACAGACCCAGTTGAGTTCTTTGCGCTTAAGATTCATAGTCAGTCAGTCAGTCTATTTATATATAGCTACTAAACACACGCACACACGCCGAACACAAGACCCATAAATTGAATACTGGTATGTCTTAGCCAGACGTGAGCCGATAGAATTACTAAGAGAAGTCCTTACTTCTTTCAACAAGGACCATGGAGCACATAACTCTGTTACACATTTTGCTTTTTACCAAACACATTATAATCAGAGCCATAACATACCTTTTTGCAGTAGCAATTGGGTGAGTAGACAGTGTTTCGGCGCTTCACGCATTCACCAGGGTCACTGATCGCTGGTGAAAATAACAACGGAGCCCTATTACAACCAAAGCAATAAACAAGCAGGGATATGCTAAAACAGCTAGAATAAAAGTGTACCTCCTCTGTGCTTATCAGTCTAGGCATTCCAAACATGTTTTGGAAGCACACACACACACAAACAGTAGCGCTGTTGGCAATCACTCGACAACACCTTAGCCCATCAAAAATACAATAAAACCTCCCTTAGTGCACTGAACCCACATACCTTGCGCTACAAACAGTACCCCGGAACACTGCTGCACTCCAACACGTTAGCAGCTAGCTACAATAGATCGCTACCGGATGAGGACCTGGTGCCTAAACACCTGCTTGTTCTCAATTGCCAACCTCTCCCACCCACATTAGGTGACCTAGCAGTACGGGAGGAGTGAAAGCGAGCAGGAGGCGGAGAAAGAGGGAGATGAGAGAGAGAAAAGAGAGCGCCTTAAACCGAGACACACTTATAGTATAACATTTTTGAATTAGAAGCACATTTTATCAATCATGTAGTCAGTCAGTCTAATACTAGCAACAACATCAAGTAAATGTAAGCTGAGCTTTTTTCCACCTATACAATGGAGTGTAAAATTAAGCAGATTCTTCTAACTGCTGGGTCAGATTTGTTGAAAGCTTCAGTGTCTGGTCAGAACAGTGATGCTTCACAGCAAGAGTACCGTTACAAGAGCACAGTAAGGTGGTTTATCTTTAAAGGTCAGCAAAACATTGGTCTCTTAAGTCGGTTGAACCTTCGTCCTTCATTATGGCATTGAAAAGAGTCATGTGATCATGGTTGATGTTCACTTGAGTTGAAGTCATTCTATAATTTTATAGTTGTTTTCGATTTGTTTGTTTTGAATTCTTAATTCCTAATATTGCCGTTTTTCTCAGTCGCTTTGGTAATTTTTTGGAAATCATGCTTGCAAACCAGTAAGTTAATTTCTCAAATAATTATAATCAAAGTTTGAGACACAGTGCAAAACACCACTGAGTTACATACGTTAAAGCAAAAGTGTAACAACATTCCCTGGTCTTTCCTAAGACAGTAGATTCCTGTAAAACTGCACAACAACATAAATATATATATATATATAATATATATTTTACAGGAGTATAATAATAATATAATTATTGTATATTTTACATATATTTTTACCCCCTTAAAAAGTCTGTATACTCTTTATTTGACTTAGTTTAAAAAGCGGTTCAGTCCAGCAGAAGAGATCAAAACCAGAGTCCAGCTGTGTGTCTATGAAGAGTAACAGCTCTATGGATCGGTCAGAAGAATTTAAGACTGGAGAAACACAGTCTGATCTCAGGTATATAATTTCTATAAAATAAATACTTATAGTACAACTTTTGTTGTTGTTGTTGTTGTTCAATTTTAAGTGTTGCAATACGCATCACTCATGATTAATAATTGAAAGAAACTTGATGTTCTGTGTCCCTTAATACAATAAACAAATAATCAGTTTTGTAATTTATGGCTATGTACCTCTCTAACTTGTGTAATAATCTGGTATTTTAATCTTACAGCCATGACTCTAAACCTGCTGAAGTCCTCAACACAATGAGATCAAATCTGAGACAGAAGTTTGAGTGTTTGTGTGAGGGAATATCAAAGCAGGGAATCCCAACACTCCTGAATGAGATCTACACAGAGCTCTACATCACAGAGAGTGCAAGTGGAGAGATCAATAATGAGCATGAGGTGAGACAGATTGAGACACAGTCCAGGAGAGCAGAAACCGAGGACACACCGATCAAATGCAGTGACATCTTTAGACCTTTACCTGGACAAGACAAACCCATCAGAACTGTGCTGACAAAGGGAGTCGCTGGCATTGGAAAAACAGTCTCTGTGCAGAAGTTCATCCTGGACTGGGCTGAAGGGAACGAGAATCAGGACGTCCAGCTCATATTTCCACTCGCTTTTAGAGAGCTCAACTTGATGAAGGACAAAACACTCAGTCTTTCCGATCTTCTTCATCGCTTTTTCCCTGAAACCAAAGAAATGGACATATCCAGTGATGAGTATAAAGTGTTGTTCATCTTTGATGGTCTGGATGAGTGTCGTCTGTGTCTTGATTTCCAGAGCGATGTGAGGTTGTGTGATGTGACTGAATCCGCCTCAGTGGACGAGCTGCTGACGAACCTCATTGTGGGGAATCTGCTTCCCTCGTCTCTCATCTGGATCACCTCCAGACCAGCAGCAGCGGATCTCGTCCCCTCTGAGTGTGTCCATCGAGTGACAGAGGTACGAGGCTTCAGTCACACACAGAAGGAGGAATACTTCAGGAAGAGGATCAGTGATCAGAGTCTGGCCGACAGAATCATCTCACACCTGAAGTCCTCAAGGAGCCTCTTTATTATGTGCCACATCCCAGTGTTCTGCTGGATCTCAGCCACTGTTCTAGAGGAGATGTGGGGTGAAGCAGAGAGAGGAGAGATTCCCAAGACTCTCACTCAAATGTACACACACTTCCTGCTCATTCAGACCAACATCAGACATGAGAAGGACTATGAGAAGAGAGTGAAAGATGAAGACATGATTGTCAAACTAGGGAAACTGGCTTATCAGCAGCTTGTGAAAGGCAACCTGATCTTCTATGAGGAAGACCTGAGCGAGTGTGGCATTGATGTGGCAGAAGCATCAGTTTACTCAGGATTGTGCACTCAGATCTTCAGAGAGGAGTTGGGCTTGTGTCAGGGGAAAGTCTTCTGCTTTGTTCATCTGAGCATTCAGGAACATCTAGCAGCTCTATATGTGCATCTCTCCTTTATCAACAATAACATCAATGTGTTTGACCAGATTACCAAACCAACTAATAGAGACAAAGTTTCAATATCTGATCTCCATCAGAGAGCTGTGGATAAGGCTTTACACAGTAAAAATGGGCATCTGGACCTTTTCCTTCGTTTCCTTCTGGGTCTGTCAGTGGAGTCTAATCAGAGTCTCTTACAAGAACTAAAGACACAGACAGCAAACAGTTCTCACAACAATGAGAAAACAGTTGACTATATTAAAGATAAGATCAGTGAGAATCCCTCTCCAGATAAATACATCAATCTGTTTCACTGTCTGAATGAACTGGGTGATCTTTCTCTAGTGAACGAAGCTCAACCTCGTATGAGCCGTGGAGGATTACGTAATCTGAAACTCTCCTCATCTCAGTGGTCAGCTTTAGTGTTTGTGTTGTTGACCTCAGACGTGTCAATGCATGAGTTTAACCTGAGGAGCTTAATTGGAGCAGAACATGATGAGTAAGTAACACTGAGTACAATCATTACAGTCTAAAACATTGTGAACAAAGAGAAAACTAAGAGATCAGAGGTTTTTAAATAAAGGGGCAAAGATTGATTTCTGGGATATTTTGTACATAATTTGTGGGTGTTTCTCAAACGAAGGCTGTGTCCTACTAATGCTGCATATCTCGGCTGCCACATCATCAAGCGACTCTGAAGCCATCTCAATTTCAAGGATCCTTAGAAGGCAGCCTTTTTTTCACGTCCTCAATTCAGCTCATATTTAAGGATGCATCATGTGTATCCTTCAATCACCCACAATCCTTTGCACACATTCCAATTCACGAAAAAGAACTGATGGAAAACGAGTCAGCACTGAGTTCATTATGAAATGTAAGAAAAAAATAATGTTTTCAGAGATGAAGGCATACATGTTATCTTTAGTTTTGGTGTAAGTTAATCACTTAACACTAAACTTCCAATAATGTAAGCCACTGTCATGCACTGTATTGCATAAAAAAGAAAGAAAAAAGCCAGTTAATGTAAAGATTTCTGGTTGCACTTTATCTTACAGTATGTTCACTTATGTGTACTTACACTGTATTTATCTAAAAGTGCTGGCTAATGCTAATCATAAATCTGTAAGATTATTATTCACATCGGCACAAATTATATTCGACTGCGCCAGTCGGAGATTCCTAAAATTAACATTAAAGAGGTGTGTGAACTAGCATTTACGATGTTAGACCCTGTGTGTTTTCCTGTATTGATTATTGAAATGCCTTGTTGGCTGGAGTGTCAAAAGCTACCTTAAACAAATTGCAGGTAGTGCAAAATCTGGCTGCTAGAATCTTTACTAGAATAAGAGATTGCATTACTCCCATTTTGGAGTCTTTGCATTGGTTCCTCGTTAGGGTAGACTTTAAAATTCAGATGCTTACTTACAAGGCTTTCCATGGGTCGGCACCTCAATACTCGACTGAACTTTTAATTCCCTATACTCCAACGCGTGACCTTCATTCATCTGAAACTGGTCTTTTAACTGTTCCTTTAACTCGCTTACGATTGATTGGAGATAGGGCTTTTTCTTCATTAGCTCCAAAACTATGGAATTCTTTATCGATCGATATAAGGCAAGCAAAATCTGTTTTTTAGGGTAGCTTTTAATTGAATATTTATATAAATTTTTCATTTTGCATTGTTTATATGGCTTGTTCTATTTGTTTCTGTAAAGCTCTTTGAGATGTACCGTTAAAGGCGGTAGGTTAAAGGATATTATTATTATATTATTAAACAGATGTACAAATGATAAAGCTCGGATTGCTGAATATTCAATCCCTTTCTTCAAAAGCACTTATTGTAAATTATATGATTACAGGTTATAACCTAGATGTGCTGTCTGATATTATAACATCAGATCATTATCTAGTCTTGTGTATACTTAATTTAGCCAAGGCTGCAAAGCTGACTCGGTGTTACAAATATGTTAGACCTATCATTTCTGCTACAGTTAAAAACTGCTAGATCTGCTTATTTTTCAACCCTATTAGAAGAAAATAAACAAAACCTTAGGTATTTATTTGAAACAGTGGCTAAATTAACGTAAAATAAAGCTTCAACCCCACAATAACTTTATTCTAGAGCGGCTGTAAAACCAAAACAATCTCTTTTACTTTAATTTCCTATTATAACTGTAAAGTTGCTTTGAAACAGTCCATATTGTTAAAAGCGCTATATAAATGAAAAAGAAAAAGAATAAACAAATATGTGTTGGCTTAATATATTTAGTAGCTTCTACAGTTAGACACCCTTTCACATGTTCTTTTAAGTGTTTATTTAAAGGGGTGCTATTATGCCCTTTTATGAAGTCTTTATTTTGTTTTTGGGGTGTACTATAATGTTTTCATGCTTGATTGTTCAAAAAACGCATGATTTTTTTTACATATTTTACATTATTACAGCTCCCCTCTCTCCAGTCTGTCTGGTACGCGTCATTTTCGATGAAACCCCTCCTTCCGAAATACGAAATGTGCTTTGATTGGTTAGCTGGCCCAGTGCGTTGTGATTGGCACCGCTTTAGTGCGTGCTTGGGAAATTTTCCACCCCTTAATAACCGCAAGCTCTACTCAGATATAAATATTAATGATTTCCAATCATGACCAATTCGAGCCCAATTCAGACTCTGACAATGTTAACTGTGGCGAGCAGGATGAGGCAGAGGGCCATGAGAGAACGACGTGAGGCCGGTGGCGTGGTTGCTGATGAGCTGCGCTCTGTACATGATAGATTTCATGTACAGAGTTTGCAAGCACGAATTTCACAGGACATTTCAGAGTTTTTTTCTTTTCTGATAGATTATAGATACGATGTTATCCACCATCTAATCATGTTTTCACAATTTCTGTTAAAGCAAATATCTCCCTTTGCATTGAAATTTGAGCATCGTAACTTTGCAGATGTTGTTTATGCTCAAACAAGCAACATTACACACTAACTAAAGTTAAAAAAGTGAAATCAAGCACCCCTTTAATTGAAAAATATTTGAGGGTATTTAATGTAGTATTTAATTATAATATGAATTATTACTATTATATACATTAATGATTTAACTTATTTATTTTTTATTTTCAAATAGTGATGCATTTGTCACCCTGAAAGCACAAAACACGGCAGATGAAGTTCTTCAGAAGCTGCTGCCTGTGGTTACAGCAACTAGATCAGCTGAGTAAGTAACACTGATACCAATTATCACTGTTAAAACATTAGAATTTATAACATAATGTTGTATAACATTATAAATTATTGGTTTAACAAAAACCGAGTGTCACACTTCAGGTTTTAAATCCTCCACCTATCTGATCTGCTAGGCTTCTGTTGTAAGAGCATTACTTTAAATGTGTTTCTGTTAATTTTTACAAACTGAGAAATTATTAAAATTACTTACTGTGTTAGGTTTTAGCTAATATTTTAGCTGAGGTAAATATATGATCTCTGCTGTGAGTTGAGGTGATTGAGTGATCCTAATATTCATTCATGTTTCTTTCATGCTAGAACTAGTAGTAAAGAGGAATAGATAACTTGTTCACAAATGAACCAATAATCAGGTAACAAGATGGGCGGGGATGTATTAAGACTTATATGTATGGCCAAAAATTACAGAGTATTTTAAGTTGTTCAAGCTGTCATGAGGAAAATATCCACCATGCTCAGAGGGTTAAGTAACACTTTTTGTGCTTTATTAGACATTTTTGAAGTTTGAAGTTTTGATATTTCAAAACACTGTTAATTACAATAACTAGCTGAAGGAACTATTGCTAAAATATAACAAAGACTTGAAACTTGACTGGACCTTGGCCTTTAGGGACTTGTGAACATGTTTGGTAACAAATTACATTTACTCAAATACTTCACACCACTGGCTTTGGGATATGGCCCTATATGTTTTGAGCTGAGAGAGTGAAGAGTGTGTCATTGTTCTGTACAGGTTGAGTAAGTGTGGTATATCAGATGAAGGTTGTGCTGCTCTGGCTTCAGCTCTGAGATCAAACCCCTCACACCTGAGAAAACTGGACCTGTCTGAGAATAAATTAGGAGACTCAGGAGTGAAACTTCTCTCTACTGTACTGCAGAATCCTCACTGTACACTGGATAATTTGAGGTAAGATAATCTCTCTGATAGTCCCATGATCTGGTGCTCATAGAGACAAATTTTTAGCAGCCTTCGAAGGACACATTCTGAATTGAGACACAGCTATAGAGGTTACTCTTTGTAGCACACTCCTTACAAGCATCAAATGTGGCTAATTAACTGCAAGACAAGCAGAGTGAGGGAGAGAGACAAAAAGCACATGGCAAAAACACAGCCAAACAGGGTAAAGTGCACACCCCAAAACATATATGCATATTATACTTCCCCAGGACATAATACAATTATTAGATGAATATCAGCTACAGCTGTGTATTTACTGAATGAGTCCTGTGCCACTGTATGTCCGACTGATTACTCTGCATTTTATTTTGCATCCTCCTTTTAATTCTAAACTAAACTCAAATGGCACTGAGAATTGGGTTAGAGACAAACGTAAATTACTTAATTGGGGAAATTGAGAGATTAAACCTTGCTTATGACCTGGGTCTGTGGTGGAGTAGTGAGTTTGACGTGTAATTAAACTTGAGGTTCTGTGGGATGCGGACTGAATCGATTCCATTCCTAAAGCTTCTGAACAAATCTTTGGGGTGCGGACTGGTGGGGAAGTAAACCCGAGGTTACCTCGTGAGTCAGTCCTTGAGGTCCTGCTGTCCGATCTTAGGGAAACATCGGGTCAATTGGAGACGGCCGAAAGAACACCACAGACGCAGTGTAATCAATCACCATGGGAAAATCTCAGAGTAAAACTGGAGAGTAAAAAAATATGATATACCGGTGTTTTGCCAGATTTTATAACTTTATCATCTTTATATCTCTTTTAATTCCTTTTATAACTTTTAATTTTCCTTGCTTTTATTTTGTGATTATTTCAATTCCTTTCGGTGTAAAGCACTTTGAATTACCATAGTGTATGAAATGTGCTTAATTAATAATCTTGCCTTTCCTTGCCTACATTATATCATACAGATATGTTTTATCAGTAATCTTTAAAACATATATGGGTTACAGAGAGAGTGAAGAGTGTGTAATTGTTCTCTACAGGTTGTGTAAGTGTGGTGTCACAGATGAATGTTGTGCTGCTCTGGCTTCAGCTCTGAGATCATACCCATCACACCTGAGAGAACTGGACGTGTCATATAATAAACTAGACTCAGGAGTGAAGCTGCTCTCTTCTGGACTGGAGAATACTCACTGTAAACTGGAGAATTTGAGGTAAGATCCTGTCTCTGATAATCACATGATCTGGTGCTCAGAGAGACACATTTTAATATAATTTATAGTTAGACCAAAACTAAACTAATTAAATAAAAATAGTACACAAACAAATAAACACTAACAATAAACATGATGATGAAAATATAGGTGCAGAAAGAGTAGCAAAATGAAGAACATTAATGTCTGATAACTGAGGAATCTCATTTAACCCTCTGGGGTCTAAGGGGTTTTTGAGGTCCTTGAGATGTTTTGACATGCCCTGACATTTGTATTTTTTTCAGTTGCTTATAAACATATTAATGGCAAAGTTGTCATTGTACTCTATTTAGCACAAACAAGGCCGCCATAATATGTGAGCAACATGTATGTACATGTTTGTATTTTTGAAGGAATATTGTTTATGCATGGTTATTGAAAAAACTAAAACTTAAAGCCTCTGAAATAAGGCCACAAAACACTCACTAAACATGTCCACAATACTTTTGACTAATGAATGTTGTTGCCTAGAATTTTTGCTTCAAAATGATCTGAAAATCATCCTGCCTAATCATTTACACAAAACAATACATTGATTTAAAGTTTTTAAGACACTTTATGTCTGTGAAGGCAATATGCGAGTGGGCGTGATTCTCACCTGAGTGGGCGTGATTCTCACCTAAGAGGACAATGGCCTTGCATAATGAGCCTTGCATAATAATGAGCGCATAGCCTTTCACACAGGTGTGTCACTGGGTACCATAGAATGCGAGCACAAAATAAGCTTTAGACACACACACACACACACACATACATATATATATATATATATATATATATATATATATATATATATATATATATATATATATATTTATATATATTGTCCTCACACTTTCTTGTGGTACCCAGTGGAAAAAGAAAAATGTTTTTCAAGATGTTTCCAACTCTAACTTTGAACCATTTCTGAAGAATATACATATTCTACAGAACTGGTTCAAAGTTAGAGTTGGAAACAACTTGAAAAACATTTGTCTTTATCCACATATTTTGTATGCATGCAAATTGTATAATATCCTAATTGTGCATTTAATTATCATACTGTATTTTCAGAATGTTTTGGAATATGTATCCTCTCCCCAAACTTGTCACTAATAAAACACAACAAAAAAAGATTACAATTTTAACAATATTTCAAGTGTAATCTTTCTTTGTAAAAAGTATACGTATTTCAAGGGTAACATATGAGCAGAAATTGGCGAACAAAAGCTTATTTAATGTGGCAGTAGGCTGTTTTTACAGTAAAAACTGTATAATCTATCCAAAACTAATCAATGAAATCTTGTCCAAATATTCATATTTAGTCTGTAACATATCGTGTTTATGCGAGTGTGAGATGCGCGCTGTACAGCTGTAAACAAAGCTCTTAAAAATAAATAACTTACTACATAAGCTTGATTCGTTGCTC
Organism: Semotilus atromaculatus; assembly: GCA_031834385.1. NCBI lineage: Eukaryota > Metazoa > Chordata > Actinopteri > Cypriniformes > Leuciscidae > Semotilus > Semotilus atromaculatus. The sequence continues at coordinate 292,889 of JAULUF010000015.1, read as the reverse complement.
CTCGGAAACTACCAGCACTTCTGAGGTAAATTGCTCCAGGATTAGGACAATAGTATTATTCCTCAGAGCGCAGCAAGACGAGGTAAAGTCCACGATTCTTGTTCAACTTGATGTGTTTTATCCAGATGATATGGGGGCGTTAACAGTTTGCATGGCTTGCCTCAGATCATTTGCGTTTGAATAGCGCGCGCTCTCTGTCACATTAAAAGATAATTAGCTGAAATGAGAACGACTGACATCTCTCTTTTTATATAGATTACATAAACAGAGAATATTTGTTTTAGTTTTGAATTAGATCATTTAAATGTACACACTTGAATGATTATAAAGATATATTGCTCATGCATGTGTGACTAGTATTCGCTGAGTTTTGTTTAAGTTTAGAGACGTGCTCCAGAAAAAAAGTTCACGGAGACGGAGAGGCAGAAAGCACACCCTGTTTATTTTCTTTATTTTACAAAAGTACAATGTTTTATTTCGATTGGAAGTGGACCCATAAAAAAGTAGACATTTAACAGTTAATTTTTTCATATTTCTTAAGTGTGTATGACTGAGTATTTTAAGTCTATTTGCTGCTATGAGAAAAAAATCGCGCAAAACGCGCCGGCGCGTTTTCAGACCCCAGAGGGTTAATTAAAATTGATATTGATCAAATTCATATTTTCTTGGTGTTTGTCTCATTCTTTAACACTGTTAGTATGAACGTGTTTAGATGAATATCAACTACATTATAGCATACAGAGATCCTTTATTAATCTTTAAAACATATATGCGTTACAGAGAGAGTGAAGAGTGTCATTGGTTATTGTTCTCTACAGGTTGAGTTATTGTGGTGTTACAGATGAAGGTTGTGCTGCTCTGGCTTCAGCTTTGAGATCAAACCCCTCACACCTGAGAGAACTGGATCTGTCTGGGAATAAACTAGGAGACTCAGGAGTGAAGCCACTATTTGCTGTACTGGAGAATCCTCACTGTAAACTGGAGAATTTAAGGTAAAATCGTCTTTCTGATAGTCACATGATCTGGTCCTCAGAGAGACATATTTTTAAATAGTTCTTAGTGAGACCAAATCAGAGTGTTTAGGATTGTAATTAATAATGATTTTACATGAATTGCAAAATTCAACATAATCACAGTTAATGTGTTTGATATCTGAAGCTAAAGCTCTCTCATCACATCAGTGGCAAGGCAACATAAGACTAAGGGTCGCACGGGCCCACTCAGATTGACGGCTGCTCCCCCCAATCAAATGATGTCACTTCCCAAACTTTGCATTGTGTACGTGGGTGCTGGTCAAGAATGAAAAACAAAAGATTTATTCAAATTCGAAATGGATTATATATAGCCTAGAAAGTGCGCGAAGAGCAATCCCTTTATGATTATGCTGCACTGAAGCGCTTTGGAAATACATCTTTGTATGACCAGCTGTGAATAGTGTGTAACACATCAATGATATTGACATTGAACTTGACAGCCTCAGACGGTGTCCGCCATTGGACAGCCTCACACTCTTTTTGGCCCTCTCTGAGAAGGACCGGGTTTGGGCTGGGTGGCCGACAGCCCCTCCCCTTGAGTTTGGCGAGAAAGAAACTTCACAAAAGACACTTAATGTTTCTTCATCTCCCAGAATCTGCTAACTACTGTCAAGCAGACTGGAAAGTGAGGGGCGCACCCATTGAACACATTCTCAACACATTCCGCCATTGGAATGCATGCTCGTCAGAGGCTATAATTAGATGTGCCACAGGTGCATCCTAAGGTTTATTTGTCTTCAGAACCATACTGTTTGTGTGTCTGACAAGCTCTCTTTCTGTCTCTCTGCTGGGAGTTACTCTCGCTATGCAATGTGCAGAAAACTCTTTCTTTCTCCTCATTCTTTGAAGAAGAAATGGAAAGAGAAAAGAATAATGAGCAACGTGCAAGGTAAGCGGTTTGTGTCTCTGTGTTCACATGCCTGAATTCACACAAGTCTTTGTGTGTTTGGGGGAAGCCCTTGTGTTTGAGCATGGTGAGTGCAAGCAATGTGAAACGTTAAAGTTAAAGTGCTTTTGCGCTTGCTTTGCTTATTTCCAAGGATTAGAACCCACTTTGAGATCATGGGGTTTGCGCAATCTGGCTGAGGTGCGAGAAACGGGTGAGTCCCTATCGCTTACTCTCTCTCCAGATCACAATGTCCTTTTGCCTGGCTCTAAAGTGTGCCCCTGCATTTCATCGGCTTGGGCGGAGGATGCTGAATCTCTTGTTTCTGTTTGAGTGGAATGTGAGTTTGCCACCTTTTGACCTTTCCTCCCACAATGACAAAGTGAGAGGAACTATTGCAGTGGCCAGATTAAAACTAGACTGGCCACAGGAGCATGAGCTCCCCAAATGCTCTAAATTATAGGACAGATTTCTGTCGGGTGGCAAGGAGGAGGGACCTCAACAACGGTCTCTCCTCTACTTTGAGGGAGTAAGGGAAACCTTATACTTTGCAGGTCTTTGCGCTCTCCATGTCTACATATTTGGCATATTGTGGGTGTGAAAGCACATGGTAATTCAATGATGCCTCAGGTTGATGAGACACTCGCAAGCTATCTCTTCCCGGCATCTGCATCATCATTAAAGAAACCAAATCTCCGTACCAAGCCATGCAGGACAACTTCCATGCTGGTGGGGACAGCGTTTCTAGTAGCAGGGCAGGCTGGTGGTGCGCTGCACACCATGGCGGTGTTACAGGCGTACCAGGCTGATCTGCTGAAGTATTTGAGTGCAACTGGTACGAACGACGAAGAAGCTTTCTCTGAGCTTCGTCGAGCCACAGATTTGACAAGGTGGCTCGTTCAATGCGTGCGCCCCTCACTTTCCAGTCTGCTTGACAGTAGTCAGCAGATTCTGGGAGATGAAGAAACATTAAGTGTCTTTTGTGAAGTTTCTTTCTCGCCACACTCAAGGGGAGGGGCTGTCGGCCACCCAGCCCAAACCCGGTCCTTCTCAGAGAAGAAAGGGCCAAAAAGAGTGTGGTAGGCCGTGCTCCCCTCATAAAGACTGGGGACTGGCTTGTCGCACTCAACAGCCTCAAAAGAGACCTGATGTTAATACTGCTGTCTCTTAGAAGAGGAAGTCCTAATGGGCTTGTGCCCAGGTCTGTTGGGTTGGTCCCCATCAAGTGGTCCATCGTCACCAAACCAATCCAACACCCCCGCCACCTCTGGTGATTCGGAGGGCAGCGAAATGTTGGATGTTCATTTGCTTCCTGCTATCTCTCAGGACAGAGAATATTTAACATCCCCCCCCAACAGGAAATATCGAAACGCTATGGAACCCCTTTCAGAGAACTCGGAAGCATGAAAAATACTGTCGGTTGTCTCTTCTTGGGTCTTAAGACAGTTACAAAAATGTTTATTTTTTAAATAATAATAAAAAAGTGTCCAGAGGAGAACTGCGACTGAGTTCCTGCGACCCACCCTGCGAGAACTGCGACCCGCCCTAAAAACCCTAAAAGAGGGTTTGCGCTGCTGCAAGATGTTAGTAAATCTAGCCTTATGTGTTTTATTAGACGGGTGAGCAACTGTTTGGTTACCTTTATCGCTAGAAAACTAATAGCTCTTGTTATATAGCTCAACACGGTTAGTCTTGTTGTTTGTGTACCTTGTTTTCTTGATTTACCGCAAGTAACATGTTTGTACCAAGTGGCTAACATAGCATAATCAGAAAGAGCTATATTTGTAGTAACAGTAATACAGCATTTTCTCTACCAAACAATATATTTTAAAATGAATTGCATGCCATTTAGCAATACGTCATCCATCTTTTATTAATATGATATTCTAATATCAGTCTAGCTTACTGCAATGTGAAAGGTGTCTCATGCCAGCCGCCAAGCGGCTGCACAGTGCAATGCACAGAGTAACATTATAACATAAATTTCAACACAAGTTGAAATTGTTTTCAACAAGTAAAACAGCGCTGTGCTACCCCACAATTTTATTTGGTCAAACAAAGTGACCTGTATGAGTAATTCAGCACTTACGGCTATTTCATTAGAATAAAATAAAATAATGTGATTTTAAGTGATCAAATGTAACTGTAACAAAGTTCAGAGAAGGAAGAGGCAGACATTAAATGTAACTTTAATCGTACAAATAAACATAAACAACAAAACAAAAGAAGCGGCATTGGCTGACTGCGGCATATAACCCACATTTATATTGCTCAAATTCACCTTTTCTCAGTGCCTGTCTCGCCCTATAACACTGTTTGTTTGAATATGATTAGATGAATATTAGTTAAATAAATTCATACAGAGATGCTTTATTAGTAATCTTTAAAACATATGAATTACAGAGAGTGTGAGGAGTGTGTTGTTTTTCTCTACAGGTTGATGAAGTGTGGTGTCACAGATAAAGGTTGTGCTGCTCTGGCTTCAGCTCTGAAATCAAATCCCTCACACCTGAGACAACTGTATCTGTCTAATCTAGGAGACTCAGGACTGAAGTCACTCTCTGCTGTACTGGAGAAACCTCACTGTAAAGTGGAAAGACTGTGGTAAGATCATATGTGACTCACACATGAAACTGAGTCACTGTGAATTTTTCCATTTCAATAATTCATAAAGTAAAATCAAATGGAATAAATTGCAGGGAAAACAATCTATAATTACATTCATTACAAGCAAAATGTTGACTGTAACGTTGACTAAACTACTGTTACGTTGGTTTCCTGAAAAATAATTGACACTGTCGGAACGCTTTGTGATTGCGTTGTGAAGCACGTGTGGAATCAGTCCAATGGCGTGACAGGACGCCATAGGTGGTTGACCCCACAACCAGGAAACTATAAAGCATGCCCAAACCAATCAACGCTAGCTTCTGATAGGATAAAGACATGCATGCAGGAAGTATAGTTGTAGGAAATATAACTTTTTCAAGGAATCTACGGTTACAGTCGCAACCGAGACATTCCCTTTTCAACTCACGCTGTGTCGAGAATTGATGCTGTGGGAATGTTTATACCCATGCCACCATTATGACAGGGGCACCTGGGACACTGGTGTAGAGTTCAAGTCTATGTTGTAAAACCTAAGGAATGTATACGGAGAAGACCAGCCCGCCACATCACAAACATCTTGTAGGGATACACCTGGTAAAATAGTAGAGTGGGCCCAGACTGATGTGAAGTTTGCCCTGCCGACTGTGTGTAAGAGAGATAGCCTTAACTATCCATTTGCTTATCCTCTGCTTCAAAGCTGGGGACCCCTTGCTGGATGACCCAAAACAGACAAACAGTTGTTCAGATTTACGCCACAGGGCAGCTCTGTGGATGTAAGCATCTAATGGCAGACTGGACAGAGCAGATTGTTTCTTTCCTTGTCTGGATCCCGAATTGTGCTGCAGACAAGGCCTGCAGCACAATAGATCTAGCCACATTAGTGGGGACCTTGATTGTTTTCAAAATTGTTTTCAAATCACCTTTTTTTTTATTTAGCACTTTTTAAAATACAGATTGTTTCAAAGCAGCTTTACAGAGATAACAGGAAAGTAATGCAACAAAGTTTGTTTCCAGAAGAAAATAGCATCATAGTCCAGTTTAAGTAAGCTTAGTGATGATTCATTTTGTTGTAAAAAAAATAATAATAATTATTAATGTAGTTCATTTTTATATATATATATATATATATATATTATATATATATATATAGCCATTCTGGAGAAAACCGTGATGTCATCATCCAGCTCAGTTCAGTTATCATATAATGGTGTCAATGCAGGCAGATCAATAATATTGTTGAATATTAAATGAAATTAAATGAAAAAGACATCGACATCCACACCTTACTTTTAACTCACTCAATCTCAGCACAGTCATGATTAACACAGTTCATTAATTTTTAATGATGTTTTATTTAAATAGTTTGTGAGGAACACCGTTCAAATTATCCATCCAATCATCACGTCCAACCAGCTGTCAACAATCAGTAATCAACATATCTACCCAATGAGCATAAGTGGAGGCCTATATATATACCCAGTTGACTCACCTATGTTTCTCAACAGTTTTCAGCATCCCTCCACCACCCTGTCTCCTCACACTCGTCTGGTTACTTTACTAACCAGATATACGGGAGGAGTACTCTGGGTTCGGGCCAAAATACCGAGCTCGGAGCCTTCTCCTCGGACAGCACGCCAAATACGCATACTAGGTTTCCAGGTTTACATCGTGTCAGTGTCACAGATTATGACATGGCGAAACACTATAGTACATCGATGACACATCAGTGTCATAATCATTCTTATTCTATGAGAAGACGTTGGTCCTAATTATTCATGACAGCACGTGGGGCTTTCCTATAACAGACTCTTCAAACTGTAAGATCACGTAGTAGTTCAGAGAGGCGTTCATGGGTCGCAAGCGTTTGTGTTCATGGTGTAAGAGTTTGAGGGTGTTACATGGTTTTCCCTGTGATGCTTTTAGGGCTAAACTCTGACTGCTCGCGGATAGTTGGCCATCAATTACCGACACAATTAAATTGTTTGTGTGTAGCAGGCATTTTTCTGAGGAGAGCTATGAGAATTTCTATCTTTTATCTCACTATCTATCTTTATTGTCAGTGTCCTGAAGGTACATAAATTTGTATGTTGTATGAGTGTTTCATTGTTCTCTACAGGTTGTTGGATTGTGGTGTCACAGGTGAAGGTTGTGCTGCTCTGGCTTCAGCTCTGAGATCAAACCCCTCACACCTGAGAGAACTAAAACTGTCATATAATAATCTAGGAGACTCAGGAGTGAAGCTGCTCTCTGCTGAACTGGAGAATCCTGACTGTAAACTGGAAGAACTTTGGTAAGATGATCTCTACCATTAAGACTCTGAGTGAATAAGGATTAATATAAAGATAGTGCATACAAAATTTCCTTTGGTGTAAGCCCCATTCCTGCTTGAACCGTCAGATCCTGCCAGCGATAGAAGGCAGGGGTGAGGAGTCTACCCGAAAAGGAACATTTAGAATTATTATCCCCTAAAATAAAGTAGAAAGAGTTACAGTGAAGAGTTTTTGTTTTTTAAATCACAAATGTTTGGTATAAATCAACTTACCTTGCAATGCTTGTGGAAACAGACCCCTTGCAAAAGTGTGAGCATTGCCTCAAAATGTGTAGCTGCAACACAAAAGGGGGAAGTGGTGTGTGGTTCGTCTGAACCAGGACTATCACAATATCAGATTTTTATGATTATCGTGGCCAAAAGAGTTCACAATAACAATATATTGCCATATCTATAGAAATCTTGAAAAAGATGATGCTATCAAGTCAAAATCATCTTTATTATTTTTTTATTTTTTTTGAAGAATCACATCATCACATCAAAAGTGTGGAGTCCACTCTTCAGATCTTGGCATGTCATTTTGCACAAATCTTCATGTCAAGTCAAGTCACCTTCATTTATATAGCGCCTTTAACAATATAGATTGTTTCAAAGCAGCTTTACAGTGATAATAGGAAATTAAAATAACAGAGATTGTTTTGGCTTTACAGCAGCTCTAGAATAAAGTTATTATCCAGCATACCCATTACCTCCATGGCGACTATAGCCACCCTGCATACATCCGACATAAAATCACATAAATCACTGCCGACAACAACAAAATCTTCTTGTGGGCACATGGATACATGATCTTGTAATTCTGTCTAGAATAGATTTTTTTACTCTTCGATGCAGCCAGTTTGCAGAGCATAGGCAGAGAAAATGTGTAACCGTGGGGCCATGGTGTCAAAGATGATTGACATCCGGTGGTCTGAATATGGACCTCAGCAACTTGGCTATGCAGGTCGGCATTAACAATAATAGCTACACCTCTGCTGTTGGTCACGCCATGGTAGATGAGCTTATAGCCATTGCCAATGTCCTGTAATCTTTGTCCCTTCCACCGGGTCTCTTGTATGCATGCAATGTCAACTTTATGTTGTTGAAATATTTTATTCCAGTTCACTGCTCCATCCGGTTAGTGTACCAATGTTCAATACGTAAAGATTTCACTTCTTTAGCTGATGATGTACATGAACCGATGGTCCTTTCCCATTTTTCGCGGTAGTTGGGTGAGGCTGGCGTGCGTCGCTTCTGTGCAATCGAATCAGCTTGAGCCAAGGAATTAGAGGAATTTTTTTTTTCTAGCCCTTACGGTTCAAAAGTTATTGGCATAAACATGAGTGAATCTTTGGACAGTTGGTGGCGCTAGAGGGATTGATTCAGAGACCCCTTAATTGGTGGGATTAATGGTGGGACTGACCTCTATCAGTGTGTGTCAAATTTTTACAACTTTGTACCATACGGTTCTATGGGCTGCCATAGACTCCCAGAGCGGAATAATAATAATAAGAATGCCATCGATTACAATAGGTGCCTACGCACTTTGGTGCTTGCCCCCAAATTACCTTTAGCCTCTGCTCTCCACCTACTTACCTAATGTGTAAACATTATGGGGAGCGCGCTAGTCAGACGGAATTTAAACTTTGTCGGCTGGAGACCAAAGTTTGGTTTGAAGATGAAAACGTATCAAGCACAATGCTCTCTCTCCATTCCTGGTTTCTAATATGCACTGGTTTTCCGGCTGTCAGAGCAGAAATGAAAGCAACTGTTCTCTGTATGTCGTCTCTGTGCGCGTTCATTTGTAAATTGCGTGAGCCTATTTTGTTCATTAGATCGAAAGATCTGAAAAAAATAGAACCTCTTCTTGAAGAAATCAGTACAGAAGTGTTTGAAATTTGACAGAAGAGACTGATTTAAACACCAGGTATAAATGGGAATGTGTCTCCATCATCTACTTGTGATATGATAGACCAAAACACATCTTAATACCAGGTGTAAACAGGGCCTCTGAGAGTCACATGATCTGGTGATAATTTATTATACTTTATTGGGGGGATATTGGAGGGAGTATAGTAAATGTATGTACAAAAATGTATTTAGGGGGATTCATCAACATCAGTGTGTTGCTAGGAGAGCTATAGATGTAATGTCAATTATTCTTAATCACTATTATAAATCTGTAGTAGAATTTGATGTCCGAGTTTCAGTATCTGAATATTGTGTTCAGGGGACAAAAAGAAAAAAATATGATTTCAGAGGAACTGACTTTTGAATTTTGTTAAATTTGAAATTGATTCATTTTTTCTCGTGTCTCTCTCATCTTATCATCATTGTTACTTTGAATGTGATCATGAGAAAGTCCTTGTTGATCTAATCTGTGTGTCTGATCTGAGAGAGTGAAGAGAGTGTCATTTGTTCTCTACAGGTTGAGTTATTGTGGAGTCACAGATGAAGGTTGTGCTGCTCTGGCTTCAGCTCTGAGATCAAACCCTTCACACCTAAGAAAACTGGTTCTGTCTGGGAATAATCTAGGAGAATCAGGAGTGAAGCTGCTCTCTGATCTGAAGGACGATCCACATTATAAACTGGAGACACTATGGTAACAATATTTTTTAACAATTTCCATCATGTTTTCATTTAAAGTTCACATGGCTGTTTGACTCACTGGAAATAAAAGGAAATTGTACCAGGTTCAGTAACACCACGTGTGTGTGAATATTTTTCCTGAGATTATCAGATGAGTCTTAAATTCAGCTTCGCTTTCTGTACGTCTCTGAACTTTAAACTCTGTTTAATATGAGATTAATTCTGCTCATAGTGTTGTGACTGATTGTAAAAATTTAATTAATGTTATTTTAAGCTTTTACCCTTTAACTGTCTCTATGTGTGTTATAATCTGACATTTGGGTTGTTTGTTATTAACTGATATTCAATTTGAATTGGAATGTAATGATAATTTCTGCTGGTTCTGAATCAGCTGTCTGCTGTGTGAAAGTGACCTTTAATTTCCTTTTGATTTTGTAAAGTGACATAAGATAGAAGCTATATTATCATGTTTGAGAATGAATTAATATAGTATATCTAGTTTGTGCTAAGTTTTCTTATGAAAAGATGTGACAGACGTAATGTCTCATACTGTGTATGTGACTGTTTGTGTTTTATTTTAGGACTAGTTTCAGATGACAGTCTGATCTTCTGATGATTCTCTGATGGTGAATAAGAATCCACAACAGAGACTCACAGTCAACAGAATCAACAGAGACTCAAGATACAGTGACTGTTATAAATTAAGACTTAATTTAGATTTCAACGATCCTCTGACAGACCTGATGAGGAGGCAGTAAAACACCTTTTATTTCACAGCAGCAAATTAGTTTCATTTCTCATTCATAGATTAACCATTTTATCTGTATAAACACACAGTATAAATTCAAAAAGGTTGGAGTTTTGTAAGAGAGTAAATATAGAGCATGAATATGTTTGTGTTGTGCCAGCAGAGGGAGACTAATGAAAGATTTATCTTTCACAATTATGAAAGGGAAAAAAATCAGTTTGTACATCATGTTTATAATAGGGCTGTCAAAATTAACACATTAATGCATGCAATTAATTTTTTTCAGTTTAATACGGTAAAAATATTGTTTTCTGTCATCCTTTGGCTAGTGTTACTTTATCATGCTCTTATTCATGCTAATGCTTTTGAACTGTGAACTTTTTATTACTTTAAAAAGGATTAATCTATATTTAATTCATAATTTATGCAGTGCAGAATTTCTGTATATTAAGGGCACAGGTAAAATAAATATGACATTTATTTTTTATGGGTTTATGGGAGAATTGTTTTAAGTTCACTTACATTAAAAGTTGTTATATTTTTAAAGCCTAATAAAATGTATAGCTTTCAATTATACTGTAATGTTGAATGGCTATAAATAATGTTTAAAATGGGAAAAAAATCAAAGATGCTATTAAATAAATATTTTAAATATACTGTTTTATGTTGTTTCTACATTAATTTGGAGATTAGCTGTGAAATTATTACATTATAAAATATAATGTTTTTGATCATGATAGTCATATCTATGTCATATGACAAAACAAATTACATTTAGCTTGTTTCACTCAAATGATAAATTTTCAGTAAAAAAAAGTAATATAATTAAGTATTGGTCAGCATTTATCATTATTATTGTGCGTAAGTTTTGGGGTGGGCTAGCAATGCAATTCAATCTCCTTTGTGCAGACATTACAATCATTGCAAATGCTGGGGGAAATTGTTTCAGGTAGGGTTGTGGAGTTACTTGTGTTGTTTAAAGGGGAAAGTATAGCCGATTCATGGGCGTAGGTTTGGTCTCAGCTTTGGTGGGGACACCCCCCCCCCCCTCCCCCTTATTATTCTTATTATTCTTATTATTATCCATTATTACAGTATTCTATTAATACTAAAATTGTATCTTCTATTCTATATCAAATTGTATTGATATATTCTATTCTTAAAAAAAATAAAAAAGTGCATTAGATTAAACTGGGAAGGGTCATAAAACTTGCATATTGTTATCCTAGGTTTACTGCTTCTATTGTTCTCAATTGTAAGTCGCTTTGGATAAAAAGTGTCTGCTAAATGAATAAATGTAAATCTGTTGTGGTTTGATGCTGTCTTTCCTGCATACAAAATGGTTAATTAATTTTGTAGTCTATCCTATGGCTAGCAAGTTTAACCCTCCTACCAGATATTGTTATTTGGATATTATCAATCAAATAATGATGAATTATATTTGAATAACCAACAGTGTAAACTTTTGCCTTTTTAACATTGCCAACATGTTTTTCCAGCACATGTGTCTAGCAAGTAGGCTACACTCACAAATTCATTACATAAACAGAATGTAGAAACGAAAAATGTCTCAGATGATCCACTGTTTATGACTGCAAGATTCTAAGTTAAGGTAGGCTAATTAACATTCAGTGACTTGCTAACGTAGCATTCTATCATGATAGCGCGACTTCTATGAGTCTATCCGTCCTGCACACCCCTAATTAATGCTCCTAACCTTGAACGATTGCAGAAGCTAGGTTTAACTGTAACAATATCCTAGGTAACCAGGATCACCAGTTAATACTATTTTCCACAGTAGAATCTGCATTTGAAAGCCTGGTCAGTCACTACTACTGCTAGTTATTTTGCCTACACTCTGCTTTATGAAAAAGCTTCATATGTCCCCTTTCTTCTTCTTGGGTGACATAGCTGATCTACAAAGTACAAAAAGGTTAAAAAAAAACACCCGCTCGCTGCCAGTGAGTGCAAGCACAAAAAGTAGTCCCGGCCCGCGCGTGTAGCCTGTCAGATACCCCGCCACCAATCAAATTACGGCGTATCTTGTACTGTCGTCGTCCTGGCCGTTGGAATCGATCCAAATAGCAGCGCAAAGATCCAAATGCAGCGCAAATATCAAAATAGCAGTTCAAAGGAGCTTGCTAAATATTGGTGGGGACAAATTTGTCATCTCAAAATATTGATTGGGACTAGTACCTAGCGCCCCCCCCCCTAAACCTACGCCCATGAGCCGATTGCATCATCGCGACAAAGGCTGTCCCACTTCAGAGGTCCTTCGTAGGCTTCTTCAAAATGCGGCCTGCAAAGGCGTCCTTCTTTTTCCGTGAATGCAGAAAACATCAGAAGGATCCTTCGCAGCCATGCCTACCCCACAATTCATAACAGAATTGCCAGATTACACTTTTAAATGTAAGTATTGGGTTTAAATTTAATCGAGTAATACATCCATCTTCTTCCACTTATCCGGGGCCAGGTCGCGGTGGCAGCAGTCTAAGCAGAGGCGCCCACACTTCCCTTTCCCTTGACACTTCCTCCAGCTCTTCTGGGGGAATGCTGAGGCGTTCCCAATGATGAAGAAAAATATACAATAAAGGTTCAAATGTTGACTTATATGTTACCAGCATGTGATTTTATATAGGCTAGTTGGTAACACTTTATTTTGATGGTCCCTTTTGAACATTCTGTTGACTAAGTAACTTTGCAACTACATGCCAATTAACTCCAAAAAGTCTGCTTAATAGTGATGCTCCTCCAACAGACACTCTACTGACTATAAGTAACTTTTCAACTACATGTCAACTTTTTCTAACCCTAACCCTACCAGTCTACTAATACTCAACTAAAACTCTAATGAGAGTTAGTAGACGTGTAGGTGCAATGCTACTTATAGACAACCGAATGTGTTAATAAAGTGAAACCGGCTAGTTTATACTTTTTAGTCTTTATTACTTTATAATTAAATTGACCATGGTGAAAGTTTTTAGATTTTGTTTTTATGCAGTTATCATTTTTAAAGGTCCAGTACAAATGTTACTGCCACTCGTCACAATGGCTGTCACAGTTGCTAGGCGACAAAACCAGACCCTTCATGTCCTTCCTAAATATATTGATCAGCTCATCCTCTTGGTCTCGTTTTCTCTTGGCTGGTGCTGGTTCCTCGTTTTATCCTTCGCTGGCCGGGGAAAGGAGGAAGGTAGGCAGGGTTGCCTCGTCTGTGCAACAAAAGTAGCTCAAAAAGCCCATCAGCTCTTCTCCATTGGGCGGCCGAATTCTCCACTGGATTGTAGGTGTGAGGGATGTTTTGGGAGTGTTGGAGCATCGAAATCGTACTTACAGGGATGGAAATCAACCAGCAGAAAAAAATGTTTACCCGCAGCAACAACTTAAAAGTAGCCCAATTCCGCGGGAAAACCTTGGACTTGGCAACGCTGACAGTAGGCCGCATACGAACGACCGCAGTAGACCGCATGGCATGTCTGCCAATTTTCTTCGACAGCCTCTGGGCACAATTGGATAGACCTAAAACCAATCAGAACGATCGTCATGTGTAAAGCCCGCCTCAACGTTTGTGATTGGTGCCTCGATTTGGAAAAATTTGAAATGGGCTTGAATGGGCTCATGGCCAGACTGACTTGCAGTGCAAATCTCAAATTTTCCGGAAGTTCGTCTGGGTTTTCCCAGGCTAGTCATTCGTACCTCTGTTATATATCTGGCAGTAACAGCTTTCATGTTTAGCATTTATTTTTTCATTTCAGGTTTCCTATATGTGTGTGTAATATAGCCAAGCTTACGTTTTTTGTTGTTGTTTTTGTTAAGATGGACTGAAATGACTGGGCTATTTTCCATATGAGGCCTAATAGCCCCAAGTACTTTTATTTTATTACTTTTTTGTATTCTTGAAAAATGTGCTAGGTCCACAGAGCCATTAGCTATAGGTCCAGCTATAAGTTATTTAAATTTTCCAGCCTTTCTTTGGTAGCCTATATATTTTTATATTTTATATATTTATTGTGTTCCTCTGTTTGGCCTGTGTTTTATTTATTAGCAATTGTATGTTTAGCCTTGATGTTAATTTTTTAAGTTGGACTGAGATGAATGAGTTGTATTCCTTGTGGCCAAAACCACCAATAGCACTTGTTGATTCTTGATAAAGCATAAGCTGTTTCCACCAAATGCATGCCAGATTTGCACTGTGAACTTGAATTAAAGGAAAATAAAGGAATAGAAACAAAAAGAAAAAGAGGCTGTGCGTCTTGCCATCTCATTATGCTACTTCTTTGGTTATTTTGGTGAAAGTGACTCAAAAGTATGCAAAATGAGTAATAGTAACAGTAATATTGTAATGTAACTAATTACTTTCAAATGACAGTAACTAATAACATATAATGTATTTCATTTTGAAAGTAAATTACCCAACACTGTTTGTTATTAACATATTAAATTGTAATGAGTGTAATCATAATTTCTGCTGGTTCTGTATCAGCTGTCCATTGTGTGCAGTTTTCTTTGGAAAAGATGTGACTGAGCTATGTCTCATACTGCATATGTGATTTTTTGTGTGTTTTATTTTAGGACTGACTACTATTAGACGACAGTCTTCTGATGATCATCTGATGGTGAATACGGATTGAATACAGAGCCTCACAGAATCTATGACTGACCAACAGAATCAACAGACACTGGAGACACAGTGACTTTACTTATGAATTGAGACTTCATTTAGATTTCATCAATCCTCTGAAAGACCTAATGAGGTGGCAGTGAAACACCTTTTATTTCACAGCAGTAAAATTCATGTCAATTACATTGAAGAGAAATGCAGCAAAGCACTAAATCTAATGAGATAAGAATGAGGGACAGATAATACTATGCGCTTCTATGCTCTGTTTTAGACTATAGATGTATTAAATAAATGTGGATGTGCATCAATCAATCTGTATGCTAAAGAGGTTAGATTTTTTTCAAGGATAAGAACTGTATTACAGGTGCAATTAAAACAACTCAATCTCATAAATCATGCATGCACATAAATAAATCTCAGCAATGCAAGTTGAAACTGGAGAGTCTTCATTAGCAACCCGATCACACTAAATACCCACATAGCAAAATTGAGGTGGCCCAGTGATGGGCCACATGACCCACTTTCACTTGGCCCATGTACCGCAGTGAATTACGGTACATGACTGGACCAGGTCTGGTTGCCAGAACTCGGGCCATAAATGGCCCATGGCATAGCCATATCTCAGCCAAATGTATGACTAATAGCTGGCCCTATTCTGGCCCAGAATAGGGCCAACTATAGTCATACATCTGGCCCTACAAAGGCCCAGAATAGGGCCAACTATAGTCATACATCTGGCCCTACAAAGGCCCAGAATAGGGCCAACTATAGTCATACATCTGGCCCTACAAAGGCCCAGAATAGGGCCAGCTATAGTCATACATTTGGCTGAGATATGGCTATGCCATGGGCCATTTGTGGCCCAAACAATTTATTCTACATGTCAGCCTCAACTAAACCTTGATCTAGCCACTTTATACACACCCTTGGCCCAGCTAAAGAACGTCTGAAAAACAACAGTATTCTTAAATTTTTATTGTTTCACATAAAACAATTAACAAACATCCTAAATGTATATGATGACATTCTTCTTTCAGACGAATACATTCTTCTTTCAGTCCTGGCTCTTCCTAGCTTTATAATGGCAGTGAATTGCTGTTTCTGTTTTAAAGTCCATAATAGTGCAAACAAAATCCCATTCAAAGTCTGCAAGTTTTCACAGAAGTAAGGAAACCTGTAGGCAGGGGTGTTCCTTTTTTTTTGCACAATTTGGCCAGTTTTCTTTGAAGTTACTTGTCCTTTCTTTGTTTTTGATCCACGTTCAGGATTGATGACAAGAAAGCATCTAAAAGGCAGAAAAGAAAAAAAAGACAATGAAAAATTATGGACTGAGTGTATATATTTTGACAGAGAGAGAGAGAGAGAGAGAGAGACAGCACAGATGATGTGTAAATAGAAACCAGATATCTATTTAACGACTAGTTTGTTTGGATAAAACTGAACATGGAAAAAAAAAATGCATGTTGGATGTTGTGATCAATAACTGATAGTTTTTCTGCCCAAACTTTTTGTGCACAAACCCCCCCCCCCCCCCCCAAAATAAAGGTCTGTGACACAGTTTAGTGTAATATGTCACGCTTGCGCTCATCCATATAAAGGCAATGAATAGGAACCAGCATCAAGCTTTTAAAAAAATATGCAAACTGATCACAGAATGGAAAGTATGTGACAAATGCCATATATTCCAAACATTCCGGGGTATACAATTGGGTTTGGTAAAAATCAAACCAAAATGTAATGTAATATTTAATGAAAATCCTGACCTTGGCCACGGGTCTTCTGTACTTGACAGATGTGAACGTGAAAACTTATTGTTACAACGAACACAATAGATATAAATATTCTCATTAAATAATGTACATGGATAGTATATTTGTTTGTTGTGAATTTTAATTTCTCACAACTGCGGCACTAATAGTCTCATGAACAAGCATTTGAGCACAGAATACCAACAATCAATGTCAGGATTTTCATACAAAAAAAATATGGTAACACTTTACAATAAGGTTCATTAGTTAATGGATTAACTAACATAAACTAACAATGAGCAATACATTTGTTACAGTATTTATTCATCTCTTTTAATGTTAGTTAATAAATATTCAGCTGTTCATACACCTTATTCACAACAGCACCATCTTTGATTTTTAACAGGAATGAAAGCGAGGCTGTGAGGGATAGACCTCCATCTCTTCAGTGGGTTGTACTGCTATTAAATGTGTTTGCGGATTGTTCTGCTGACGAAACCATGCAAAAATATGTTTCTGAGAAATTCCAGTAGACCAAATAATCCAGACAATATGATCTGTTTAAAATTATAAGTGATCTAGGAGCTTTATACAGCTTTTTACAGCGGATCCCATTGAAAACACAGTAAGTCTATCCCTCACAGCCTCACTTTCATACCTGCCATGGCGCTGGTCTGAATAAGGTCTATTGTTTGTTCATGTTAGTTCACAGTGCATTAACTAATGTTAGCAAATCCAACCTTTGATTTAATAATATATTTGTAAATGCTGAAATTAATTTAATCTAAGATTAATAAATGCTGAAGTAGTATTGTTCATGCTTAGTTCATTTTAACTAATGATTTTAATTAATGAACCCTAATTGTAAAGTATTACCAAAAATACATTAAATTACAGTTTATTTTTCATTAAACCCTATCGTATGGCACATTGCATGGGATCATTCTGTGATAGTTTCGCATCTTTTTTTTTTATTTTTATCTTGATGCTAGTCACTATTCACTGATATTATATGGATGTAGGCAAGTGTGACAGTTTTTTGTATTCTCCTTTAGTGGTCAGAAAAGAAAAAAAGTAATACGATATTGAAACAACACCCCACTGCAAAAAAATACTTTACTTAGTATTTTGTCTTGTTTCCAGACTAAATATCTAGACAAGTAACAATGATTTTCTTGTTTTCTGAAAAATAAATAAATAAATGTGCGTAACGCACTGACATATTATTTCGCTTGTTTTAAGCATAAACTCACTTAATTTTGACAGATTTTTTCAGAAAACAAGACAATTTTTAGGCTACTTGTCTATTAAATGCTTCTTCATGTAAGAATTTTAGATATCTGGACTGGAAAAAAGAAGATAAACACTAATAAAGAAGAAAAAACATTTGCAATGGGGTGAGTAAATGATGGCTTTTCATTTTAGGGTAAAACTACCCTTATAATGTTTACATACCAATAAAAACAAAGCGTGGACTCTGGCAAATGTAGATTGCTGGACATCAGAGTTGCAAATTCCTGAAACAATTTTTTTAAAAAGAACAGCACAACCATGATCAACAGAACCAAAACATAAAAAATATTATAACGTTAAATGAATGAGATTTGTTGAATAATCTGTAGCTGCTACTTATCTGCTTGAAGGATAGCACCGTCTCTTCTCTTTGAAGTGGGCGAGTAGTTGTAGGACCATGGCATAGCAATCAGGAATAGGCCTACCACATTTGAAAACAGCATTAGGAACATGGATTTTCATGTGCTGGCAAAATGACAACGATTCAAAAGCACGATCACAGAACTGATCTGACGCCATAGCATTTTTTGTCACCACATAGATAGACTATAACTGTAACACTATGTTATTTAAACGCACTTACGTTAGCACTGGAACGTCATCAGATTAGAAAGCCTGAAACGAAAAATCACATCAATATATAACATGGTAAATGTCGCCTATTATGTGAAATACTTAAGTTAAGGTAAGGTGGGACAGAGTGAACAGTGAATTGTTTGCGCGGTCGTAAACCGCGTTCGCAAAATCAAACCAAATTCGTGGAAACAATGTAGAAATGCGAACCCAAAAAAATATATTGGCTTACCGTATCACTCAGTTGAACAATTTTCCATCTTCTCAAACTCTAAACCCCACTTATCGTCAGTCACACGGGCAAGTTAACGTTTCAGATGACAAATTCTTCCACCCGTCTTCATGCCGTTAACGTCCTCCATTTCCTGCTGCGTCACAGGCAACTAATGTTTGAAACACGAACTGAAGCTCACAAAAGCTTACAAATTGCTCACAAATTCTGTTTATCTTGATAACAGGAATGATTATGCTGTTCAGTTGAGTCCCGCTGACAAATCAAGTTTGCCTGTTACAGGCCTACTGTCTGTTCGCGTCACGTTTTGATTTGAATTGAGCGCGAAAAAAAAAAACAATCCCACAATGCAATGCATTTACACAGTATGATAATGTATTATGCCTTTATCAGGATGAAAACAGAAATGTGCTGTATATTTACAGCTGTTCTGTAAAAGATACAGCCTAATACTGTATTATGGAAATACTGAAAGAATACCTGTACATTTACAGTAACGTCTTATATATATATATATATATATATATATATATATATATATATATATATATATATATATATATACACACACACACACTTCTTTGTGTACTGTGTTAGTCTAACTGTGTCAGTACATATTCATCTTATGTTGGTTTACTTCTGTTGTCCATTTATCTCTTTCGAAAAAAGTGTTTGCTAAATGATTAATGTAAATTTAAAGTTTGGTGTTGCATAATTGAAATTATTATGAATTAAGCCTGGTTGATAGAGAGCAATAAAAACACGCTGCAAACAGGAATAGGGGAAACAGCGGTGTGTATGAAAATATTATGAAATATCTGAAATTATATTTTACCTTTGGGAAAAGTCTGGCCACACATATGTGGGCCACATTTCTATATTTTACATGTGGGCCAAATAATACACTTAACCACTGGCCCATATGCTGTTTGCCGCCTTAAAGACGGTACCATCTTCCCATAACCGGGCCATGTTTGGTTCACATGCCTCATGCCAGTGCCGGCTTCATGCCAAATCTGGGCCAGAACAGGATATACTATTCTACAATATAAGATATAATATCATACATCATCGCCTGTCATATGAGGCATGAATATCATTTTACATAGAAACACACATAATTAAATAAGCTAAATGAGCTTTATGTCATGCATTTTAAAAATATATTTTCAAAATGTATTTCAATATATTTTACAGTGTTTCACATATATGTGAATATATTACATTTCTGTATGGGAAAACATTGGGATTTTACTCAAAAATATTAAAAAAGGATTTTAAATGTGGCTCAAGATCGGCCATACATATATGGCCCACATATCTATATTGACATCTGGGCCAAATACTCAATTTGACATCTGGCCCATGTCTTGGGTGCCGTCTTAAATCCAGTGCCATCTCTGCCAAACCCGGGCCATGTTTGGCCCACATGCTGTATGCCAGTGCCGGATGAATGCCAGCTGTGCCAGACATATGCCAAATCTGGGCCAAATTTGTTTGCTGACTGGGTACGTGTCTATAGCACGTAGTGTGTTTATCGTGTTATTTATACGCGAAAATTAGTTTTTACGTGCATATGATCCGCATGGGTTAAGTGTGGGTTTAGGAGTGGTGTGGGGTGCGTGTGTATTATACGTTTGGGTAGAATTAGTGGTGTTGGGTGCGTGTGTATTACACGCAATGAAGTGCGTATCAAATGCACGCGAAAACTGCGTATCATATGCACGTAAAAACTCATTTTCGCGTATAAATAACACGATAAACGCTGAGCTATAGACACATATTTACCAAAAATGATCTGTCGCTTACTGGATCAATTTACAATAGGGAATAAATTAGATCATCATATAAAATCAATAATAGAGTAGAGGCAATAAACTTAACAGGATTTGCATAGAAAGCAAAGAAATGGGCTGCAGGAATGTCACTAAATCATATCATTTTCATCAACAGTTACAGTGTCCCCATTCAACCTGAAGTTGATTTACAAATTCATATTCAAAAAGGACAGAATGAAAATATCTAGAGCTATACAATAAAATATTTTGGAAAAGCTTAATATGCATTTCTTCCAATATATATAGATGGCTCAAGAAACCCAGAGATAGGCTGTACTGATCAGCATTTTATGTTCCAGAATCTAAAATGGGTCTAAAATCTAAACAGGAAAATATGGGAGGTTAACAAACAGGACTTTAGTATACACTGCAGAAATGGTGGCAATTCAGTTTCCACTTTGCTAAGAAGTGATGGCAAATATGGTTGTGATTTGTTCAGATTCAATGGCATCACTTACGACCCTTCAGATATTTCAAAGAGTTAGATATGATATCTTTATAGAAAAATTTAGTATAATGTATGTCACAGGTCAGGAGGGGGCAAGCCAGACTGCGCCCACCCCTCAAACCCAGGACCACCTCGAGGAGCATACCAGAGACCAGACAGACAAGAAGAATTTCTAAAAGTAACAATCTTTATTGTATAAAAAAAACAATTAAGTCTTAATGCGGGCTTCGTCTCTTTCCAGGGAGGAGGAGACCGAGGGGTTCACTGCAGGGGCCCGGGTTACTGGCAGCCACAGAGGAGGAGGGAGTCAAACGCCCGTCTGGCGTGCAAGTAAGTAACGTGGTAAGGAGGCTCTTTTCGGCGTAATACAGGCGGACAACGGTCCGGGCAGACCAGGGTCGGGACCACGGGCCAGGAGGGGGACTCTCCTCAGGACAGGTGGGTAGCAGGTAAGTATTTCCCAAGCGTCAGCTATTCGGCAGATGATCGGCACAGGGGGGCAATGGAGTCCAGGAGGGGGACTCGCTGCCGGTCAGGTAGGTAGTCGGGTAAGCAAGTCTCCTCCGTGTAGGGTGCTCTCCCCCGTGGCATCACTGAGCAGCAGGTGTGAAGTCCTGCGGGTGCCTTTCCGCCCTTAACAGTTCCAGCCAGAGACAAGGATATCCTCTAATCCAAGACAGAGACAAATTTGCAGGTTCAATTCTACTTCGGTGAAGTAAGGACTTACGGCTGGAGCGGGTGGTTCTGAACGAGCAGCGTTGCTGCTGGGATGTGTCTCCTCCGAACAGGCAACACCCAAGAAGGCAGTGGTAGAAGAATCTTAATTAGACGGAGCATTGGATACAAGAACAAACAGGATCCTTTCGTATAATGGAGAATCAGGCTTACGGCTGGGCGGATGGTTCTGAACCAGCAGCGTTGCTGCTGGGATGTGCCTCCCCTCTGAACAGGCAGCACACAAGGCCAAGGCAGACGAACAGCTGGACTGGGTCGCTCCACACAGGCACGAGGCCTGGGGTGTGTCTCTCCTCCGAACAGGCAACACCCAAGAAGGCAGTGGCAGAAGAATCTTAAATAGATGGAGCATTTGATACAGGTGCAAACATGTTCCTTTCGTGAGATGGGGAATTAGTCTTACGGCTGGACTGGATTGCTCCAAGCAGCACACAAGGGCAGTGGCAAGAGAAATCTTCCATTTAAATAGAACAAGTTATACAGGTGCAGACATGTTCCTTTCGTAAGATGGAGAATTGGTCTTACGGCTGGATTGGATTGCTCCAAGCAGGCAGCACTGAAGCTGGGAGGGGTGTCTCTCCTTCAGACAGGCAGCACACAAGGCAGTGGCAAAAGAATCTATTTAGATAGACAGAACAAGTTATACAGGGCAAGCACACTTCTCTTCCATATCGAACAGGAGCTTGTGGCCGGAGCGGGACATACACATTCAACACTGAGGACTTTGTTCAGCAAACAGGGCGAGAATGTGAACTGGGGAATACTGGCGGTTAAATATACATAACACCCACACACTGCAACTTCACGTCAAGTCCAATACTGTGTGACACCAATTCGGGCACCGCATATCCACTCTCAGTGCAATAAGGCCAGCACTCACCCAATGATCAAACCTCCCCCTGTACGCTGAATCAACACTCAGGAGATGAAGAGATGCAGATGACTTCTCACAGCATGGAAAACAGCATCTTCAATACTCTCCCACACTCAGAAGATGATATCAGGATTTCCAGGATGGCTCAATTCACACTCTTAAGTGACAATTATATTCGTGATCAATACACTTCACAACTCCTTATTCAACTCAATGCAAAACATGCATTCACACAGATCCGATGTTTCATTACTTATCTTCCTCCCTAGAATGATGGCGTTCTCCAGTCTTGACTCAATCTCCACAATTCACTCACTTCACGATCCAGCTTGTCTCCTCACAAATCACCATTGCACCCTTTATCCAGCCAGATCCTCACAGCCCTCTCCAAAGATCCCAGCGAATTCAAGCCACTGCCAAAGGAATAATTTTCTCCCGAAAGAGTACCACATTCGAATGCTTTTTCCTTTTCCTTTTAACTGCTTCTCTAAGCCGTGTTTCCCAATCACACATCCCCACACCAAACACCCGCACCTGGTACCGTTTAGCTAATCAGCTGCCGCTGTCATGGCAACTGACAACAAGCACACTAGCACGGTGTGTCAGTGAAATCGTCCCGGGGGGGAACACACTCCCAGCGGAAATTGGTTCCGCCGAATTTGTCACCTGGTGACATATAGATTAAGACAGGCTGGAATAATAGTTAATTTTGTTTGGGTACCAGCACATTGATATCAGGAAATAAAATATCTGATAAAATGGCTAAATATTCACTCAAACTGAACATCTATTACAGTTTGATTAAGTAGGATGAAGGAAAAAGTATAAGAACTTTGCAATCAGAAATGGCAAGGCCATTGAAATGAATGTAAAACAGGAAGACATTTGTATAATATACACAACAGCATGAGGTGAATGACACAAAAATTTAAGTAGAAGATCAGATACTTTTTAACAAGACTAAGGATGGGCCATACAAAACTTAATCTTACACTTTATATAATAGGAAAACACAGTACAGGATTATGTGAACTATGCCAAGTAAGTAATGGAAACAATTGATCATGTGTTGTTATTCTGTTCTAGGAATGAACAGGAAAGAAATCAATTAAAAAGAGGACTACAGAACATAAGATGTAAAGAATTTACAACCAGCAACATATTAAACACAAAACAAGGGTCTGGTAAAACTACAGACAGTTTTAAAACTCATTAAGAATAGACTTAACAACAGAATATACAGTATATCTATCATCATGTTGTACACCTAGACTGAAATCACTTCACACTCCAGCACAGAGGTGGCGCACCTGAAAAGCTGGTAATGCGACCCGCCAATAATAAACACAGAATACCGTAATAACTTGTTGTGAGACTGACGCCGGTTTCACACCGCACGCGTTCGCAGAGCGTAAGCAGCGCGTATTTTTTTCGGCGCCCATGTTAACAGATTAGAGCATTCACACCGCACGCAGACGCGGCGCGTCAGCGCGTAGCAGGAGCAGAGCAGGAGCAGCAGTGCCGCGATCGTTTCGGCGTCTGGTCTATTTTTGCCGCGCGGCTTACGCTGAATTAAAGTGACAATGCATTGATCCTGGCCAAAATACACAGCAGTTTTACCCAAAAGCGCATTGATGATATCTATTGTGTTTTAAACAGTCAATCAAATGACCTTCATCAATTTTAAAAGAAAACAAAGTCAACAAAAACAAGGATGAACCAAAAGTTATATAATATAGCCTATTAATTAATAAAATAAGCTTCTTGACAAGTCTTTTCTCTTAAATGTATTTGAAAACTAAATAAAACAATGCCAACTTATTCATTATAGAGTACTTTGTCTGTAACACGCCGTGGTTCAGCCGCGCGCGTCAAACGCTGCCAGTATGAAAGCAAAACGCGCGTGCCCTGCTTCCGCTCACTATACGCACTGCTCCTGCGCTGCTTACGCACTGCGAACGCGCGCGGTGTGAAACCGGCGTTAGACATACAGGACTAAACTCCACTTTACATATAATAGGAAAGGGTAATGGTTTATGTAGCTATAGTGTGCCAGGTCAGAGAAGATGTTAATCATGTACTTTTTACTTGTGAGAAGTATAATGATAATAATAGAATAATCTGGCAGGAAATGGGGAGAACTCTATTCATGAAATTCTGGAAGAAAATGGCATGACAAGGGAGAGACTTAAAGCTTTATTTATTTATATTAATAATACTGGTTTAATAGAAATAGCCTAGTATAATTGCCCTTGGTTTTTTTTTTAAATTAAATAATAGAATCCTAGACTCTAAAGCCTTGTTTATACTCGACGCGTCCGCAAGAGCGCGAGCCGCGCGCGGCAAAAATGACGTCATTGCGGTGTGGGCGGTCGTGCGCGTTGGGTGCGCAAGACCCCATTTCGCCTGGCGGTGTGCACGGCACTTTTTGTAACATCGCGCGCGGCGCCGCATCCGAAGATGAACGACTTCGAGGCGACTTTGTCCGAACTGTACGTCTGTACCACCATGTTTATGATCCTTCCATGCGGGACCATAGAGACAGTCAGATGGTACAGAATTCCTGGAGAGAAATTGCGAAGACGTTGGGGAAAGAAGACGTATTTTGTCGAAAAGTATGGAAAAATCTTAGAGACAGGTTTGTCAAAGCCAAGAAAAAAGTCCATGGAAGAAGCGCCATGTTTTCGCTACTGTTGTTCCGGCAAACTACTTCTTCGCTGCTGATTCCTGGTGGTTTAGAGGAGAATTACTCAGAGTCGCCCCCTGTCGTTTCACAGAATAGCACAACGGCGAGCGCGTCAAGTATAAACGCCTCGTCCGTTTGGGGAGGTGCGCGCGCGGTCAGCGGAGACTCGCGCCCGTGCGGACGCGTCGAGTATAAACAAGGCTTAAGACGTTCATGGTATTACACACTCCTGTACAGTTGGTGGCGGTATACTACTTAGTCATCTGTCAAGAAACAAAAGAAGAAGAAGAAGAACTTGTTGTGGCGCAGTGAAGTCGTGCTGCAGTGTTTATCAGAGACTGTGTGCGTCCACTCGAGAAAAGTGAGTTAAATATTATTCCTTACATGTTTAAGGTTGATTAGATATCTGTGTATCTAGAAATAATCGAGTATTTTGGTTAAACTTTATAACTTACTCCCATGTCTTTAGCAAATGAGCGAAATGAACGAGAGATAACAGCAAATCAAACAACAGGGAGGATCTAAGAAGAAAGAGAATAAAACGCATAAAACCCCCCAAACATATATATATTCTCTCTCTCTCTCTCTCTCTCTCTCTCTCTCTCTCTCTCTCTCTCTCTCTCTCTCTCTCTCTCTCTCTCTCTCTCTCTCTCTCTCTCTCTCTCTCTCTCTCTCTCTCCAAATAGAAAGTGAAAGTAAGTTGTACACATTTCGCCATTTTAAGCGGATAAAATATGAACACGAAACAGAAAAACAGCATAAAAGTGTTGAGTAGAAACGTTTATCAAAGTTATGCTATATGGGATCTTTATGATGTTAAAGCTGGAGGATTGGAGAACCTTTAGCACTATCTTGTAAAAGTTTGATCAACGTGAGTTTTCATGTGTGGTGACTTGCTCATATTAATATGAATCTGTTTGTTTAATATAAATTCTTTAAATAACGGGTTTCTTTCACTTCAATGTTTCTTTTGTGCTTGGTGTTTCTGTGATTCTTCAGAAGTTTAATAGTATGTGTGTAAACATGACTGAGCTTGAGTTAACGCTGTCACATGATCCTTTTTCTCCCACACTCCAGATATGTTTAGCTAAATTATGAAGGTTATAAAGGAAATTATTCATGTTTTATTCATTCAGAGTCAGTGGAGGAGATCCTGCAGCTTCATCATGGCTGATACACAAGGATCCAGAGATGGAGTTTTTTCTACAGGATGCAGGTACTTTCAACAAACACTGTTAAATATTGTTTTACAGAAAAAGATTTTGAAGATTTTTTGTTTTTTGGGATGGAAGGGATGACTTTGCCATCTGATTTACCATAGTAACACAAATTGCTTTCACTTATTCATGACAGCATACCCTCGTGTGTTGCTGGGAATCTGGGGGCAGAGTCATCACCATAGGGGTGTGATCCAGTGTTGCTGTCCTCCCTCTGAAAATCACTAGGTCCATCCTCAAAAGTCTCAAATTTTCTATCACCGGGCACATGCTTGTCAGACAGTCCACCATGAGCAATTGAAAATTTTGGAAATGCAGTGCAGTTTATTCAATTATGTTTGTAGGCCTGTGTAAAATACAGGACAAAACGACAGGAGTGACTGCGGCATATAAGCATGAAAAAAACAGAAACGTAAAATGTCTAAGTCTCTCTGCATGCCCTGCTTCATACCACAGTAACATTAATAAACCTTTAATACATTACCTCATCTATAAGCGTGATTTCCCGTTCTTTCCATCAGCTGTGTAGGTGAACACAAAAACTTCCATGATTACACACTCATTCACTGTGTCATTAAACTGTGCCTTTGTTTTGTATACGGGATCTTTAGCGACGCAACATAAATAATGTGCCTTTATACTAACATGAAATATTAAATAAAAAGATCATAAAGTTTCCTTAAACTGCTTTTTGATGCAAGATGAATGTTTATATGGTTCTTCTCATGAAGATTGAACACAGTAATCTGAAGGATTGAACTGAATCTGTTCTCTGTTCCAGTTCAGTCCAGCAGAAGAGCTCAAACCCAGAGTCCATCTGTGTGTCTGTGAAGAGTAACGCCTCTATGGATCCGCCACTAGCGTTTAAGTGTGGAGACAAACGGCCTTATACCAGGTAAAATATAATAGACTTATACATTTATTCCTATTATTTATTATAATAAATGTAGACAATGTATTCGTCCACCAAATCTCTCATACACATATCTGTCAGTTCTATTAAATTATCACCGTTTTGTCCATGAAGCATAATAATTCAATATTGATCAGATTGATATTCTGGGCACGGTAGTGGGTAGTGCTGGGCGATACAGCAAAAAAAGATTCTCGTGGGTTCAACTGGATAGGCTAACAAAAGTATTGTTGTTTGGTGTGATGATGAAGTTTTGGTGTGATGTGAAGTGTGGTGATTTTCAGTGATGTAGCCTTTGGTTATGTTGAGGTTTCTTTCAATTTCTTTCTGACATACCCTGTTGGCCCAAAGGTTAAAGGGACTTTTACCAAAAAAAGTTTTGGATAATGTCTTTAATTGGCTTTCAATGAAAAATAATCATAGTTATTCCTTAGTTTTATAAAATATCCTGTTTTTGAAAAATATACTGAATCCCCAGTTCAGTGCTGTCCTGATTTACATCTTGGAGTCTATTACATTTGAAATCTTGCTTTTTTTGGATGTTAGTAAGTGTGTTGTGACTAATGATATAGTTATGCTCTCTGCCTCGCTTTGTAAATGTGCAATCAAATTTTTAAAAAGACAATAACGTAATTTATGTTGCTAAACATTTCTATAACATTTCTATTACCTTCCTTTCTAGATGACAGGTGAACATAATGACTAATCAGACAACTCAGGAAAACTAGGTCACAGGGAAGCACAATGAGACACAACTCTGACACTAATATTTATAATAAATATAGCTGGATGCTGACAGAACCAAGACCCGGTGCCACTGCCACTGCCACCCCGGCATCTTTAGGGCAACTGTACACAACAGGCAATGTGCATTTAAACTGTAAATGTAAAAGTAAATGGACTGTCAAAGTCATTAGAATACGCCACATTAACAACATCAGCTGGTGCCACTATCACCATTAACCTAATTATTAAACTAATTAAATAGAACTAAAGACGACGACTCCCATGATTCCTAACTCAATCACGGTGTCGTTAAGCTACGCCTTTGTTTTGTTTACGTGACCTTTAGTGGCGAATCTTAAATAATGTGCCTTTATACTAACATGAAATATTAAATAAAAAGATCATAAAGTTTCCTTAAAGTGCTTTTTGATGCAAGATGAATGTTTATATGGTTCTTCTCATGAAGATTGAACACAGTAATCTGAAGGATTGAACTGAATCTGTTCTCTGTTCCAGTTCAGTCCAGCAGAAGAGCTCAAACCCAGAGTCCAGTTGTGTGTCTGTGAAGAGTAACGCCTCTATGGATCCGCCACTAGCGTTTAAGAGTGGAGACAAACGGCCTTATACCAGGTAATCAGAATATAATTTCTATAAAAGATGTGCTTATCAGTGATGCACGGGTTGATCCAAAATGAGCGGGTGCCTGCGGTCACCCACGGTTACGAGTCATCCAAAAATATTTGTAATGATATTCGGGTCGCGGTCGGTCGGGTCGTTTGAAATAAAGATGCCAATTAAACCTTTGTAATTTATATAGTACTAGACACAATTTTCTATGAAATACATAGGCTACACTTTATTGGCTGAATAACTGGCGCGAAGATGACGCACAAGCTCAGTCTGTAGAGATGGAGGCGGCAAAAGAAAAGGTGAAGGCTGGGGAGTGGACGCTCCGCAAATACACAAAAAAGGTTAAGTTTACTGTGTGTTTCAGTTTTACTTTCATGGGTATTTGTGAACATTTATTTATGGATATTGTAGCCTCAGACTTTGGCTTAGCTTACCTGTTTTTGTTAGTCTAAAATGCGTTTATAAAGACTTTATTAACATATTCTATGCCTGCATTTTGTGCTTGTGAGAGCTTCAATTGGGCATCCACGTGGCGAAATAGCCTAAACCTACTAATACAAGTGGGAAATCCTTATTTACCTTTTGAATGTTGAGCGTTATTAACTTTTGAATAAATGCTGATGCGGGACAAAATTACCAATTTCCCAACACGTTGAACTGAGCAATGCCATTGTACCATTTTAATAGGATACTTTTAAACGCATATAGCTCAGTAATGTTAGTTTTATGTATTTTCTGAGAGGCGGTCCGGCCACACCCCCCCGCACCCCTACTTCCTACGTCTATGGCCCAGTGACGCTACGATGAGCACTTACTACTTTTAAAAAATGCGGGTCGGGTACAATATTTTCTTCTTTTTTGTTTTGCGGTCCGAGTTGCGGGCGGGTTAGTTGAAAACGTCGGTCGGGTGCGGGTCGTTTATACATTGACCCGCGCATCACTGGTACTTATAGTATTATTTTCTATGCCCACATGTGTCACAATGAAAAGGTCATTATATTGGATCCATGTATAAGATCTTAAAGTGACAGCAGGCTCATATAAGTGTGTCATTAATGATAATCAAGCAACAGAAAAAGACTTTGAAAATCATTCACAGACTCTGAAAACACCTGTATTAGAATATAGGGAAAGTTTAGCTCGAAGGGTTTAAATGATTAATTAGTATTAATTGTAATTAATTACTTTTTTATTAATTTGGGAATATTTATCAATTGTAAGGAATTTTGAAGGAATCAATTTCAGATAATGGATTCGTGCACTGAATCTCTCATACAAATATCTCTCAGTTTTATTAAATTATCCATTTTTTTTCCATAAACAGTAATAATTTTATATTAATCAGATTGATATTCTGGGCATGGTAGAAGGTAGGGCTAGGCGATACAGCAAAAAAATGTATCATGATGTAATGTTTCATATTTATCAATATCGATAATTATTTTAAAAAATTTATAGTCTTTTTAAAAGAAAGATCATTAGAAGAAGTTTGAATTTAAACATTGTATTTTTCATTTACCCAATTTATTAAGGTAAACTCAAATAATTTTAACAGGCAAACGCATAATACAATTTAAACAAACATCTTTCTTATATATTATATGAAGATTAAATGATCCTTAAATTATCCTGAGTGTTCATCGGGGGGGTCCAAGATCCCAGGACTTTTCTCGCACTTGAACCATGAACACACACACACACACACACACACAAACACAAACAAACACAAACAAACAAATGTTTTTTAAAGGATTTGTGGAGTTTTGTGGTTGAAATTTAAAAAAGTAAATTGCCTGAATGGAGTGAGGAATGCTCCAATACACATAGAAAGCCCCAAAAATGCTCAAAATTCTAAATAAAAAATGCTTTTTTTTTATTTACCAAAAAATTATTTTATGATGTCATCATGTATATCTGTATGCATAATGAAGAGAATTGAACCCAGGAGAAACAGCTCATTTGCTCCAAATAGAGCTATAAGGCCATCTAGTGGCTAGAGTCATAAAATACCATGTTATATATTTTTTTTTTTCACAAGAGGTTGGCAAAGACACCAAATGTAAGATATTTTGAGCGGAATTAAATGGTTTTGAATTTAAGTTGAAATAATGTGAGGAATGTTCTTAATTACAATTTATTTATTATGTATGGATTAGATCTAGTAATTTAAAGGTAAATAAAATAAAAAATAACAAAAAATCAACAATAAAATGCATTTAAAAATAGAACAAATATTATCAAAATGAAATAAAATAAGCCCTCTGGACAAAACAAAAAAAGTATAATTTTAGCGCTTCGGGTCTTTTTGATCCGCGAGGGAAGGATTTGTTACAAAACGTTCCATCTGGTTGAAGATCGGATTCATCACGCCGGTATGGAGACGGCTCTGTTGAGCATCAGTGCCACTGGCCGTCACAGCGCAACATCAATGAGAACAGAAAAAGCATGAGGGATAACACCGGGTGTAAATACATGGAGCAAACAGAGGGAACTAACAAGATAAGTAATGAGACGACAGGGAAACATAATGACTAATCAGACAACTCAGGAAAACTAGGTCAAAGAGAAGCATAATAAGACAAAATAACTCTGACACTAATATTTATAATAAATATAGCTGGAAGCAGCGATGAGGCCCAAGCCCCGGTGCCACCGCCTCCCCAGCATCTTTAGGGCAACTGTACACAACAGGCAATGTGCATTTAAACTGTGTAAATGTAAATTGACTGTCAAAGTCATTAAAATACTCCACTATGGTTTTTCTCATGAAGATTGAACACAGTAATCTGAAGGATTGAACTGAATCTGTTCTCTGTTCCAGTTCAGTCCAGCAGAAGAGCTCAAACCCAGAGTCCAGCTGTGTGTCTATGAAGAGTAACGCCTCTATGGATCCGCCACTAGCGTTTAAGAGTGGAGACAAACGGCCTTATACCAGGTAATCAGAATAACATTTCTATAAAAGATGTGCTTCTAGTATTAGATTTTTGTTTATACAAATAATATAAAATAATAATAATATAAAAACATATAACTGCTACTATAGCAGCAGTGCTGATGAGAGAACGCGCTTGAGAAACTGTTTAGAGATGAGAAATCAATCTACATATAAAAATACTGGTCACAAATTATTGGTAATAATAAAAGTATAGGGCATCTAGTCTATAAATATAAATAACCAATGCAAATATGTTAGAGACGAAGTATCGTGATGCAAATGCCAACTTTTATCCGATGCACACTTTTTTAAATCGATGCATCGCATCATTAACTCGCATCATTAACATCATTAACTTATGCCAATGCGAATCAGAATCTTACCATCCCTAGGATCTGCTGTTGAGAGGAAATGCACAATAATTAACATAAGAAACAGCTGGCTGACTTTTCCATTTTTTGACATGACATGGTTCGATTCAGATGGTACCGGTAAATATCTTATCATATATTAAGTTGGGTGTCCACCTTAGAGATAATCTCCACATTTATAATGAAACCATCGTGTTTAAAAATATTATTTTAATCACTTCATATAATAAAATATATGTATTTGTTACTTCTGTAAAGCTATAGTTAATGATTATGGGATATCATTCAATACTTTCAGAATCTTTACTTTTAAAATGAACATTTTAAATACAGTATATTTATTGAACAAAATAAATTCTTTAATTCATCAAAATAAACCATAAATAGTACAACACCGTCTTAGCTAAAGTGATTGTTCTGAACAAGTATTAACTTAAACATTATTAAATACATATTATTTTAACTGAGGTATTGGTATAAATATACTGGTTTTATCCTCTGTGGGGTAAAAGGCCCCCCCTCACCACCTCATTCATTTGTAAGATTTTGAAACAAACAAACCTCTCTTATTATTTTTCACATAAAATCTGTTGCTCCATCAATGTTTTTGTCTTCAAAGTGTGCTGACAACAGCATATTTGGTGTTATTTATACAAGATCAGATCAGGTACAATAACTTGATTAGACAAGAATTCTAATTATCTTCCAAGAACATGGATATTTTGCTTAAGTTGTTAGCACTATTAGAAGACCAGGAGAAAATCATTACGGATAAAAATACAAAAATCTACCAAATTACTAATTCCGCAGATCAACCAAAATACACGTCTGTATTTTGGATTGTAATTTGTAATCTACCTGTCAATAGGCCCTTTAACACATGCAGTCATTACTGGTAAATTACTGGTAAGAGAGTTGTGGTAAATTCGTTCTGGCAATTTACCAGTAAGGGAAGTTGTAACATTAGCCCCTTTTACACAGCAATCCCAGTAAATGACCGTAAAATTGCCAGTATTACTTTTCCGGTAAATACACAAATATGTTGTTCCCACAAGCAACTGCCGTCTGTCCTTTTTACCTGTAAGAGACCGTTCACATTACGATTATCCATGTGGAAAACAAGAAAAAAATAATATTGTGTTATCACTGGAATTTCAGCAGCTGAGCTTCAGGAAACTGACAGAAACACTGAAGTAAATAGTTGTTATCATAACAACTATTGTCGCTTTAGTGTAAACTAGCAGGTTACACACTTCTGACTACAATCAGTGATTGTGTCTACGCACGCCTAGTCGTCGACAATAATAGAATGATACGTACTGTACCTGACGCACTCAATCTCGACACTTGCATTCTTTGCACTTGAGACAAATTCATCCAGTTTAGGGACGCATAGTAGATTTCAATGAAAGTATAATTTGATTGCAATTATTCCCACATGTACCTGCTACATTGTAAGTTTGAGACCCAAATGTTAAAGCAAAAGTTTTCCAGCATTCCCTGGTCTTTCCTAAGACGGAAGATTCCAGTAAAAAAACATATACAATTTTGTAGGCCTGTTATGCTTTTTGTTTTACTTGGTTCTAAAACAGTTCAGTCCAGCAAAAGTGCTCAAGTCCAGCTGTGTGTCTATGAACAGTATAAGTATGAATCGCCCACTAAATGTAAATAATGTGGGAAAAACACAGCCTGATCTCAGGTATATATTTTCTGTGAAAGTTATGCTTCTAGTGTTTGATTTTTATGAAATTGTGTAAATGCACTGCTGTATATTAATTACACTGTAAAAGCTGTTGGTAAGTTACTCTTAATTGCATCAATATCAGTGTGTCTGATTTTTTTTTTTTACCCTCTTCATTCTGATTTAAGGTCAAATCTTCCATCCAGACCAGTTAAAAACAAAACTGTGTTCAAGCCTGTGATTCAACCACCAGGCTTTAATGAAAGCATGTATCCTGGTTTCAGGTAAAAAACAAAACAAAAAAACTTTTGTTTAATTTTAGGTGTTGCAATACACATCACTCAAGGCAAATAATTGAAAGAAACCCAATGATGTTCTTTGTCCCTTAATACGACAAACAAATCACCCATTTAGTAATTTATGGCTTTTTACTTATCTAACATTTGTAATAATCTGGTATTTTAATCTTACAGTCATGACTCTGAACTTCCTGAAGTCTTCAACACGTTGAGATCAAATCTGAGAAAGAAGTTTGAGTGTTTGTGTGAGGGAATATCAAAGCAGGGAAACCCAACACTCCTGAATGAGATCTACACAGAGCTCTACATCACAGAGAGTGACAGTGGAGAGATCAATAATGATCATGAAGTGAGACAGATTGAGAGACTGTCCAGAAGAGCAGAAACCGAGGACACACCGATCAAATGCAGTGACATCTTTAGACCTTTACCTGGACAAGACAAACCCATCAGAACTGTGCTGACAAAGGGAGTCGCTGGCATTGGAAAAACAGTCTCTGTGCAGAAGTTCATCCTGGACTGGGCTGAAGGGAACGAGAATCAGAACCAGCTCATATTTCCACTTCCTTTCAGAGAGCTTAACTTGATGAAGGATGAAACACTCAGTCTTTTAGATCTTCTTCATCGCTTTTTCCCTGAAACCAAAGAAATTGACATGTCCAGTGATAAGTATAAAGTTTCATTCATCTTTGATGGTCTGGATGAGTGTCGTCTGTGTCTGGATTTCCAGAGCGATGTGAGGTTGTGTGATGTGACTGAACCCGCCTCAGTGGACGAGCTGCTGACGAACCTCATTGTGGGGAATCTGCTTCCCTCGTCTCTCATCTGGATCACCTCCAGACCAGCTGCAGCGGATCTCGTCCCCTCTGAGTTTGTCCATCGAGTAACAGAGGTACGAGGCTTCAGTGACCCACAGAAGGAGGAATACTTCAGGAAGAGGATCAGTGATCAGAGTCTGGCCGACAGGATCATCTCACACCTGAAGTCCTCCAGGAGCCTCTTTATTATGTGCCACATCCCAGTGTTCTGCTGGATCTCAGCCACTGTTCTAGAGAAAATGTTGAGTGAAGCAGAGAGAGGAGAGATTCCCAAGACTCTCACTCAGATGTACACACACTTCCTGCTCATTCAGACCAACATCAAACATGAGAAGGACTATGAGAAGAAAGTGAAAGATGAAGACATGATTGTCAAACTGGGGAAACTGGCTTATCAGCAACTTGTGAAAGGCAACCTGATCTTCTATGCGGAAGACCTGAGCGAGTGTGGCATTGGTGTGGCAGAAGCATCAGTTTACTCAGGATTGTGCACTCAGATCTTCAGAGAGGAGTTGGGCTTGTGTCAGGGGAAAGTCTTCTGCTTTGTTCATCTGAGCATTCAGGAACATCTAGCAGCTCTATATGTGCATCTCTCCTTTATCAACAATAACATCAATGTGTTTGACCAGATTATCAAATCAACTAATGGAGGCAAAGTGTCACTATCTGATCTCCATCAGAGAGCTGTGGATGAGGCTTTACACAGTAAAAATGGGCATCTGGACCTTTTCCTTCGTTTCCTTCTGGGTCTGTCAGTGGAGTCTAATCAGAGTCTCTTACAAGAACTAATGACACATACAGGAAATGGCTCTCACAGCAATGGGAAAACAATTCGTTATATTAAAGAAAAGATCAGTGACAATCCCTCTCCAGATAAATACATCAGTCTGTTTCACTGTCTGAATGAACTGGGTGATCTTTCACTCGTAAATGAAGCTCAACCTCATATGAGCTATGGAGGATTACGTAATGTGAAACTCTCCTCATCCCAGTGGTCAGCTTTAGTTTTTGTCTGGTTGACCTCAGAGCGGACAATGCATGAGTTTAAGTTGTACAACTTAATTGGAGCTGAAAATGATCAGTAAGTAACACTGAGTACAATCATTACAGTCTAAAACATTATGAACAAAGAGAAAGACCTAAGAGATCAGAGGTTTTTTAAATCACAGGGCAAAGATTGATTTCTGAGATATTGTACATAATTTGCGGGTGCCTCTCAAACGCAATTAAGTCCTAGTAAGGCTGCAAATATCGGGTGCCACATTATCAAGCTGCTCTGACGGCTGTCTCAATTTGAAGGATCCTTTGAAGGCAGGCTTCGTTTCGCATCCTTAATTCAGCTCCTTTTGAAGGATGCATCAAGTGTATCCTTCGTGTCCTTCAATCTCCCACAATCCTTTGCACACCTTCCAATTCAGGAAAAAACTGTTGGAAAGTGAGTCAGCAATGAGCTTATTTGAGTTCATTATGAAATTTAAGACAAAAATATTGTTTTTGGAGATGAAAGCATATGTTATCTTTTGTTTTGGTGTAAAAATCACTTAACACTAAACTGGCAATAATGTAAACCACTGGGAGACACAGACAGCTGTCATTCACTGTATTGCATGAATAAAAAAGCCAGGTAATATAAAGATTTTAATACAATGTATTTTTCCAAAATTTAATAGTAGTTTAGCGCCATAATCGTCGGGGTGGGAACGTGTGCCGGAGCTATGCGCACCTACTAGACTGTCTCATTCTAGTGTTTAATTCTGAGGATTCGAGCCTACACGCCTCAGAAGGATTGGACTAGGAAAGACACAAACCTCACTAGGATGCAGCCTTCTGTTTGAAGAGCACCCAATATCAATATATGGGAGACACAAAACTTCCGGTAGAGGTGGGATGTCTGATTGTGGGAGTGAATCCGTTAAATTATTGGTCTGTGAGTCACTCCTGAAATAGTGATGGTTGACAAAGTAATAACCATAACAACGCATGGGACAGAAAAAATCTGGTGTGTCAAAATAGACCTGTGCACTAGGTGTTGTAGTGTAAATACAGACTAATAGACATCCCACAGCAGCATTAACAATAAAAAGAAAAAACTAATTTGTTGGCCTCATATGTTTAGTAGCTTCTACAGTTTAGATTATAAAAAACTTTTTTGCCTACCCTTTATAAAGCAGTGCGTAATTTAAAAATATATATATTTGAGCGTGTTTAGTAAGATATGTAATGTTTTATTTATTTATGATATGAATTATTATTATTATTAGCATTAATAATTAACTTGTTTTTTATTTTCAAATAGTGTCACCCTGAAAGCACAAAATACAGCAGATGAAGTTCTTCAGAAGCTGCTACCTGTGGTTACAGCAACTAGATCAGCTGAGTAAGTTACACTGAGAACAATCATCGCTGTTAAAACAATACAATTCTAAATTAATGGTTTAACAAAAAAATATAAATATCACACTTCAGCTTTTAAACCCTCCACCTTTCTGACCTAATTTGTGATCTACACAACTACATTTATATTTATGTAAGAAATTATTTTTCAAATTTATAATGTATGTATATGAACATTTATGTTGAGACTTTTATATATTATTTTAATTATATATAAATCAGTTATACCATTATATAAGTTTTATATAATCGTTCTCTCTCACATAGAGACATAATCTCTTAAAATAAAAAAAACTGATATGTTGAATTAATTGTTTAAAAAATTGTTCCTAACACAATTGGGAACAAAAAGATTTTTTTTCTATTTTGATATTAGAGTGATCTGAGTCATTGTTTTCTACAGGTTTTATAATTGTGGTGTCACAGATGAAGGTTGTGCTGCTCTGGCTTCAGCTCTGATATCAAATCCCTCACACCTAAGAGAACTGGTTCTTTCTAAGAATAATGTAGGAGACTCAGGAGTGAAGCAGCTCTCTGCTGTACTGGAGAATCCTCACTGTAAACTTGAGAAACTGTGGTAAGTTCATACGTGACTCTCATATGAGACTGTCACTGAATTTTGCAATTTCAAATTCATCAAATTGATATCACGTTTGTTCATATGAATTAAGAGAATGAAAATGTTTCTGTTTGAAGTGTTCATGTGATATATCTGTAAATTATTGAACACATGAGCTGCTCGTCATTAAGGTGACACTGCTGTACTGATAGCTCTTTACTTTGAAACACACTGAATCTCTGCAGTCAGGATTAACTCTGTCCATTAATTTTAATTTGAGAAAACTGGATAATATAGAGATATAGAGGTTAAAGATCTACATTGTGTCAATGTCGTAGATTATGACGTGGTGAAACATTACAGCACAATTTAATGAGAACATGCACTGCATAGTCTTTGTAAAAATAGTTTACCAATACATAATGGATTTTTTTTTTATTACGGGGTACATATCAGTCATTTGTTTTGAAAGCTAAAGTGCAGTTGTTTTAGTTTGTGCTTTGTTTCAAGTCAAGTAAAAGTATTGCAACTTTTTTTTTTTAAATACTGGGGAAATGTTCTCTTGTTACATGTAGTTATAGGGTAAGTACAATAAAAACTGATACACTGATATTACTCAGAAACCTTTATTTGAAAAACAACTTATTAGAAAACAGATTTACAACACTTCTAATTCGTTTCTCTTGCTTGGCTTCTTCCTCCTTGTTCCTCTTTTTCTTTCTTTCCACATATAAATCTTAAGAAGGGAATCCCTTGTGTCTTACTATTCTTCGTTATGTATTAACCCCTGTGCTTGAAACAAGCTAAATTATTTGCCAATGGGTTTAGAAAATGAATCTTAATTCAAATGGATACAAGATTATTTTTCTTACCCAATTGGCAGATAATTTTGCTTGTTTTAAGAATATAATAAAATAAATAAGAAAAGCTTTTTTTTGCAGTGTAAAAAGATTAAAGACTCCAGCTTCAATATTTGACCAGTTTATGATAAAACTAGGTTGCAGTGACATTAATTTCTTAATTTATGTCAGGACTGCAAACTAATCAATTTGTAATTATTTATATTTTGAGTAGAATAAAAACATGAACTTATATTCTCTCACGTCTGCTGCGGTTTATTGCATTAATGGTCTCAGCGCTCTCTCTGCGTGCAGCTGTCAATCATCTTACGTGGGTCAACGTGACCATAATTCCTGCCCTTATGGATGCCGCTGTCCCGTACACTTCCTCGTTCCGAGCTCCGTGAAAAACAAACCTAAAGAAAGCTAATAAACACACGATTACCATAGTATATTGTTTGTGTTTGATTTTCATACGATTTGTGCGATTTTTCATATCAATAATGGATGTTTAGATTTACAGTAGGAATGCTAAGGAGGTGTCGCGATTAGATGCAAATAAAAGGCTATACTAAACATTTCAACAACATATGTCTAAAATCCACATTAGATCGCAATCTGAAGGATAATACAAACACTTGATGGTGATTAAAAGTGAGAATTTTGTAGCTCTAATGCTCCTGTCACTCCAGGAGCTATTCTATTCCATAATCTAATTTGTTAAAAAATCACATAAGCACCCAAGAAAATGCTCTTTTTTGTTTGTTTGTTTGTTTGTTTGTTTTCTAGAAAGACTTCAGATAATAGGTGGATTAATGTATAGTGGGAGGAAAGTGGTGTAGATGTGCAAGCCATGCAATGCTGCATAAAGGCTAATAATGGCTGAATACAAACCAAAGAATAACAATAAAAGAATTATTAAGATTAGGTCACCCACCGGCAGATGTGTGAAAAGCTAATTGAGTAAGAACAATAGAACATGAATAAGGCAGTTTTTATGTTTGAGCTTATATACATGTCCATGATATATATCCATATTAATAGCAGTCAGTAATTCTTGAACTGTAAACTCTAAAGTGTTGGCTTTTTAAATATATGTTGGTTATGTGTCTATTCAGATTGACTTATAAGCAGCAGCCTTATTTTAGGTATGTCTCATATGCCCCTCTTGCCAAAATGCGGGGTGTGCAGTATGGGGTTAAAAGAAAATACAGTACAACCAGAAATGTGCTCACCATTTATTAATCTTGTACCCTCATGCCATCCAAGATGTATATGACTTTCTTCAATTAAACATAAACAAAGGTTTTTAGAAACATAAATAATCTCTGCTGAAAGTTGAAGCATCAAACAGCACATACAGCAATAACGACGTTAATACATACGACCCCAGCATTTCTTGGTGTACTGTATTTTCTTTAAACACATAATACAGAATAATAGCAAGAGACATGAGATTCCTTTTTAAGATTCATAAGTGGAAAGAATGAAAACAAAGAGGAAGAACAAGAGTAGGACGAAGCCAAGCAAGAGAAACAAAAAAAAGGGACAGAACATGCTACTTTTTGTTAGGACTTAAGTATTTAAAATGAAAAGTTGATTAAAAATTTGAATAGATGAATTAAGTTTTGTAAATGTGTTTTCAATTAAGCTGTTTTTCAAATAAAGATTTCAGATTCAGTGATATCAGATTGTGTGCATGTATTTTTATTGTACTTACCCTGTAACTTAATGAAACAAGAGGGTAACAAGCACCACTTTAATTTACTGTCTGCAGATTACACGCTTACCCTGTAACTACATGGAATAACAAGCACCACTTACCCTATAACTACATGGAACAAGACTATATTTACCCAGTGTAAAAAAAGACGCTGCAATCGTTTGTTTTACTTGCCTTGAAACACGGAAGCCTAAACTTAATCAGTGGACTTTTGCTAATAAAAAATGACTGTATAAATGCACTATGTACCCTGTAATCTTTAAAAAAAAAAGCCTGTATATATTGGTACACTATGCTGTGTATGTTCTTTATAAATTGCTCCCAAACGTAAGATTGTCGCCTATCATAATATTATAATAAGTAACCCTTAGTTATAAAATACTTGCTGCATAAATAGTTTAATTTTCCTGGTTGTTACCCCTTTATTCCCCAAATTTTACATTTTCTTCCCTTATACCTACACGTACATACTTTATAGGTACATTATAATTACAGAGAGTTACTCTGTAAATTCGTTTTACCTACGCAGTACTTTCCGGGCTGTAATCCAAAGCATTTCCCATATTGGTAAAGGGATAAAACAGATGGTGTTCAATGTATTTAGTAGGAATATAACTTTGTCAGCTATAAACTCCTACAGTTTACTCCTGATATTTGAGTCGGCATGGGCAGATGACCGTTGCTCTCTCCCCTCTTTCTCCCTGCCTTGCCTTGCCCTGCTACACCCACTCCCTCCCTTCTTCTCACAGCCGTCCACACACATTTAAGTTTATTTTTCTGAATGATTGAGAGTTAGACTTTTTGCTATAAGAGGAGGATTCATGACTCTTTAAAATGCATTACTTTAACTTATCCTGTTACAAGTTTTCTATATTTTTATGTGATATACAGTTTTAATTTGTTATAACAGTTTTTATGTCATATTTCTCTCACACACATATACTTAATCTCTTGTAATAACAGTGACCTATTGAATTAATTGTTTAACCCATTTAAGTGTTTTGTTTTAAAGAGATACTGCACAAATTATAAACACAATGAGTATTTTTTTTCCTGTCTGAGTTTGACTGCAGGTGTGTTATGATTATGTTTTGTGCTCTGTGACAGACCAAGATCTAACATGGTGATTTGATCTTATGTTATTGGTTTCTCTTTAATAATTAAGTCTCTGTTGATATGAGAGAGTCATTGTTCTCTACAGGTTTTATGATTGTGGTGTCACAGATGAAGGTTGTGCTGCTCTGGCTTCAGCTCTCAGATCAAACCCCTCACACCTGAGAGAACTAAATCTGTCTGAGAACAAACTAGGAAACTCAGGAGTGAAACTGCTCTCTGCTGTACTGGATAATCCTCATTTTAAACTGGAGGAAATGAGGTAAGATTATATGAGACTCACATGAAACTGAGTCACTGTGAATTTTATAATTTAATTTTTTCATAAAGTAACAAAATGGAATACGGGATTCAAACTATTATTATATTTATGTCTGTCACTAACGTTTTTTGGTAATCGAGTTACCGGATAATTTTTTGTGAAACAATAGCCTTTAAAATGACTTGCTGATTCAATCTGTGTGTCTGATCTGAGAGAGTAAAGAGTGTGTCATTTTTCTTTCACAGGTTGTGGAAATGTGATGTCACAGATGAAGGTTGTGCTGCTCTGGCTTCAGCTCTGAGATCAAACCCCTCACACCTGAGAAAACTGTATCTGTCATTTAATAATCTAGGAGACTCAGGAGTGAAGCTACTCTCTGTTGGACTGGAGAATTCTCACTGTAAACTGGAGGAACTAGGGTAAGATCATCTCTACCATAAAGACTCGGAGTGAATAAGAATTAATATGTATATGTGGTGCGTACAAACTATAATTTAGAGTAAGCCCCATCCAGCAGTTTAGAGAGATTCCTGCTTGAACCATCAGTATGGAGCGAATTATGTGCCAAAACCTCACACACACACAAAACGTGTTTTACTCACACCCAATGATTCACAAACAAACTCAGTGTGGTTTGTAAATACAAAACATCACTCACAAACTAATGCATATTGTTCTGCAAATAAAAAACGTACATATCAAACAAATACAGTATGTTTTACATATACATAGAAACGTATTTCTTCAATGACAAAAATATCCTCCAAGCACAAACTAAAATCTTTCAAGTACAAAACAAAATTCTCCAAGTACGAGACAAAAACCTTCAAGTACAAAGCAAAATTCTACAAGCACGAAACAAAAACCTTCAAGTACAAAGCAAAATTCTACAAGCACGAAACAAAAACCTTCAAGTACAAAGCAAAATTCTACAAGCACGAAACAAAAACCTTCAAGTACAAAGCAAAATTCTACAAGTACGGAAAAACTGTCACGTGACTTTTGGCACTATTTTTCCGCGTCCAGGCAGATTTTCTTCACAAATATATCCAGGGCAGGCGGATTTTCTCACAAATGCAGTTGAGCAACTTCCTCTTCTCGAACAGTAGATGGCGCTAAGATAGGGGATCAATTTCGCGCTAGTCTCTCGGGAGAAACACTGATGTGAAACGCGTGCTTGCCTTTGCCCATGGGAAAATGAGCGGTGAACAGGTGTGTTTCTGTCTTACTTTATCTATAATTAACCTTATTGAGGTTTTGGTAAATGTTTATTATATAGACAGAAATCCACATTAGCACTTAGTAGCACTCCACTCTAGGATAAGGGAATCTATAAGCTGAAAGCTCTGCCATGTTGCTTTTTAGGCTACATTTTTGTAAAAACGTTTCATTTACTGAATGAGTCTATTTCTTTCGTTCTCCATAAATTAATGAGAACATTTCATTTAATTGAAAGGAGGGTCCCACTTATTCATTAATTTAGTTGGAATTCAGTCAGCTTAACTGTTAAT
Source organism: Semotilus atromaculatus (assembly GCA_031834385.1). Taxonomy (NCBI): domain Eukaryota; kingdom Metazoa; phylum Chordata; class Actinopteri; order Cypriniformes; family Leuciscidae; genus Semotilus; species Semotilus atromaculatus. The sequence continues at coordinate 249,678 of JAULUF010000015.1, read as the reverse complement.
GTAATAAAATAATGAATGAACAAAACAAACAATATAGGCTACAATTGTTTCTTAACTTCCCTGTGACGTATTGCCCAAATTATTATTTTGGACAGATTATCAAGAAACCCTCCTTAATTTATGGAGAACGGAAGAAATAGATTCGGTCAGTGTAATCACTAATTTAGTCATTTCACACGCGTCTTATGTAGATTTTTATTTTTTTATTTTTTTATTTTTGCGGTGGTGACGCGTGTAACATGTAGGGTGGCACTGCCAATAAAGCACCTTAAAGCTGTCACAAAGAACCGACAAAAGATTATGAATATGTAAAATATAGCAAGGAGATATTTTAATTGTTTATTAATAAACAAGTGTATTTGTCAGTGTGACAATGCTGACTCGCGATCTTCGCAGTGAACGCGCCAGGATTAGCCTATTTAAGCAGAGAGCAGTCTCTTAGTAAGCAGGATGAGATGGCCGCATTCTTACACTTATAAAAGGCAATTCAATGCGGACGTAATCCCTCAGATTGAGTAATGCAACGGAAAACGTTACAAATTACATTTTTGGGCATGTATTCTGTAACGAAATACGTTTTCCCAACACTGCCTACAGCTGAGGAAAATGAGCGGTGAACAGGTGTGTTTCTGTCTTACTTTATCTAATGAACCTTATTGAGGTTTTCTTTTGCAAAATGTTTATTACATCTAGACAAAAATCCATATTACCGCTAGTAGCACTTCACTCTCTCTAGGATAGGGGAATCTAAGCTGAAAGCTCTCTCATATGTTGCTTTAAAAAAATAAAAAAATAATAATCTACATAAGACGCGTGTGAAATGACTAAATTAGTGATTACACTGAACGAATCTATTTCTTTCGTTCTCCATAAATTAAGGAGGGTTTCTTTTGTCTGTCCAAAATAATAATTTGGGCAATACGTCACAGGGAAGTTAAGAAACAATTGTAGCCTATATTGTTTGTTTTGTTCATTCATTATTTTATTACATTAACAGTTAAGCTGACTGAATTCCAACTAAATTAATGAATAAGTGGGACCCTCCTTTCAATTAAATGAAATGTTCTCATTAATTTATGGAGAACGAAAGAAATAGACTAATTCAGTAAATGAAACGTTTTTACAAAAATGTAGCCTAAAAAGCAACATGGCAGAGCTTTCAGCTTATAGATTCCCTTATCCTATGAGTGGAGTGCTACTAAGTGCTAATGTGGATTTCTGTCTATATAATAAACATTTACCAAAACCTCAATAAGGTTAATTATAGATAAAGTAAGACAGAAACACACCTGTTCACCGCTCATTTTCCCATGGGCAAAGGCAAGCACGCGTTTCACATCAGTGTTTCTCCCGAGAGACTAGCGCGAAATTGATCCCCTATCTTAGCGCCATCTACTGTTCGAGAAGAGGAAGTTGCTCAACTGCATTTGTGAGAAAATCCGCCTGCCCTGGATATATTTGTGAAGAAAATCTGCCTGGACGCGGAAAAATAGTGCCAAAAGTCACGTGACAGTTTTTCCGTACTTGTAGAATTTTGCTTTGTACTTGAAGGTTTTTGTTTCGTGCTTGTAGAATTTTGCTTTGTACTTGAAGGTTTTTGTTTCGTGCTTGTAGAATTTTGCTTTGTACTTGAAGGTTTTTGTTTCGTGCTTGTAGAATTTTGCTTTGTACTTGAAGGTTTTTGTCTCGTACTTGGAGAATTTTGTTTTGTACTTGAAAGATTTTAGTTTGTGATTGGAGGATATTTTTGTCATTGAAGAAATACGTTTCTATGTATATGTAAAACATACTGTATTTGTTTGATATGTACGTTTTTTATTTGCAGAACAATATGCATTAGTTTGTGAGTGATGTTTTGTATTTACAAACCACACTGAGTTTGTTTGTGAATCATTGGGTGTGAGTAAAACACGTTTTGTGTGTGTGTGAGGTTTTGGCACATAATTCGCTCCATACATCAGATCCTGCCAGCGATAGATAGCAAGGGAGAAGAGTCTACCCAAAAAGGAACATTTAGATCTAATATATTAATATCACCCAAAAGAAAGTAAAACTAAGATTTAAATAAGCCAAACAAACCAGACAACAGACGCAGGTTAAAGTGAAGAGTTCTTTTTTTTTTTTATCACAAATATTTTGATTTAAATCAACTTATCTTGTAATGCTTGTGCAAACAGACCACCCTTTCAAAAGCATAAGCATCGCCTCAAAATGAGTAGCTGCAGCTGAAAAGGGGAAAGTGGTGTGTGGACTGTCATCATATCAGATACTACACCACTTGATAATCATGACCAAAATAATTAATGATAACCATATGAATATAATTCATTAATGAATATATCGCCATATCAATGTAAATCTTGAAATATTATAATATATAATGCTCTGTCAAATTCATCTTTACTTTGTTTATTTTGTGTTTTTTTTGTTTTGTAGAATCACACCATTGTATAACAAATGAACAATTACACTTAATGGCAACCAGTTTGAAATAACGGTATCACTTAATCATAAGTATGCAGTAACTACATTTGGGTATCGTTTGAATTGTAACAAATCTGATTTCCATTCTGCTTATCGTTTCCGATTCTTATCAATTCCTAATTTCCATTCCAATGAGGTAAAAAAACAACAACTTCAAAATCATTCACATTTAGTCTTTTTGCAAAACATTTAATTGTAGCTGAAAATCATGAACAAAAGTCAACAGGCTAAAGAACACTTACCCAAGGAACCTTTGCCTGTGGTTTAAAAAATACCATAGAAAAATAATTAGCCAAACTAATATAAATTTCAAACATTAATAAAGTCAAGTAAACACGTAAATAAAAAAGAACTAAAACTTTTCTAATCACAACAAATAGAAACAACTGAACAAAGATACGATTGAAATAAAGTGTTTTACAGAAACTGTAATCAAATGTAAAATAACACTGTAGTTTATATATAAAATATACATTACAAATACAAAGTTATTCAGTCAAGAACAAGTGAATTTTGTCTGTTGTTTGATTAGTGTTATAGAGATTGCAGCAGGAATAAAAAAAACAACAACGCCTGAGTCGTCTCTTGTTTGAATGGTTTAAAATCACATTTTCTGTGAGCGCGCTTGGATGTGTGTGCAGCACAGAAAACATTGCGAGAGTCGTCTCTCAAGAGGCAAGATCTACCTATAGATTTTTCATGGCCAATTCCAATTTTTTACAAGCAAATTGGCCAATTCCGATACCCGCTCCCTTTTATTTCTTGTTAAAGCAAATTTATTTGTTGTTCATTTGCTCTATAACAGTCCAAATTGGCCTTAAAAACTGCAACCATTTGAAATTAGTCAACCACTGTATTTTTTAATCACAAACAAAGATGCTACACACATGTAGCATGAGAAGTTGTTTGATTTAAATTAGATAACATAATTTCTAGACTTAGTGCAAATACAGAATGGTCTGACTAGCTTTGTGAAATTGTTACATAAGACACGTACACCTGCTTAAAACAAAAACAGACGGACTGAATGAAAATGCAAATTCACTCCCAGACAGCAGGTGGCGCTTATGGAAAAAAAACTGCATTGCAGTTTGTCTGAAAAAGAGATCAGCCAAAATGAAGCTAAAAACCGTCTAAGTTGTCGATCGTATGTTGGGAGCACAAACCGGCCGTTTCCAATTTATGGCCGGTCGACCGGTGCATCTCTAGAAAAAAGGTCGCATCACAATAATTATTTTATTATTTTATAATACTTTCACAAATGCTCCCAAATAGATTGAGGTTGCACAGTTCCTTGCCCTCTTTTTTTTTTTTTTGAAGCAGAGACTCTCTTGAAGCAGAGACTCGTGTGAATGTTTAAGCCAGCAGGACTCATCAGTGGCATCTGGTCCTTGTACAAAAACAACAAAACAACTGTGAACATGCTAATAAATCACAATAACTGACCAAATAAAACTTTGGCGGGACAAAAATTGTATTTGGCAGCCACCAAAAAATGTCAAATGCAGTAAAAACGTGCACACACATGTTGGGTTTCTATGTTTTATAGGGACTTTCCATAGAAATAAGGATTTCATAATGTACAAACTGTATATTTCATCTCTGATGTATTTTAACAATGTGAACTAATGAGTATTTGCATATATTTCATATTGACAGCATTGTTATTATTATTATTATTATTATTATTATAAGTGGTCATGTTTAGCTTTAGAGATAAGCTTACTGTGTGTCATTGTTCTCTACAGGTTGATTAATTGTGGTGTCACAGATGAAGGTTGTGCTGCTCTGGCTTCAGCTCTGAGATCAAACCCCTCACACTTGAGAACACTGGATCTGAATGGGAATAAACTTGGAGATTCAGGAGTGAAACTGCTCTCTGATCTGAAGGATGATCCACATTATAAACTGAAGACACTATGGTAACAATAGTTTTTAACAATATTTTAGTAACACCACTTGTGTGTGAATATTTTCTCTGAGATAATTAGATGAGTCTTAAATTCAGCTTCAGGTTCTGTAGGTCTATGAAGTTTAAACTGTTAAATTCTGCTCATATTGTTATGACTGACTGTCAAAATAATATTAATGCTAATTTCAGCTTTTACCCTTTAACTGTCTCTGTTTGTGATAATCTGAGACTTGGGTTGTTTGTTATTAACTTATATTAAATGTGTGTAATGGACATCTGATACAGAACCAGCAGAAATGATCGTTTTGTGAAAGTGATCTTTCATGTTAATTTTGATTTTGTAAAGAGACTTTGAGTATCAGATATATTATCATGTTTGATAATGAATTAATATAGCTTATCTAGTTAGTGCTATGTTTTCTTATGAAAAGATGTGACAGACGTAATGTCTCATACTGCATAAGTGACGGTTTGTGTTTTATTTTAGGTATTAAATGATCATCTGATTGTGAATAAGGATCCGCTACAGATACTCACAGTCAACAAAATCAACAGAGACTGAAGATACAGTGACTTCACTGTTATAAATTAAGATTTCATTTAGATTTCAACAATACTTTGGCTGATGAGGTGGCAGTAAAACACCTTTCATTTCAGAGGTGAAAAATACAGTTTCTTACTCATAGATTGATCAATTTTATATGTATAAATGCACAGTATAAATTTAAAAAGGTTGGAGTTTTGTTCCAGATAAAATATAGAGCCTGAATGTGTGTGTTTGTGTTGTACCAGCAGAGGGAGACAAAGACTAATGAAAGATTAATTTACTCACTCTCAAGTCATCCAAGCCGCACTTAGTACTGCACTGTGCATATTTACATCTCTGTGCTTTAGATTTCGATTTTCTCAGAGTACTGTATCCTATTATAATGAATTTGTGTCTTTTTATTTTAATTGCCAAATCTAAGAATAGCTATCAGCACATCTTTGTGTAACACTACAGTAAAATTGTTACCATCTAATTTTGAGGAAAATTATTACAAAACTATAAAGGAAACTGAAAGTGCAGCACCTTTAGCTTGTATTGGCTGGATTGATAAACAATTAATATTTCATTTTTTATGTATTCATGTTTATTTTTTACTTATATGTAAAATGCCTTAAATTAACATTGTACATAAAATACATCCAGGTTAAATTTTTTCATTATCAGAATTATCTGTGATGATTATATTGGATCTGTGCTGAAATAAACTCACTGCATCTGTCCTGTTAAACATATTCCCTTATTATCCAGTCATAATATCTGTCTGCATTGTTAAAGTTAACTTTTGGTCCTTTAATCAGGATAAGCCAAAAACATGTTTTGGAAGATGGATTGATTGTGCATTTATTTATTAAAATTTGGTTAATTTTGAACAAAATTCTAGTATAGAATAAAGCATTAGTTGCTAATTTGCATCTAGAGAAAATGTGCTTTAAACCAGTTATCAGAGAGGCAGACGGGTTAAACCGGTCTTTGATCACACACAAACACACACACACGGGTCAGTAATTATAGTGGTTTGGTGTCACTGTAACAGCAGGGCGGCTGCTGAACTGCTTTGCCGTTTTGTTGCAATCACACAAACACAGATACACTACAATCTTTTTTACATAATACTCATTAGGATATGCAGGATTCTCCAGCCCGTTCTGTTGTGAAGCATCTAAATCAGGGTTTAGAGTAAGACATCAATCACGTCTAAGATCTAGAGATTTTTGCTACAAACAGATATTCTCTGGACTCAGAAAGGTTAAACTCTGGCCCAGTTATGCAGGATGGAGTGTGTGTGCGCAGAGATGAGCAGTATTTTAATTAAATGTATTTAAGCACTGAATTCATTCGTCAGCATTGACAAGATCAAAGACAAATTGAACAAATGACGGCCAGAGTGAACTAATTGAAAGAATGAATGAAAGATTGAAAGTGTGAAGAAAACAAAGAAATAATAAACAAAAAAAAAACTTAACACACAAATGAAAGAAAGAATCAACAAAAAAAGAAAAAAACAAACATAAAAAGAGCAAAAGAAAATGACTGAACAAATAAACAAGAAAAATAATGTACAAAAGAACAATGGAAAAACAACCAAGAAAAAGAATGTACAAAAGAACAATGAAAAAACAACCAACTAATTGAAGAAAAATAAGAACAAACAAATATAAAAAAATTAAAAGAATGAGAGAAACAAAATTGATTTGAACAAAATAATGTAAGGAAGAGCAAAAATTTAATCAATGAACAAAGAAAACATTAAAAAGAGCAGAATAAACTCAGAACAAAAGAAAACAAATAAACAACAGACGAGAATAAGATTGAATAAAATAAATACCAAACAAAAAGCAAATGAACTAAATAATAAATTAACAAACACAAAATAAGTGGAATAAATAAAGACCATAATAAACAAATACAAAACAACAGAAAAGTATTAATGAACAAGAGAATGAACAAAATGGTAAACAGATTGTGGAATAAACAAAAAAAAAAATATTTATATGGATGAAAAAAATAAGAACAAACAAGAACAAAAGAAAATTATTTAATTAACTAAAGAATGAAACAAAATAAAGAACAAACAGAAAAGAACAAATGACCAAACAAGAAAACAAATAAATGAAACTTAAAATATATTTAAAGGTAAACTATGTGACTTTTAGTTCTCCAGGTTTTAAAAACAAAAACAAATTGCATGCATTTTACAGAAGAAAGTTTTGGTTGTGCTTCGGCTCTGTGAATGAATATGATTCTCCTACTGGTCATAAAACATTCACTACTAGACGTGTACGCAATTTCCCACAAATCATCATCTCAGGTCTAAAATATAAACACAACATTTATAAATCACTTACAATAGTTAATCAGGATGAGACAAAAACAAGTTTTGAAAGAAGAATCAATGATTTATTGAGACTTTTCAATTTAGTTTAATTTTGAACAAAAAATGTACAGTGTACTTTTAAAAATATGAAAAGAATGGACAAACAAATAGTGAACAAACTGAAGAATGAAATTAAAGACTTAAAGGGGTGATTGATTGATTTCAATTTTCTAACTTTAGTTAGTGTGTAATGTTGCTGTTTGAGCATAAACAACTTCTGCAAAGTTACAACGCTCAAAGTTCAAAGCAAAGGGAGATATTTTCTTTGAAAGAAATTGGGAGTAGTGGTATGGGAACGCGGTTTAGATGATCATGACAGAATATGCTAATCAATGACTAGAAAATAGTTAACTACACATAATCTACCTAAATTCACCAACTAACCATTCAGAAATGTCCTGTTGCTTCAACATGTTGTCACTTCTTCTTGAGTCTCTCCATCATTGTCTGACTCCGGTTTGAACATAAAAGGCTAAAAGTTTTAGAAATGTTCAGTGCATGTGTGTGTGAGGTAAAAGGACACAAGCTGTTGTAGCTCCGCCCCCTGTGCCGGGAGCAGCAGCTCATTTGCATTTAAAGGGACAGACACAAAAACGGTGCGTTTTTGCTCACCCTCAAAAAGAGACAATTTTAACACGCTATATAACAATATCTGTGGGGTATTTTGAGCTAAAACTTCACATACACACTCTGGAGACATCAGATACTTATTTTACATATTGTGAAAAGGCATTATACCATAATATTTACCTGATAACAATAACATTTGAAAAATGAAAAGAACAAACAAGGTCAGCATTATTTTTTTAGGTGAAAGTTTGGATGTTTTTCATCATCATCATGATCTTTTATGTGTCAAAATATAACAAAATCCTCTTTCAATCACAGTCACTGAACTTCAGAAACACACCGACTTTAAAACACAAGCAGTGAGTTTATGAACTTACTCTGCACAAGAACACAATCAGATAGAGAATCTCTATTGGTCTCACACACATACAGAAATATATACGCTGCACACAGTGTGTTTAGTGCTTGTAATTACCTTTAAAGTTTGTTGCCCATAAATCAACTGAATTGTTGTGCAGGATTCCGGCTCCTTCATTTGTTGATGAAATATTTCTCAATCCTGTAGAACTGCAGCACAACAGCAACACCAGATACATCATGCAGACATTAGATTGGATTATCTTTATAAAGGCCTGTGGAATGAGCTGCTTTTGAGCTGCATTTCCATGTTTACAGGTACAGCGTCTCTCGCCTGCAGTGCAAACGGCCTCCCCAACTACAGAGAACCTTCTTACAACTTTAGCTAACATTCTGGAAAGGTTATTTTAAAGTTGTGAACAAACATTCTTGCATTAACATTAATAGAATGTTTGTTCAGAGTCATCTGATCTTTAATAATCTCAAAATAATGTTGCTACTTGTTTCAGAAGTAACATTCCCATAATGTGGGAAAAATTCCCAAAAAAGACTTTTCAGAGAATTTCATTTTAATAACTTAATGGGAATGTAAGCTAAACTTTCTTAGAACTTATTTTTGTTAGCTGTATCTTTGCGTACAGATTATAGATCAGCACGACGTCTAACAAATCCACCATAATTAAAAAATTACCAACGAAGCTTTCCACTTCAGCTCTAAAGCTTTTTTTTTTTTTGAGTGTCAGATGATTCTGAACTCATAATATACTTAAATCTCCCTCACTATGAATAATTGTTGTTTATAGACTCATTTTAGTGCCTTTTATTCATCGTGCATTCAATCGCATGATTACAACAAAAAAAAATTATTAAAAGAAACCTGTGACACATCAGGAAATGCAGAAATCTATAGCTGTAATCTTGATTAATATACAAGTAATTGCACAGTCCTCCTCACGCACACACACACTTACACACTTTTTAAGCTTCTCAACCAATTTAGAAACATATTCCCTTTCATTTCAGCCTCAAGTGCAGGGTTAACTTAAACCTTGAACTTTCAGGTTAATCAATTGATTAACCTTTCTTACTTGCGGTAATCGATTTAAAAAAAGCCTAGTTTTTGGCCCCTAGTAAAGGTGCATTTCATAAAAAGGTCCAGATCATATTTCATCCTAAAAAAAGAAAATGAAAGAAATGTAATAGAAAAAAAATGAAAATATAAAAAAAAATTCAAAAGGCTATAAAGGTCCTAAAACAAGCTTAATTTATGCAAACTATTTAATATTTGTATAACCTTCATTACCATTACCCTATCATAACCTTCACCTGATTTTAAAGGGATTGATAGTGGTCAGTCTCTGCATTTTGTGTTAATATTTCTGTAATGACTGCCAATGGTCATGTATTTTGTGTGTTGGCTACTGTGCCTTTAAATACAATATTTCTAACAATCAAAAAAGGTAAATAATTTAAAATCATATGAATGGATAAATATATTTCACACTAGTGCTCTTAATTTATATAGCTATAGCATTACAATTAGCATCCCACATTTTTTCCATCACCATGTCCCTTTAGGGGCTCCGTAGTCTCTCGACTTCACGTTATCATCGCTTACATAACTTTGTGAATCACTAACAGAACCAAAACCCGCATAAACATCAAGTAGATAAATCAAGAGTTTCAAAATCAACAATAAGGCGAGATTTCAGTCAGGAAAGTTTGCGTTCCCTCTGGAACGGGTTCGTGTCTCTGTTGTTGTTTCATGTGTTTCAGGCTTTGAGCTTCAGTCCTTCATTGGTCCTCTCGCTCTTTCTTCTGCCTTTTCTCCTCTCCTCCATGCCAACCTTGTCGTCCTCTCTCGATCTCCTGAGTTGTTCTGTTGTTGAGGCCTCAGTGGATTCTGCCGCTGCCGTTTTGAAGTTTTAAATCACTCATTGGTTGACGCGTGTCTTTGAAAAGTCAAAGGAAACATAGAAGGAAACCTGTCAGCTGGTATTATTATTAAAGGTTGAAATGAACAACTCATTCTCAATTAATTTAATGCGGCGATGTTATAAAATGTTTTGAACGTTCAGAGAACATTCAGAAACAACGTTTTCATAACCTAATGGGAATGTTAGCGAAAGGTTATTGGAACATATTTTTGTTAGCTGTGTATTTGGGTCGTAAATAAAATAAATAAAAACCTTTTGCATTCAGTGAGTTTTCACCAAAATAAACCACCAATAACACTGACAACTCAGGTTCACCTCAGATCACACAAGGCTCTATTGTGTGAATTTAAATCAATTTTTCGTCACCCAGAGCACTTCTCCTCCCTCTTTTTTTTAACGCACAGTCTCTGGGGTGTAATTAAAATTATTTTCAGGTTTTCGCCGCAGGGCAGATGCATCATACATGTGTTTGATGCGAACTGCTAAGAAATTAGCAACCATTCATTAGCATCCTGCTAATGAGAAACAAAGAGATGCAAGTTTTGCCTTAAATTTCTGTTTACTCAAACAAAACGCTGTGCGGACAGATGGCGCATAATGAATTAGCAAAGACTCACGAGCAACAGATCATACAAGGAACTTCGTCCACCACCTGCAAACTGAGGACAACTTAACTAGACAAATGTGGAAAAACTGCACTTTGTCAAGAAAACAACTAGCTCTGACTAAACTAACCCAAACACCAGATGCTTGTGTAACAAAACCATCCTTTTTAGTTTGAGTCATCAGTTTGCAATGCTGTCCGTAGTTGGTGCCGTTTTCTCTGAATAATGGGATGCATCATTTAAATGGCCCCAGAGAAAGTGAATCACAGTCGAGCTTCTGAAGACGGATGATTCATGCAAACATTTAGCTTTAAAGGGGAAGCATTTCAGCTTCTCCGTTTGGTGGACGGGGCTGTTATTTCTATCTTTAACACAAACGAAAACAGGCTGCTACTTCTTCACATATTACCTTTACATGAACTCATGACACAGTATTCAGACTTTCTGCACACTGGGTTAAAAACAAAACAATTTGGGCTGTTTTTTTTCCACAAGGGCTGGGTAAATATAGGACAGAACACATGTTGGGCTAATATTACCCAGCAAATTGGGTTGTTTTTTTAACCCAGCTTGTGTCCTTTTACCTCACACACACATGCACTGAACATTTCTAAAACTTTTAGCCTTTTATGTTCAAACCGGAGTCAGACAATGATGGAGAGACTCAAGAAGAAGTGACAACATGTAGAAGCAACTGGACATTTCTGAATGGTTAGTTGGTGAATTTAGGTAGATTATGTGTAGTTAACTATTTTCTAGTCATTGATTTTAATAATTTTACATCATACATGTGTAAGTGCTTTAAATCCCACAAGACATCAGGGGTTTTCGTTACGTGAAAAGACCGATACGACACTCATTTGACTCACATCGCATCTCTGTATGTTGCTTTGTAAATTAAATCAACACAAGTCTGTATTTTACAGATGAAATGTACCAATTCGATGGCACAGAGAACGACTCTCTCCTAAACAGGACGCCAACTCAACCACTGGGTTACGTCTGAACCAGGAGGTGGGTAACACAAAAATAACCCAAAAAAAGGATCCAAAAGGCTCAACCCAGCATTGGGTTAAAAAAAAAAAAAAAGAACCCAGGATTTTTTAGAGTGCAGGTTCAAGACATAAGACAACCATGACCTCATCACAGTTGGCTTATGTATACAACCTTGTTCTGAGTTGCTATTTTAATCGTTTATTCCTGTGCATTATTGCTCTCACACAGTTCACTATCATAGAGTGAGTGCATTATCTTGCCATCCATTTTGTTCTGTCTTGTTGTCGATAAAGTTGTTTGTCTCTCGGCTGTTTCATCTGACTTTTCCCTCAGCACATCAGCGGCTCCATTTAGTCACTTCTCAAGCAGACGTGGAGGGAAAAGTCACAGCAAATGACTGTCCATCTTCAGTCCTGTAGGCAAGGATGATGTTTTTCTCCGCTGTAAAAGCGTTGGTGAGTTCAGGAAACACTTTCTACGCAGCGGCAGCAAATAAAAGGGCAACAATAACTAAAACTATATTTCCTTGTAGAAAAACCACAGATGAATCAAGCGTGCAGGCAAAATGTATACAATTTATTTTTCTACTGATTCATTCAACAGTGTTCATGAGTTGTTATTTAAATGTAACATTATAAAAATAATACTATGCAAATTTTATATTCACAAACAAGTAAAGTCTTCTCTGTCTTTTTAAAAGAAATGGCAAATTACCCAAATGTGATTTCAGTCTCTACTAAGAAAGCTTTGAGAACTGTTGCTTTTGGGCTATTTTTAAATATCTTTTGATATATTGGCCATTTACTTTTTCTTCTTTTACTATTTTAATTGTTATGTGACATTTTGTATTGTCACTGTACACTCTGGTTCATGTTTTCTTCAATTAAGCAACAAAAACAACGTTGAGTAATAGCAGATTCAAATGAATTAGGCTGCGATGTTCTTTATCCTGACATTATTTCATTTACATTTACCCATAACAAACTTGATCTAAACACAATAATTAAACCTATAACAGCATTAAAATTAAGATGGAAGAACTCCATTCGGAATGTTCAATTGGATTGTTGCTAAGCAACAGAAGAATTTAAAAAAAAAGGTAACAATCTCTAATTCAAACTCGTTCAGGCCGAAGCAACAGTTTGAGTTTTGAATTAGTTTATTAACTAACATTGGTACAGTATTTATTAATCATTGTTAATGTTAGTTAATAAAAATACAGCTGTTCATTTTTAATTCATGTCAGCTCAGGTCCATTAAATAAATTGTGTTTTAACATAAATTAACATGAGCTAAGATGCTTTAGAAGTATTTTTCATTGTTAGTCCTTATTGCAAAGTGTTACCAAAGTTTGTTAAAATGATGTAAACATGCATCCTGAATAACTTGTAGCTCTATGAGGTTTGTTCCCGGCTCGATCAAGGTTCAGTCGGTTCAACAGGACGCAGTGCATTGGCTGAGAGTCGATCTGCCTAATGCTGGATGACATTCAGAGAGAGCAGCGGATAATTCAAACACTGAGTCTCAGATGAGATGCCGGTGTCACGGACACAACCTTTCACATCTTAAGAGCTCAGCTGAGGAGACGAGATTGCCAGACAACACTATCTCCCTCTCCTCTGTGTCTTTCATTCTCTCTCTGCACTGGTTCACTTAATGACTCCCTGTGGCTCCTACACACTGATTAAATTAATGAACGGCTCACTTATTTTCCTCTGTATGTGTCTTCATTCATAGACACAACTCATGCTATTACACTCAGAGGGTGAATTTAGTGTGACACTCGACACCAGAAAATTCAAGCAGAATTGGAAATTATATGAAACCCAGCGTTACTTTTGTTTTCTGTGGTCAAATTTATTGTAAATAAATGTGCCGTATTGATCGCTGAACGCTAGAGAAAGTTAGAGAAATCCCAGCTAGAGAAAGTTCCCATAACTTTCACTAATTTTTAAAGATTATGTAAATGTTAGAATAAAACATTCTTAAAATATATAAAAATTGGTGTTTGAAACATTGAGAGAACATTAAAAAATATGAAAAAATGGAATGTTCCTCTAACGTTCGCATAATCAAGAAGAAACAAAAACAAACAAACATCCGAAAAAATGGAAGTTTGAACATTTAAAAACCTTCAGAAATAACGGTTTTAAAAGGATCAAATGGAATGTTCCTTTAGTGTTTAAATAACTAAGAAACATTCTTAATACATAAAAAAAAATTGGACGTTTGGAAAGTTTGAAAAACATTCAGAAGTAAAATAACTTTCATAACTGTTTCATAACTTAATGTAAATGTTAGCAAAACATTGTTAGAGCATATTTTTGTTAGCTGTGAAAATGTATTTTTTGACCAAATGGAAATTAAAACATACCAGCTTTCATTCTGATGATTATGGGCCATTTTAAAGTCAACTTAGTCGTAATAAGCAATCAATTGCATTTTCATTAAAAAAAAGGGTCATATTTTCAAGTGAAACAGAACATTCAAGATAAAGACTGGATAAACAAAATAAAATGTTGAATGTGAGGCAGTTGAAAAAGTCTGAAATAGAGCAAGTTATTCGACTTTGATGAAAAACCATGACAACAAACTCTTGAAAATAACATGCACCAGTGAATCATTCACAATAATGTGCGTTAAGGAAGCAAATAGAGTCAGTTCTGATTTCATGCTGACTTTATTCATCATCTGAACCAGAAGAACCCAACACACTGTTATTCAGCGAATACTGTATTTTACTAAAGCTGGCAAGATCTCATAAACTTCTCTGTTCTTAGTGGCTCATAATCAGGTTTCACAACACTGCTGAAAATCTACAAATAGAATCACACAGAGTTTTCTGTTTCTACCCTGCATAATTCACTCACGTCATTAGAGTGTGTAAATGATTGTCTTTGCTGAACCTGTGAGTCCTGAAGCCTCCTGAAGCTCTGAAGGACAGCTGGGAGCCCGGGAGCCGCTTCAACACTCTGAATGCTTGTGCACAAAAATACTGTGCTTATAAAATCCTACACACACACACACACATTCACACAGCCTAGAAAGTGGCATGCACTTCTTTTTTAAGTGTTTTTGTAGAGCTCGTTCTCTATGCCGTTATCTTACTGCCTACATACACTGTAAAAGGTGGTTAACCTACAATTGTAGATCAGATGTTTTTTTACTTATATATATATAATTTTGTTTGTATGCATTTAGGTTGATTCAGCAATATAAAACAATTTTTTCTGACATGAAAAAAACAAAACAGTTAAAGGGTACTTCACAGCTGGCAAAATGGGCATTCAGTATAACTTGGCTGCCAATAGATCTGATTTAAAATAGATTTAAAATCTGTGCTTTTTTAGAAAACAGAGAGAAAAGGCTGTTCTCTTCCCTTTTGCCAAATAGGAAGGAAAACTTTAACACCATCCGAGGCCACTCCCAGTCCCACCGGTCTGCTATGGATACACTTACCTGAGTCAAACACCGGCTTGCTTTAGTAGGAAATACCTCTTAGCAAACTTTCAGTCATAATGCTGTCAACTTGTGTTGTTCCCGGCTGCAAGAATCTAAAGAGTGAACGTTTAGCGAGAGTGAGTTACTTTCGGTTTCCTGTGAGGATCAAGAGTGTTTTATATTTGACATTCATGAAAATGGCCATTATATTCTGTGTTTTTATCACATACTCAAGCCAAACGAACTTGGAATTTCATGAATAGGGTTTTCTTTGCACGGCACAAAGCGGATTTTTCCCCCATAATTTTATTCGCCCTATAAATCAATAAAATTTTTTAACCCTTTCTCATGACAATAGTATTTTGAGAGTGATCGACTGGATTATTATGGGCAGATCTAAAGAGCTCTTTTGCCTCCTGTTTCTTGTTTCGACTCTGATTGGTGTAATTTTCTTTAAAGCATCATGGGTAATGTAGTTTCTAACTAGGAATTCCACTGTTAAACACGATTATTTGAATAATGCAATTATTGTTGGTAAGCAACAGAAGAATTTCAAAAAAGTTAATCTCTAATTCAAATTATTTTGATTATTTAAATAATGCAAATACTATCGCTTAACAACCTTGTAGCTCACAGTAGGTCTATAATAATTTTTCCTACATTATTAGTCTACATGATACCTCCTTTAAGGTGCATTTACATTTAGTAATACATTTAGTATTGTAGTATTTAGTAATGCTTTTATCCAAAGCAACTTACAAATGAGGAAAATCAAGCAATTTGTCACATAACGATTTACTTAATTAACCATACTCTAAAAAATCATTAAAATACACAGCACACACAATCATTGATTTAAATTGTCCATTTTAAATGATAGATTTGAAAATTTCTCACATCTTGTTTGCCCTCTTAGATGTTTCTTTTTCTTCTCATCTCAGTTGGGATTGCTTTCAAAAAATACATGAGAATTTGGCCAGTTTTAGTATTTAACCATTTTTAAGGGTTTAGTTAACCGTAATAACCCTGCTTGGTACCTTTTCACTGGGTTTTGGAGCAGATCTTCGTCCTTAATGCTTCACTACCTGAAAGAGTCGTTCCACAATTTTAAGTCGAGCAATAAAGTCTCTCATAAGCACACAGATAAACTTTCTCCTGGCCTGAAGCTGA
The DNA here is from genome assembly GCA_031834385.1 of Semotilus atromaculatus. Classification (NCBI taxonomy): domain Eukaryota; kingdom Metazoa; phylum Chordata; class Actinopteri; order Cypriniformes; family Leuciscidae; genus Semotilus; species Semotilus atromaculatus. The sequence continues at coordinate 233,282 of JAULUF010000015.1, read as the reverse complement.
GTGTGACGGGTAAATCCATCATGGCGTGGTTAATTAAGTCCGTTAAGGCCACATGTGTGCGGTCCACTGATAAGGTCAAGCATAATCGGACTCGGTGCGACAGTGTTCACAGACATGTGATCATACCTTCAGGTGACAGAACTTTTGGGTCAAAGGCCTGTGAACAGGATTTCATCACATTTACTGGTTCTTCATAACAAGCAGCTTGATGAAATGCCACATAACCGGCGTTGTGAGGTGAGGAAAAGACCGGAGGGAGATCTTTGGAAATATCTGTTGGTTTTTTTATAGCATCTTGAAGGCATGTGCTTGACAGGTAATGATAATGAGTTCGTTTCCCAGGACGACGAGACGAGCGGCGGAGCGCCACTATTCAGATGCTGTTTATAAATCACACGAGAAGAGAATTTCCCTCCCTAAAGGGCAGAAAACTGGATGGGAATTGCCTGTCTGTCTGCAAATCCTGTCCTAGTCCTGTCACAGCCTGTTATCTTAAATGAAGATTATCCATGCAAAGAGGTCTAAAACACATCCGTTTGACTGTGGTATCTAGACAAGTGAGACGTCGAAATCTCTTGGGCATCTAAAGGATGAGAATCATCCGAGTTTCAAGTCAAGTCATCTTCATTTATACAGCGCTTTTAACAATATAGATTGTTTACAGTGATAATAGGAAATCAAAGTAGCAGAGATTGTTTTGGCTTTACAGCAGATCTAGAATAAAGTTATTGTCCAGATAAAGTCACTTCCATTGCAAAGATCATTAGTTATTAAGTTAGGGGCCGCTTACAAGACACCGTTTTTACTGAAAACAGAAAATATTTAATGTGTTCTGGCCATTTATTTACATGACAACGGTGTTAAGTGGCTCAAGAACGCACACTTTGAAATAGGTTTTGAAAGTTTTTGACAAACTTGATCATCTCTGTGTAACAAAGAGAGTCACACCGCTATTCGTGACCTTTATTTCTGAAGCGGTTCAGTTGGATGTTCGTCTTACATTTTTTAACTACTTTTTACTACTTGTTTCAGAATTTTCAGAGAACATTCAAAAGTAACATTCCCATAATGTTGGGTAAACGGAATGTTCATTTAAAACATTTCAATAACTGGATGATTTGAAAGTTTAGAGAACATTCAGAAATAACGTTTTGATAAAGGGAACATCAGGAAACGTTTTGTTATCTGGTGACCTTCTCTCTTCCGTAAAGTAGCAAACTATGAGGTATTAAAGAGACTGATGTTTTTCCTCTACTGTTATATACAGCTGAACTGTGCAAGATGATATGGTAATGATAAAGGAGATATAAAATAATAAGCGTCTCCTGACTGCGTAATTGAGTGACAGATATAATAGGACAGATCTCTTCTCCTGTCATTGTGCTGGGCTGTTTTAAAATGGAATCGCACACACGTCCTATAATCCATCATTACGCCACAGGAACGACAGTCAGTCTCTTTCTCACTCGACAAGGTTTATAATGGCATTTGAGAAGCAAATATTGTGGGCAAGAGTCTCAGTTCATTTAAAAATAAAATAATTTACTCACTCTCATGTCGCTCCAAGATGACTCTGCATCTTCTGTGAATTAAAAAAAGCAGCTCTTTTCCATACAAAAATGATTTATAGTGACTCTAAACATGATCAAAAACAACAGAACAGTATCCATATGATGTGTGCACTACATTTAATGAGGGACCGACCCAAATTTAAGTTATAATTCATATGCCAATAGCATGTTTCGTGTCAATAGAGCTAAATTATGATGCACTTTTTTTGTAGTTCATATAACTTTTATAATTGAGGTGATTATAATACATTCGCATTAGGAAGTAAAATGGGTTACGATTTCACAGATCAAAGTCTTTTTTGAGATGAAAAGTCAAAATTCTGGCTTAAAAAATTCATAATTATGTTACTAAAAGTAAAAAATCTGACATTAAAAATTAAGTTAAAATTATGACAAGTCAAAATTATGATATGAAATGTCACTTCTGGCTCAAAAAGTCAAAACTGTGACATAAAAAGTAAATTATGATATAAAATTTTTAAATGCTGACATTAAGTTCAAATCATGACATACCACATAATATTTATGAGATGAAAAGTCAAAAATCAGACTTTAAAAGTCATAATTATGACATAAAAGTCTAAATTATGACATACTATGTCATTTATGAAATGAAAAGTTTAAAATTTGACACATTTACAGTCGGAAATCTTAAGTCAAAATTATAACATACTATGTTGAAATTTTTATTTGAAAAGTCAATCATGATATTAAAAGGTTGACACTGAGTTGAAATTCTGGTGTAAAAGGTCAAAATTATGACAACTAAGAAAACTAAATCTAAGTATGTGTTTAATATAAAAGCACAGTGAGGAGTTGAGAAACGCAGAGAAAAAGACATCCGATGGTATACGGAGGATGGATGTATGTTCCCGGGGAATCTCTGTAGGACTGTGATTGTTGAGGAGTGACTCTGACAGTCACACTGAGCTGCAGAAAGCGGCCGCCGTCCTCCAGAGGTTCAACAGCCCATAAAACAGCCAAGAAATGAGCAGAGTCCTGGAGGAGCTGCTGTTTACTGATGCTCTCTCACATCTGATGCCGTCTGAGTTTCATCTCTCCCACACTAAACCGAGAGAGAGAAGAAAATCCCTCTGTTCAGACCCGTCTGACCTTCCCACAACCCTCTGCTTCATGCGCTTAATTACAGTATTGACGTTCCTCAAACATCCGCCTCGAAAAAACACTAATGGTTCAACGTGTGCTGCATTCTGAGACATTTTGATAATTGCATCTTTTTTAAAGAAAATTATATTTAAAAATCTCTCTTCGGCATGAACAGACGATGAGGACATCATTGGACTATGCTGCTCATCTATTTCCATTATCTCGATGGTTATATATCAATAACCAATATTACATAACATATGAGTAATCTGTAATGTGATTCTGTGGCACTTTTAAAAAACGTAAATCTGTTTGTTTTAAACAACATTATGGGGTCGGTTTGTCTGACCAATGACAAAAAGGGGTGGAGCAAACTCATGCTTTGAAACTCATGCTTTGAAAATCACAATTATGATATGAAATAGCAAAATTAGCCAGAGTTTTGACATGACATAAGTCAAAATGATTACAAATGAAGATGAAATTGACAAAAACTATGACATAAAAAGACAAAATTATAAATTAAAGTCAATTATGACATTAAAAAGTTGAAATTAGGACATGTAAGTCAAAATGATGACTTAAAATGTCACCATTAAGAGATGAAAAGTAGAAATTATGACTTGAAAATGTCAAACATGATATTAAAAATGTGAAATTATGACATATTCTGGTGTAAAAGGTCATTATGATAAAAAGGTAAAATTATTATTTACTACATCATATTTATAACATAAAAAGTCAAAATTGTGAAACTATGTCATATGAGATGAAAGTCAAAAATAAGACACATTAAGTTGAAATCATGTATTAAAGCCAATTATGATAATAAACAGTTTAAATTGTAACAAGTCGACATTCTGGCATAAAAGGTTATAATTATGACAAGTCATACATATGACATACCATGCCATATTTGTGAGATGAAAAGTCGAAATTCTGCAGTAAAAATCATAATTATGACAAAAAAGTCAAAATGATGACACTGTCAAATTTATGAGATGAAAAGTCGAAATTATGAGATGAAAAGTCGAATATGGCTTAAAAAGTCATTATGATAAAAAGTTGAAATTATTACAAAGTTGATATGAAGTGTCCAAATTATGACATAAATCGTAATTATGACATGAAAGTCAAGATGAAAAGTCACAATTATTACATAAAAAGTTACAATTATGCCATGAAAGGTTGAAATTCTGGCGTAAAAAGTAATTTTGATACTAAAAAGTCAAAATTAGGTAAAAAGTCAAAATCATGACATGAAAAGTCAAAATTGTGTAAAAAAAGTCAAAATTATAACAAAGTTAAAAACTATGACAAAGAGCGTAACTATGACATTTGAGATATTATGAGATGATATGAAATTGATATGTAATTATGAGATGAAAAATCCCAATTATTACATAAAAAGTTAAAATCATGACATGGAAAGTCAAAATTCTGGCTTAAGTCATTATGATACTACTAAAAAGTCCAAATTATGACAAAAAGCTTAAATTATTACAAACTAAAATCAAAATTGTGTAAAAAGTCAAAATTATAACAAAAAGTAAAAAATTATGACAAAAAGTGTGATTATGACATGAAAAGTCCAGAAGAAAAATCACAATTGACCCTTCGCGTGGAGCTTGATTGACAGGTGATCTGACCAATCATACTTCGCCATCCCGCCATTTTGTCCGACAAAGCAGTCAGGAGAGATATTAGATTAACATGGGAGGATTTGAACTTGAAAAACGGAGTGTACTGACGCCTTTCCGCGGTTAAAAAAACATTCCTTCTTATGTTCATTCATGTTTATTTGATAAATGAACTAGAAGGAAGAGATGATCGGATCACGAGCAGCTTTAACTGATGCTCTACAGCGATCTGTCACGACACATTAAAGAGCCACAAAACGGTATTTATTGTTTAAAAAAATGACCAAATTTAAAAGGTGAGACTTTGTTTAATATGTTTAATATCAAAAGTAACCGAAAAGTAACTGGTCTGTCCAGTCTGTCAGCGTGTTGTCAGTCTCCTCTCTGCTCCGCGATGTATTTTTCACTGCGTGAGAACATGAGAGCGGCGTCGCTTGTCGGACATAGCGACAGTAACTAAGGGGGGCGGGTCTTTGCATAAAAAGTTAAAATCATGACATGAAAAGTCCAGCAAATGGTTTTGGTTTTTTTAAACAAAAAGTAAAAAATGATGACAAAAAGAGTCCAAAGCATGATTTTTTTTGTTCTTCTGTGTCACAAATGTGCTTTACAGGAATCCCACTGTTTAATGAAGTGTAGCGCTGAGCTCTTTCACAGGCAGGACCGATTGCGTGACTCACTGATAATTGCTCTGAGAACAGGACCGTCAGCCTGCCAAACCAGTGCAAAAAAACACCAACACATTCAGGCTGAAACTTTACCTGCCAGCAGATCTGATCCAGGCTGTTTGCCAACCACTCTCCCTCCGAGACCGCGAATATACAAGAACACATCAGTGAGTAAATCCAATCAACTCATCGCGCTCAACACCCTTTCAAAAGCTCGTTTGCTGCTAATGAGGATCCTGCGGCACAATGACTCGCTGACACCAGAGACCGGATGTGTAAGCTATCAATTCCTGCCTCCTCCTTCAGTTCCTCCCAATCAATAACCACGACCTCCGCAGCATTTTTAAACAAGTGCCACATTATCAAACACTGAATGTACAGAGAACATGCACTAATGTTTCCATTTAAAGCTCAAAACTATCAACAACATCTGCAAAAAAAAAAAAAAACTGTAAAGCTTGATATATCAAATCTAATATTTTTAAATTGATCAATTTATTATACCATATAATGTGTTTTTTGTTGAGTATCGTATTTAATACATCAGGCTTTTATGGCTCATAGAGTGAGAATATGGAGGGAAAACAGCTCAATTTTATTCAGAGGTTCAAATGAGCAAAAATATGTTGAAAAATGGCCAAAAAGTAAGATGAAATTCTGATGCTTGTAATGTAAATCAATGAGATCTTTATAACAGTATAACAAATTCTTACATAAAATGCATTTAAATATCAGTCATCTCTCTCTGCCAATAATATATCTTAGCAAGATGATACTTAATGCTTAGTTTTATGATCAAATCTCGAGTTTTAAAACATATAATGCAATGCAATACAGTGCTGATTGAGAGACAAACAAATAAACCTTAATCAAAAGCCTAATGATCATATTTGATACTGATTTTTCTAATAAATGATGTATGGATAATCAAGTAAACCTGAGTTGCTTCAGTAAGTGTTCATTTTGAAATATTACTAACAATATCCAAGTTATTCTTGCGTTTACTTTCTATAAATCAGTAAAGATTTGACAGCAGAATGACACGTGAAGCACAAGCTTAAAAAAGTAAAAGGCTTTTACTTCCTAAAAAAGTATAAACTATTAATCAGACGACAGAAGGAATGTGGTATTGTATGCGAATGTTTGATCATTTACAAATCTGGATATCAAAGGGTTGATAGGACCGAATCAACTTAAACAAAGGCATTTCTAATGTAAAAATCATGACTTTTTATGTCATAATTATGCATAATTATGACATAAAAAGTCAAAATCATCACAAATTTTAAAAAGTCGAAACTAACAAAAAGACAAAATGATGATATACTACATCATTTATTAGATGAAAAGTCGATATTATGACTTGAAAAGTCAATTATGATATAAAAATTTTCAAATTATGACGTGTAATTATGGTGTAAAAGGTCATTATTATGAGCAAACAAAGTCAAAAGTAGTTAGAATTATGACAAAAAGTCAAAGTCTAAGCATTAAATATCAACAATGGCATGTCTGGATTAGATCATGTGGAGATAGTATGAACTGCAAATTCATCTATAAATAGTCAGATCGGTGTGTTTGTGATCTGTGTGTGTCTGCGGCCCGTGACGTGTGTGTGTGTCTCTCTAATGGGCCGTCCTGCCGTTTGCCCCCAGGAGGGGCATCAGGTGTGTTTGCCGTAAGTGAAGGCTATCACCGCGACACGCTTCCGCTGCTGAAGAAATTGGATCACTCATCCCTGTCTTATCAGTTCAGCCTTCCTCATCCTGTCTCTCTTTACTGAAGAATAACGGGCCGCTCCGATAACTCTTCAGTCGTGCAGGTCTGTGTGTGTGGGTCTGAAAAGAGCATGAGATGTTAGGTGATCAGGGCAGAGGCTGGAAGTCATTCCTGCGCCAAACAGAATGTATGTTCCTCAAACACACATCCAGGTTTGTGCAAAATTCAAGAGTTCATGTGTGAATATGCATTGAATTGGCCATAACACACAGTGAGTTTAACCTCATCCTTCCCGCGGGTTATTTTGACCTGGAAATCATTCAAAAAAAAATTTTTTTAGCATAGCTTAGCATAGATAATTGAATCGGATTAGACCGTTAGCATCTCTCTAAAAAAAATGACCAAAAAAGTGTTTTGATATTTTTCCTATTTAAAACTTGCCTCTTCTGTAGTTACATCGTGAACTAAGACCGACGGAAAATTAAAAGTTGAATGAGAGTATAGTTCCTATATATCGACCTAGAAAATCGCAACTTTTCATTTTCCGTCGGTCTTAGTTCACGATGTAACTACAGAAGAGGCAAGTTTTAAATAGGAAAAATATCAAAACACTTTGGTCTTTTTTTTTTAGAGAGATGCTAACGGTCTAATCAGATTCAATGATCTATGCTAAGCTATGCTAAAAGTGCTACCGCCAGACCCGGAGATCGGCTGAATGGATTCGAAAACGGTAAAACTGTTTAACTCTAGAGGAGTTGGAAAATGAGCCTATTTCCAAAAAAAGTGGAGTTTTCCTTTAAATTGAAAGAATGTGAGGAATATGCTTAAATTACTAAATTACTATTTATTTATTATTTGTTGATGAAATCTAGTAGTTTAAAGGAAAATAAAAAATAATAAAAAATCTACAAAAAAATTGCATTAAAAAATAGAAAAAAATATTATCAGAATGAAAACTTTCTAAAAAAAAAAAAAAAAAAGTATTATTTTAGGGCTTCGGTTCATTTTGACCCGCGAGGGAAGAATTTGTAACAGGACGAGAGGGAAGTTGAAATTTGCAGTTCAACAAATAATGATTCCTGGGAAATTAACTCTTCTTTTCAGACTGAAAAAATTGGTGATGGAAACATTTTCATTTAAAATTTTCACTAACAGTTTCCAAAGAAGGCATTCAGGCATTGACAAAAGACAGTTGTTAAAAAAAAATCCAGGTCTTTGAGTCGGATGTTAATTATCCCTCCTTTAAAACAAAAACATCCTCTCTTAATTTCTGTAATTTTCTGATTTTCGACCAGGCTGTGATTCTGATTGTCATATCTGTCAGGTGATATGTTGTGTATAAAAAAGGTTTAACAGTGACATTACTAATGTAACAGTTTTCAAAAGTGTGATAGAGCTCATCTTTTAAATAAATGAAACGATGTAGCTTTTCCATTAACAGTTAATGTGTCTCAGCCAGTAGCGGTGTAGCGAGACAAAACGCCACATGTTGTTTTTGTCACATTGTCTTGCACACGAGTGAACCGAGGAGGAAACTCTCTCCTCTCTCGCTCTCCAAAGCATCACGGTGAGATCCGATTCATTTCAGCAAATCAAATCACTTCTCTCACTGAACTGATTCAAACCACTTCATTTGAGTTATCACTCAATAATGTTCCCAGAAGCCCCTGCGCGGCATTTCACATTGATTTGAACTCGCATTTTGAACTGATGATGTCTAGTGTACGAGGACTGTGATTCTCATCTGTAATGTTTCACGAGTACATCAGCTCTGATGCACATTCAGAGGGAATTAAGAGGACTGTAGTTTCTTTACTCGTGTTTAATTATGAAGAGTTTGATGTATGATGAAAACAGCCTCTGCGTCTGAAGTTAGAGTTAGTTTCAATGCGCTCTTGTAATGTGATTAAGGCTGCGGCTCGTGATTATTATGCTCATAATTACAGTGATCATAATCAGAGTAAGTGTGTCTAGTTCTGCCGTTTTAATCAGTCCACACTGTAAAAGGATTGCTCGAAGTTGTAAATAAAAGATTATTGGAGAACGTTTTTACAAGAAAACAGTATTTCAGCTAAATATTTCAGTTTTTTTTGCCATTTCTTTGTAATTGTTTCGGGAAATCTACAAGCAATTTCTTTCGTCTAGGGCCAGCCGTACCATAAATTAATGTGGGCTCAAAAATGATGTTCAAAGAAATATACATTTATTAAGGCAAGTCAATATAGTGAAACCTAGAAACAAAGGGATTAAATTCAGGAGTGTACAAGGCCAAAATAACAAATAAATATAACAAATTTTATTACCCTCTAAATCCCCCTCCAAAAATAAAACACATTAAAAGAAAAATACAACACATATCTAGATATATGTATATGTGATAGCAATGTATTGTCTTATATTTAGCATCTATGACAGCATCACTTGCGATATAGGGACATATATGTCATATTTTTGCACACTTTTAGAAGCAGAATAAAGTATTATTGTTCACAGATGCATATTTGAACAGAGACTTTTTTTGAAGAGATCTGTAATAGAAGATGTTTGTTTTGTGTTTTTGCGTGATCCTGCATCCAAACCAACAGGTGTCAGTATATAAGCATTGGAAACACATTCCCTTATCTGTCAAACATATTTTATTAGATTGCCACTTAACGCAAGCAGAATGCTCTTTTATGAAGTTACTTCATTGAAGGACATATTTAATGAGATTATGCCTGAAAAGGTTTTGGATTTTTTATCGTATGTTAATTTAAAAAAAAAAAATTTGTGTAATATGACTTGTTGTTTATATTTGTTTTGTTTTTATTGTATTTATATGATTTTTGTATTTTTGAAATTGAATTTTTGCCATGAAAATAGCTATTATTGCTGACATGGCAGTAAATAAAATAATCTGCAACCTAATTGGAAACACAATAAGACTTGCTATTTCCAGGACCCATGAATAGACTTTTGTCCACTGTAGTGGACATCATATTTTAGTGAATTTCTCTGACACCACACATGTCACATGTCCCACGGGTGTCCTGTAAAGAGCACATTCAGGGCTTTTCAGAAATGTTTGGAGGTTTCACCATGAAAACAACCTCTCCTTGGTCTTTAAAAATGTCTGACATTAATTTAGTGACCAAATGTAGCACTCTTATGGAAATATGATAATATATTGTAATAATAATTTAAATCGGACTACTTTTCAAATTGTATTTCATAAACCAACATCTCAGGAAAACGTTACGGGGTTTCAAATCAAAAATGTCTTTCTGTTACAGAACAGGACATTGATGTCATACATGTCCACTGTAGAGGACAGCAGGACTTACAGCGTGTTTATCACGTGAATATGGAAATAAATTATACATCAATATTCCTGTGAAATATTAGATATTATTATCAAAATGTTGCTAATTAATACTTCAATTATTACACTTCTTTTTTCATTAAATGTTGCTCCAAGAACACATTAATGTGCAAATTGGATAAGTGTATAGATACATTGCATTGAATGTGAATATTAATTTATGGCCATTTTACCCACATATTGCATAAAGAAAAATGATGTATCAATTAATTCCGTTAATCTTTCATAACATAGTCATCTTTATTCAAATTTTGGTTAAAAGAAATCATGAAACCCCAAATTGTTTTTGCCTATACATTTCATTTCTTGTCATTTTATTTTTTAAACAACTGAGTCCTGGTGTCCACTACAGAGGACATAGCATAACATATGAATAAAATATCATTTTTCAAAAATGTTTTTTTAACCATTTGTTTTTTATGCTCTAAACAATGTGATGACATGGGGAAAAAAACTCAATTAAAAAAAACAAAACAATTCTGGGTCTCAGGAGGATATGAGGACCATCTAACAAGGAACGCTCTCAGAACTTTGGCTCAGAACGTTCATCCAGTAACGTTAATGCAATATTTGTTCAGAGTTAACTGGTCTTTAATAATGTTCTCAAAACAATAGCACAAAGTATTATTCATACATTCTTCATGGAACATTTTATTTCTGAAACATTTTAGTTATACATTCGTCTGTCATTGTCAACTTGTTTCAGAGAACATTCAAATGACACGATTCCATAATGTTTACAAAATGATAAAATGGAATATTCACATAACCAAAAACTTTTTTTTAAAAACTGGACATTCTAAATGTTTAGACAACGTTTTCAGAACATATTTGTGTTAGCCGGGATATTATATTCTCGAACAAGAGGATAAAAGTCTCCAAAGATCTCCTGCTGTCAGGCATTAGCTGTGATTCTCACAGACGCTGGTTTACACAACTGTTCTAGAGTCTCCTCAGCGCTCATGTCTCTCGTTCTCTGGGAGCCCGAGGGAGAGTCAAACACACGTCCTCTCAGAGCGAGGGCTAAACTCTGAGTCCACAACTGCAGGTTCTTCTACCCGAGACACTCGCCTGTCCGTCTCCAGAGATCTGACCTCGTGAACCAGAGAGCAATCGGTAGAGAGCAAATGAAACCCTTTCATTTGTATTCGCAGTCATATAATGTTCACTCAAAAAATAAGCTGTTGAACGAACTTAATTAAATTACGGTAAACTTAATTTTTCAACAAAATGAAACAAAATCTAATTTGTTTGAAATGATTTGTTGTAATCTTGCTGTATATGACCTTTAAGACTACTAAAATAATTGTTGGCCAGGTTAACTACATTTAATTTTTGTCCTGCCTAAAATTGCCAACATTATAATTTTACCTAATTTGACTCTACAGTTACTTCCAAATGCTAAAAAACTACTAGTGTTCAATTTAAAGGGGTGGTATAATCCCCTTTTCACAAGATGTAAAATAAGTCTCTGATGTCCCCAGAGTGTGTATCTGAAGTTTCAGCTCAAAATAACCCACAGATATTGTTATATAGCATGTTAAAGTTGTCACTTTTTGAGGGTGAGAAAAAACGCACCGTTTTTGTGTCTGTCCCTTCAGCCTGATCTCATGAAAATGCATCTCTATAGCACGCATTTTGTTTATCATGCAATTTATATGGCAAAATAAGTTTTTACGTGCATATGATACGCACTTCATTGGGTGTAATACACACGCACCCCACACAGTTATCATATGCACGTAAAAACGTATTTTGGCGTATAAATTGCACAATAAACACAATGCGTGCTAAAGAGACGCATTTAGTGTGATCAGGTTGGTCCCTTTAAATGCAAATGAGCTGCTGCTCCCGGCACAGGGGGCGGAGCTACAACAGCTTGTGTCCTTTTACCTCACACACACATGTACTGAACATTTCTAAAACTTTTAGCCTTTTATGTTCAAGTCAGACAATGATGGAGAGACTCAAGAAGAAGTGACAACATGTAGAAGCAACAGGACATTTCTGAATGGTTAGTTGATGAATTTATGTAGCTTATGTGTAGTTATCTTCTAGTAATTGATTAGCATATTCTGTCTTGATAATCTATAAATCGCGTTCTGGGGGCGGGGTTTATGTAAATTTTTATGTAAATGTCTTGTAGAAAATATCTCCCTTTGCTTTGAACGTCATAACTTTGCAGATGTTGTTTATGCTCAAACAGCAACATTACACACTATCTGAAGTTAGAAATGACTAGAATAACAATAGAATATAGTTTTTTAGAATAACTAAAGTTAGAAAAGTGATATCATAATCAACCATCCCTTCAAATAAAACCACTTTTTAATATTAAATATTACTTAAGCAAGTCTGTGAGTGAGGTTTAATGCACATATACTGAGTGCCCACAGCCTAAACACAGTTCTTTATATAATGGTGACCACGAAATTCAAAAACATTTCAGAAAGTCCTCTAAGTTTCTAACATAACTGAACATTAAACACTAACGTTAACTAACAACGTTAACTAACTACTGAAAAACACATAAAATAACACTTTAATCCCTAAATGTGGTCTCCTAATGCAGTCCCTTGCAAAGCATGCTGGGAACTACAGATCCACTGCCCAGTTAGTTGTCAACAAAAATGATTGTAGTGTAGTTTTCACACAAATGAATTTAGTAAACTTCAGTTTTAAATATATTAGGTTGATTGAACACAATTAAATTAAGTTGTAAAACTTTTTTTTTTGGAGTCCCACTGAAAAGTTCCGTATGGAACAGGAACTTTTAGATTCAATTTTAAAGAAACCATTAAGGTCACAAATAGAACCTTTCAGGGGATCAAATATATGAAGCTAGTAATTTTAGAACTATTTCTTTTAATTTGCTTTTCAAGGTTGTCCATTCAGTGAGTGATGTGGTTTTCAGCAGTTAAAACCTGATCTGAACCTGTTAAAATCACTTTCAGGAGGAACAATAAAAAAACTGAGAGAAATATTCCTGTCAACACCTCTGATTCACACGCTAGTTTCCTGTCACCGTCTGTCACTGTTTCGGTCTCAAGCTCAGTTTCTGCGCTTCACTGGCCTGACAGAAACGGCACATTTCTTTTTCTGGAATATTTGCAATTTTCCTGCATGCGTGAACAATTTGGCAAAATAAATAAAATGTGCAAAAAAGTGCATAGCAAGCAAGTAATATGGGAAAAAATATCACTTGGGAAGTAGCAATTAATCAATAAGAAATACTAATGTAGAAGTTTTTTTTATTTTTATTTACATGAAGATACAAATTAATTTAAAGAATCCTAAAACAAAATGAACACAAAAAGATAATAAATCAGCTCATATAATATTTAACGACATTTGAAGATTTAGCGCCTCCTTTCTATGATACTTTGAGAAAGACCATTTTTTTTATTTATAATTATCCTAATACATCGAGACCCTTATGTCTCTCTGTCTCTCTCTCTCTCTCTCTCTTTCTGTAGGCTATAAGGATGTTTGTGAAGCTCAGACAGGAATAGCAGAAGCATCTCTATGACAGACTGTGAAAATAGTCACAGCGGTTTGAGTTCAGACACATTTACTCGTCCAAATAGAATAAGAGTGGAGTGATCACAGACAGACAGACAGGTTTAGATTACAGAGAACAGTCTCGTTTCAGTGAAATACTCCTCATTAAGGTATTCATTGCAGGAGGTGCAAAACACACACACACGCGCGCGCGCACACACGGACGCACACGCACACACATGCCCACACACGGACGGACACGCACACGCACGCACATGTACACACACGCACGCACGCACACACACACACACACACACACACAGCATCTGAGGTCTTTTTCTCACACTGATGCTCTTTAATCTGTTGTCTTGTTTCTGTTAACGCTTTCTCATTTTCAAGTTCGTTTACACTCATTTACACATTAAAGTCGTCACTGAACAGAAGCTCATCTTTTCTTCCATATAGTGCCGTATATGCGTGTGAAACCGCTTCTCAAACAAGAACAAATGTGGGCGGGGCTCGATTTGGTCTGTGGGGAACTGATTGGATGGTTGTGGTTTGCTATTGGCTGATCTCATGTTATTGCCCCGCCCTCATCATCAGAGAAGAGAAGAGATTAAGTTATTCGGTTACACTTTATTTCGATAGTCACTTTAGACGTTCTACTAATTATAAGTAACGTTTCAACTACATGTCAACTAACTCTCATTAGAGTATTAGTATATTATAGTAGACTGTCAGTAGACTGGTAGGTTATGGTTAGGTGTTGGGGTTCGGGTTAGGAGAATAAGTTGACTTGTAGTCGCCAAGTTACTTACAGTCAGTTGAATGTCTGTTGGGGGACCAACAAAATAAAGAGTTAGCAGATATTAAGCTGACAGTCTACTAATACTCTAATGACAGTTAGTTGACATGTAGTTGAAAAGTTACTTATAGTTAGTAGAATGTCTAAAGTGGACTATCGAAATAAAGTGTTACCAGTTATTCTGATTCAAGATTACTAGGAACATGAATTAAAAAAAAATTTATGTGCACTGATAAAATTTTTACAAAAAACACTTTAATATTCCATAAAAAAACAAACAAGAATTGTCCATTTTGATTTCATGGTGACATTTATCTTTTGATCTTGCACAGTGTCTGAGTGTGCGGCTGCTCTATTTTTACTTTTCACTATATGATCTATTAGTAGCAGCACCTCTCCACAAGACTTTTTTGACGGATGAGCGGTGGTTCTTTTCTATTTTTTCTATATGTTCTAATAACTAACATATATCAGACTAAAATAATACATTCTGTCATCATTCACTCACCTTTATGTTGTTCCATATCCATATGACTGACTTCTGTCGGACACAAAAGACCATATCTCAAATATTTCGATTTTCATTTATGGACAAAAAAAAATTGGGTAACACTCAATTAAGGTTTTTAATAACTAACAAGGTTTTTAATGCTAACAAAGGTGAAATGATACTGTAGTAAATGTATTTATCATTGCTAGTTAATGCATTAACTAATGCCTTATTATAAAGTATTACCAAAATAGTCTCTATTCCTAAAGAAACTCCTCCTTTATGTCTGACAGCAGAAAAAAAAAGCAATTAAGAAAAACAGCATCTTTTCATAGTTGTTTATCTCCAACGATCATAATCATATAAGCTCTTTCCCCACAATACTGTACAGTCTTTTCATGATCTTCAATTCATGTCTGTAATTACGCTCACAGTAATTATTTCTCACACAGATAATGAAGCTGTGGTTTTACAGGTCGGTGTGTGAAACACTTCCAGGGTTATTTACAGTGACTCTTGCCTGTACGCAGACGCAGGAGACGCTTAATTATAGTGTCCATGTTTAATGATATACAATCTCAATAAACAGAAACAAACAACATTCACTTCATATATAATTATACCGAGTTTACTGATGCTTTTACTAATTAATTATTTCAAAAAGGTCACATTTCATCAGATCAAGTGTGTGAAATGCTGCAGGATCTTTTCTCGTCTGTAACGTCTGAATATCTCAACTTTGGGGGATTTTTAGTCGAGGGTCACGACGAGTGTTCAGAATCTGCTGTTTTAGGGTTTACAACCCAACATCTTCTCTGATAAAAAACACTTGATTTTAATCTAATGCAACATGACATTCACTCATTTTTAAGTGTCACTTCAGTTTCCAAACACTTTTTGGATCGCTGACAGATTCATTAAATTTTTTTTTCTTTCTCTGTTGCAGATTTCACTCTTTTTTACCGGTATAGTTTTGAGTTTGACATTAAATGCATATAAAATGCCGCATGAATCATTTATGTAATGTTTTTTTGGTCCCAAGAAAGCGTTCACGGCACCGTGGTTCTTCTGCAGAGGAGCGTCATGACAGATCTGACTCACACACTTGGTAGAAATCCCATTGAAAGCTTATTTTCAAAAACCTTGAATGCGTCCCGCCGTCCACATGGCAGCTGCAATCCTCTCACTTTCAAAGCACGCACACGTGACTTTCTGAATAATTTGGTATTTACACATACAATCTGCTGTTGAGCATGTAAACAACATGAACTATCTTTACCACAATATAATATGTCATTTTCCACCACAGTATGAAACTTCACAATATAGTAAATCAGCCTGAAATCACAGATGTTACTGATTGGAATTAAAACCATACTTTATATTTATCAACATTGTTTGTTTCTTAAAATGACTTGTATAATAAAAGTTGAAAATGTTACATCCACATCAGCTTTGCCATCACAGGAATGAATTACATTTTAAAATATATTCATATAGAAAAGATTTTATTTTAAATTGAAATAATATTAGTGTTTAATTCATTTTGATCAAATAAATGCAGCCTTGGTGATCAGATGAGACGTCTTTCAAAAACATAAACATTTTAAATGAATTGTTGGTTTGTTGGTTGGATGAAGGGATGGAGGGATTTATTGATGGATGAATGGGTGGGTGGATGGATGGATGAATGGATGGATGGATGGATGGGTGGATGGATGGATGAATGGATGGATGGATGGATGGATGAATGGATGGATGGATGGATGGATGGATGAATGGATTGATTGGTGGATGATGGAGGGATGGATTGATTGATGTAGGGATGGATTGATTGATTGGTGGATGATGGAGGGATGGATGAATGGATGGATGGGTAAACGGATGGATGGATGAATGGATGGATGGATGGGTGAACGGATGGAGGGATGAACGGATGGATGGATTGATGGAGGGATGGATGGGTGAACGGATGGAGGGATGAACGGATGGATGGATTGATGGAGGGATGGATTGATTGATTGATTGATTGGTGGATGATGGAGGGATGGATGAATGGATGGATGGGTAAATGGATGGATGGATGATGGAGGGATGAATGGATGGATGGATGGGTGAACGGATGGAGGGATGAACGGATGGATGGATGGATTGATGGAGGGATGGATTGATTGATTGATTGATTGATTGATTAGTGGATGATGGAGGGATGGATGAATGGATGGATGGATGAATGGATGGATGGATTGGATGGATGGGTGAACGGATGGAGGGATGAATGGATGGATAGATGGAGGGATGGATGTTGATAAGAGTAATACAGTGAAAGTGCCATCCAGTTTTAAGTGTCCATTAACAGTGAATGGGAATAAATGGAGGAGAGCACTAGGGTAATTGCTCTAATTGCACCGCCTGCGGTTTAGCGCTGCTGAACGGCACATTGTCTCAATTTGCTGACATTTTTCCTTTCATTCACAATGCCTGAGATGGTTTTGAAATGGAAAAAATAATTTTATGCTGGTGTCACTAACACGTCTCAAACTCGCTAGATCGAATTTATTTGCATAGACAGAGAAATGTCTGTATAATTGCTGCTTTTAAAAATAATTTCTGCTCCTCTCTCTCCCACAGGTCAGAGAGAGAGAGAGAGAGAGAGAGAGAGAGAGAGAGAGAGAGAAAGCATGGTCCTAACAGCACACACCACATGAGTGACTGACTTTGAGGGAGAAGATCAGACTGACGTACAAACACTCACTCAGAGAGCAGAAATCCACTCTGGGCATGTTTGTGATCACAGGAAGTGACATCATACATGTGTATGAGCTGCCCTGTCCCTCGAGTACGGTCGACGGGGACCCTGAAATACGCCTGTCAGGGCTCTTTAATACGGCACCAAACAAACAAACCTCATGTTTTATTCAGAATGAGGTTGGAGAAACGTCTAACCGCACTCATCTGCATGAATTATAAATGTACCACGCTTAAATTTTACTAGTTGCCTAATGAAAACACAGCTGGATTGGAAATCTCCCTTTAGCATGTGCTGGGTGTCGTCAAGTTAACGATATTTTGAGGGCAGGAAACCGAGAGCGGCCTCCATTAAAGGGTCGTAAGGGCCGGGAATAACAAATCGCTCCCTGATGGCTTTTTCTGTGGATCTGATTAATCGATGCTGACCTGATCATTTACATCTGATGCATGTAAGAATCAATCATATCAGCCTACAACTCTGGAATTATTTAGCTTACTGCTGCAGTATAAATGAATAATTTTCAACATATCATTTCTCAAGTCAGTCATTTACATATAACTGTATAATCAGTGATCGATGATGCCATCGTGATCACAAACTGAAATGGTTTTCCTCATTGGAGCGATGACCAGTCGAAGTCAACCAGCAGTAAATTCACTTCAAGAACGTAAATTGACATTAACATAATTGGCATTTCTAAACAGTCATTATTTTGGCATTTCTAAACAGTCGTTATTTTTGTAATTCTGTAGAAGTGAATGATTTTGTATTTAAAAGCTATTCTAAAATCTCAAATAAAACCCATCAAACAGGGAACGTTTTTAGAACTTTGGAACGTTCTAATAAGATTTTCTCAAATATATGAACAAACGTAATAATGTAACATAATCCTAACGTTTTTTAAATGTTACCAGTTGTTTTGGAATGTTCAGAGAACATTAAAAAGTAACGTTCTCATAATGTTTGCAGACTGATGAATCAGCGTTAACATTCCCTTAAAGCTGCTGTCCGTAACTTTTTAAAGTTAAAAATAATCCAAAATAATTATTTAAAAAAAACATCTTCAGCCAGTGTTCAAAACTATCTGCTTGCCGTAGCTAGATTCAAAACCAGGGGTCCCCAAACTTTTTTCTGCGAGGGCCACATCATTTTTATTTTCTATAATGGAGGGCCGTAGTCTAACAGAAAATGACATGGGCCGGACTCAGTGATTTATTATTGTGGAGATTTTATTATGATTTTATTTACAGTATTATGCCTCCTAATGCCCGAATAATTAATTATTTATGCACCGTACATATCAAGTGATATATAGCCTAATAAAAGAGCATTATTACTATCGTAATGACATTTTTTCATTGCTTTTGAAAACAAAACATTTACTTGCTTATGCGTTTTGGGCTAAGTGTGAACTATGGGCTTGTTTCTGTCTGGTCAGCCAGTCTCAAAGACTGATGCAAATGTTCATCAGTGAGTCTTGATCTCATCGGATTTTTCATCAGTTTCATGCGTGAAATGTTTGCTCACAGATATACGTGCTGCCAAAAAGTGTGGACATCTTCATTGCATTCCTTTTGATGTTTGGGTAGGTCTCGTTAGGGAGGGCAGTATAGAATTCAATGAGACTGTTGGGCTTAAACGCGTTTTTAAGAACATCGCAGTTCTGTAACTCAGCCAACTCAAACTGTAAGAAGGCTGGGCTTCGTCAATGTCAGCAGCAAAGGGGTTCTGAAAAAGGCGGATTTCTTTAGCGCGGACATGTAGCTCACGGAAGCGCACGTCAAACTCCGCCTTCAGCATTTCCAGCGCTTCCACTGACTGGAATGATCATGCGCGAGGGCTTGTATTGCGTGCAGAGATGTCATGAGCGCGCGCAGAATGAGCTTGCGAGTTCCCGTTTCCTCGCGTGCAGATGTTATCCTCTCGCGAAAGTCATTTACCGCGTGCGCCAGCATCAGTTGTGCGCTCGGTTCTTATTGATATTGATTTGCCGCCATAAATATGTATTATCAAATACAGATATGATATGATTAAAACATATATTTAAAATGAAATTTTTGTTCAGAGGGCCGGTTCAAATGTGGGGGCGGGCCGTAGTTTGGGGACCCCTGTTCAAAACGGTTAGCTTGTAATAATGATTTTAATTCCAGTGGTACTGGTGGGTTTACGCGGGAAATTCAAGCATGTCTTTGCGTCATTACGTCACATCCGTACACATAAAGGAGGAGTTTCGGTTAGCCGGCTATACTGCGCGTGAGGAGATGTAGAGATGTATAGGATTTTCTCGCAGCACTTTACATAATTGACCTATGGCTAAGCCACGCCCCAAAACACGATGAGCCAATCACAGTGCGCAGCTTACCCAATACACTCGGACATTCTATGCTTCCACGTCCATTGAAATGCATTGCAGTTAGTCAGTTTTCACTAGTTTTTATATGTTTTTTCTTCTAATTTTAAGTTTAAAATGGTCAAACGGTGTGCATGGGGTACATGCAACTCCGACACTAGGTATCCCGAGAGGCAGGGCGACGGTGTGTGTTTTTACCCTTTCACAAGACACATCTCAACCGCGATAAGACTGCTGTGGATAAAGTTCTGCGGTAAGACCACAACACTAACTAAACGTGGATAAATTAAACAAGGATGTCTACATCTGTTCTAATGTAGTCAACAACGTATATGAACGTTATCTTTAACATCTCTAACATTAGCCTAACATTAGAAAACGTTAACGTTAGCTTCTAGCTGCGTTGTACATCATGTCACTTAGCTTCATTAACGTATCTGTAAATAACCGAGATAATAAATGTTAGCAATGTTGTGCTGAATGATTGATGTAAATACTGTAGCACCAAACTAACGGAGAGGTCCTCTTGGTAAAGATGGTAAAAAGGCTTGTCCTGGAAACGTTACGTTATGCAACTTAGACCTGTACATATTTAATTTGATCATGAACCATTAATTACATATTGAAGCACAATATATTATTCAACTTTATACCAAAACAACTGTGGAACTTAGTGTTTTTTTATTTATTTTTAGCAAAACATGTAGCCTTTTCACTCCTCTTCCACAATACTAAATATTCAAACTTTTTACATACAGTGTCAATAGACAAGAGGTCATGATGTTCAAAAGGTCATTGATGTGTTGATTTAGTGTCAGTAATAACTCCTAATAAAATGCTATATAAAAATCATCAATTGCCTCCTGTTAAATGTCTCCTACTGTGAAATCTGCCATAGCGCCGTCAACGAATGTTGACTGTTTGTCCGAGTGAGTGGAGGGGGCGTGGCTTAGCCATAGGTCAATTAAACTTATGGCGGATCCAGAAAGATCCAAACAACAATCATCAGCAGGGCCGGCTCTAGCCCTTTGGTTGCCCTAGGCGAGAATAATTTTTGCGCCCCCCCAACCCCCCTCCTTTAAAAATAATGAGTATTTATTTAACTAAACAAAAATGCTCTTATAGTCACTCCAAAACTTCAACAAGCAAATTATGACTTGAACTGTAATAAATTGTTTATACAAATGCTACAAAGAACGTTCAAGGATATTTAAATCATCCTACATAGTTGCATTGTACAAATACATTTTATCTGACCGACCATGTAACTTGTAGTACATAAATGACAATTACTACCACCACTACTATTATTACTAATCCATTAGGCTGCTACAAGGCTAGGGGGGGTTCGGGGGCATGCTCCCCCGTAAGAAAATTTTGTGCATTTTAATGTTAAATTCATCAATCTGGTGCACTTTGAGAGTTCAAAATTAAAAGCTCCAACCCATATTAAGTGTTCAAATTAAACAAAGAAAAAAATCAAACCTCTTTTAGTTAGAGTCTGTCTACATTACATAATAATATGTAATGTAACGCTCGCGATATTATTGGAGGGGGGTCCCTGTCAAAATTCTATGATGAAATCTTATGAGGGCGCCTACTCCACCGCCAAGGGGCGTTTAAAGCGCATTTAAAGCGCTAAAACCAGCTGTCAGATGTTTTCGCGCCACTCCCGGTTGCTGAGCAACGCGCGTGAGTTTGACAGCTGCCTGTCAGTCAGAGTTGACACAGTCGTTTTTTAGGATTGTATAATCTAGTAAAAGAAATGGACAAATACAAGCAGTGTGTGGACAGTGCACAGTAAAAGTGTACAGCGTGTGCGCAGCTTTCATAACATTTAATTAACTTTTTTTTATTCTGCAATTTTGCGCCCCGTCCAGCAGATGGCGCCCCAGGCGGCCGCCTGTGTCGCCTGTCGGCAAAGCCGGCCCTGATCATCAGTGTCAACTGGAGATTCACCAGTTATAAAACCCAAAAGACTTCGTACTTCGGATTTAAGTTGGAAAGAGAAAGAAACCGTCTCATGCGAACACAAGGAAAAACACTGACAGGGCTTTTGGACGGTGTGTGAACTCCGTGTTTTGAAGGGGTTCGAAACGGAAGAAGAGACGGCTTTTTTCTGCTGAACTAGTAAGACATTTCAATAGTTCAATCGTGTAACAGTACCACTGTTTTCTTAATTCACACAGTTATGGAGTTTACTTTGTTGTGCCTTTCTCGTTTAGCTATTATGGAGAATATGAATTCTGAACTACACAGGTAATCATAAAACACATTAAATAACGTTAGTTACGCAATGCTGATGTTGTTAACATGAACAATTTGAGAACAACGTATAATTTGCACGGTCGCGTTGATTAAATCTAACGATCACTTGTCATGTCGAATGCTTTTCCCCCCTTAGTTGATCAGAACAAAGCGCGGTGATTGACAGCAGCACTCACTACTGAATACTGTACTGTTTTTTTTTTTTTAAAACGATGTAAAAAGTTAATCATCAAATATTCATCTTTGACTTGTCAAAGCACACCTTTCCTTAGTAACTGAAACTTTCAGTTATTCTTGTTCAGCTGGCTGACCGTACAAATATTCCAACACCACGATCTCATAAAAGTGCGTATCTATACAACGAATTTAATTTCTCGTACCATACACGGCAAAATTATTATTTATTTTTTTTGCGTGCAAACCCTTGGTAGGATTAGGGGTGTGGAGTGCGTGTGTATTACACGCCATAAAGTGCGTATCATATGCACGCGAAAACTGCGTATCATATGCACGCAAAAAATATTTTTAGCGTAGGCCTATTTTGGCACGAGAAATTAAATTCGTGGTATAGATACGCAGTTTCATGAGACATTTTTTAAAGGGAAATCACATTATAACACATGAAAATGTACCTTATTTAAAAAAAAAACTGTGAGTCTGCACGTGCGCATAACCAGTAAACTTGTAGCAAATCTCGATGGGTAGCCTAGCATGAATCGTCAGAACACGAGGGCTGCGTTCAGCGCAGACAAAACGTTGCAGAACGTTTTTTAAACAGAAACGGTGACTCGTTGAACGCACTGTTGTGATGACGCAAGAGTTGCAACTACGGCAGCTGAGAAGGCTTTTTGTGTTCTTTGTGAAGAATTTTCGGAGCCTGATGAAGTCGGTATAAATATATGTGTTTAATACTACAAAATATGCCCGATGTTACAGCTTGCTGCCCAGAACACAAGAGAACATCCCAATCAAGTGAAGGGATTTGTGGAAACTGTTGCCTTTGGCTTGCTCAGTTGGGGATATTCAAATTGGGGATATTCAAATTAATTAACCAATCATTAATACCATTGATCAGCCCTTCCAAACTTGGATGTCTTTTTTTATTTTTTATTGTTTTCCACTAATAAACAAACATTGTTATGTTGTTTTTGATTGATACTGTGAAGCTGCTTTGATACAATCTGTATTGTGAAAAGCGCTATATAAATATATTTGACTTGACTTGACTTGAAACTGAAATGGAAGCACACATCTTACTTGTTGTTCATACTGTTTTATTAATACCCTGTATTTTCTGTCTCATTTTTAGGAAAAGCACTTTACCATTGTTTATTTCTATACCAAATGTCATACACTTGCAATGAAGATAAAAATATAAACAACTACATAATTATGTTGATATCCTATATTTTTACAATAAAACTTATGACAAACATGTCTTCTAATATCCTCAGTTAAACACATTCTTAAATTACTTCCATTGTGCGCGTTCACTTTAACACCGCGTGCTTTATATACATGTTGCTGCTGATTGGACTGCAGTTCTGACACGCCCACCAAACAAGAGAAAACGCATCTCAAACCCCGTTGCATACCGGTGCACACTGTTTCCAGGAAACATGCGCCGTTTCTCAATACCAAGTACGCAAACTTCGGACTTGCGTCCTTGGTAGTTCGGACTTGCCAAGTTCGACTCGGGAGAACGAACTCCCGAGGACGCGAGGACGCAAGTCTGGTAATTCTGCAAATGGAACAGCTGCGTTCTTGTCACGTCACTCAGCACGCTCTGGCTACTCCGGTTATCTCTTTGTGTATATTTTAGGCAACAATCAAACGAAATATGCTACAACTCTGCCTCTTTTCGTAAACAATAAAACGAAATATTTTATAAAACACCACTCTGCCTCTTTTCATAACAATAAAAAAAAAAATTGAACATATTAGCCTAAATGGCCACACAATTGTGGTTCAGGCAACGTGTACATTAATTATCTTCACTGCATATTTATAACAACATGAAATATTAAAACACGAACTTTTTTATTTCATTTTAAAAATATGAAACATTCTTGATTTTTATTGACATTTGTCAAAGAGAGACAGGGTTGTGTCATTTTATTTTACATATAGTGAAGAGAATGTTAATAAATATAAAAAATATATCTAGTAGCCTATATAAAATAAAATTACACAACCCTGTCTCTTTTTGTTAAATGTCATTTTTACTGATCAATAATATCCAGTATAAAGGTATAAGTAAAAGGTATAAGAAGCTAACTTACAATGAGAAATTAAGCAAACAATTAGGCTACAAAGTTAAAGTTAAATAGCCTAAATATATAAAGTTATGAAACTTCACTTTGCCCTCAGCCAAAACGATTTGCCATGGAACAAATATAGATTAATGAGTGAGACTAAAGATCGACACAAGACGAATATACGTCATGTTTATCCACTAGACTTGAGACACCAGACCAGCGGCACACGCCAGAAGCACTAGCCGAGGAAAAGCTGTTCCAGTCGGGGTTAATGAGCGCTGAACACCCGGTGCTCGCCTGGATCGTACAGCTCCGAAAGCGTCAGATACATTTTTCAAATAGGCGCTATCTTTATAAACAAACCACAGATTTGAGCTTTAAACAACTACATTCTCGCCTGAAATATTCTTAAAATTGCATTTCATGACACAATAACAGCAGTATTTTAATATTACGCGGGTTTTCTCCTCTGGTATTGACACTTGCTGGTTGGTGCGAGTTGCATTCTGGGATACATGGCTGTCTCAAGTTCGCACAAGTCACCACTTGATGCATCCTCGGTAAAAGGGGCGGATCAAGAACACATCCGGGGATTTGAACTGGACTTGGCTAGATGTGAACTTTGAATTGGGACAGTACTTGGGCAGCGACTGATGACGTTTCACAAGTCCACAAGAACACAAGTACAGACAAGAACGCATATTGAGAAACGGCGTTCAACCCGGAAACCGTAGCAAAACGTTGCACCGTTGTGATCTTAAACGTGCTCCTGTTGTTCGAGCATGACGGAGAGCTTCACAGAGCTGATGACGAGGCGCAGACACACATCACGACTGGCTCGTCTGGTGACATGCAATTAGTCTGAAATTAGCAAAGCCATTACTGGACATGTGTGAATCAAAGGTCAGCAATTTTTCCAGTTAATATGCATTTTTCATTAGCTCGCGGAGGCGGGATTGTAATGTTCTTCCACATGGACTGTAATTCGGGAGTGTCGGACAGTTTTTCCAGTGAGATTAACGATCACTCGTTCATTTTAATTAGCAAAGGTGGAGTTTTGTCTGTGTGAGGAAAACACACAACATTTCAGGCTGACATCTGGAAAAACAAAGATGATATTTAGGAAAATCTCTGTGTTTGTTGCAACAATAAATAAGTCATAGGCCTATAGGTCTGTAACGACATGAAGGTAATTAATGATATAATAATTTTTGGGTGAGCTATCTTAATTGGAATAAAATGCAAAATAACTAGCAGTGGCAATTTAAATTCAGTGTAAAAAAAAAAACACGCAATTATCCCTGAATGTAGCTGAAGATCCTGTTAAATCAATACACAGGGGCTTGTTTATAGTAAGTGCAACTAGTGATGCAATTCATGCAACATAAATGTAAACAGAAGTGATATGATATTTGTACTGAAGGTAAAATATCAGAGTAATGCTGGGTAGAGTTTGTCAACAAGGCTATTTGAGCCAATATTGACATTGGCATCTTTAGTCATTGAGTTATTCATTCAAAAACTCTGATTCGTTGAGGAACAGAATAAATGACTGTATTTCAGTCAGACACAAAAGAGTGACCGTCTTGATAAACGAGTTATTAACTCATGAAGCATCTTATCAAGAGAAGAGGTTAGAGGTCTGAGATATGGGAGAAAAACTTGTTTTAAAGAATACAACTATTTGCATGAAAGGACTAATAAATTTTTTTTAACAAATGCACTTGTTATATAAAAAAAGTGATCTTAACATAAGAAAGTAATTTGTGCAAAATGTGTCTGCTTTCTTGCTTTATGACATGCGGTTTCAGCATGTGCAAGGTGGATAATAAACTCTGATGGAAATGTGCTTTAAAGCAGCCTACTTTATTTTAGGAGACAAACACTGCATTTATCGGCATTTGATCTTTGAAACTTTGCAGACGTGTGAGTTTGGGCTGGGACAACATGTTTGTCCGACCAATAGAAGACAAGAGAGTGTTTGAAAAACCATATTTTGAAACAATATTTATTTCTGCAAAAATGATTTATAGATGCTATAGTGGTGCAGAAATGAAAAATTTCATCCAAAAAATGTACATGATGGGATAATTTATACGCACCCTCACGTCATTTCAAACCTGACTGGCTTTCTTTCTTTCTTTCTTCGGTAGGCCACAAAAAGACATGACAAAATGTAATTTTACAAAACTAAAAGTGCTGAAATTAAAACCTCATGTTGTGTAAGTTGGAAAGCTAGCACAGAAACGATTATGACAAACCCTACAGGCTTTGTTATTCCTTCATGAAGGAAACTCACAAAACACTTTTGCCACTCTGGTAAATCTGCCATGATTTTTTATTTTTTTTTGCACTTTTTTCAACACGTTCTTGGTTGAGCTGTGAACTAATTTACACTGCCTGTGACGAACGCCACAATGCCATATTGTAATCCTGTACCAGATTTCACCCTGAACATCAGGGTTTTATTTGCTCTGGTGTTTTTTAACGACACTCTCTGAAAAAAGTTCCCAGCTCAGGGCTTGAAGGATTCGCATTTATGAAGAAGCACAAAGTCAAAACCGGAGCGTGTTGTTTCTTGCCTTTGGAAGGTGTTGCATCTCATATGTATTCATTCATTCTGAAAGCCACTGAATATATCTGTCTCAGAAGAGCAATTATCCCGATAAACCGGCCGTTCAATTCCCTGTGTGTCCCAGAACAGAGTGTGTTTTCTATTAAAGAGCCTGTACCTCATAACTCAGTGTGATATTATGCAAATGACCTGCAAAGAATCGCCTGCTGAAAACTACTGTTCTCCAGAACATCTTAATCTGAAATTGAAAATCTGAGAGATCAGTTCCTACTCTTTTCAAGTTTTTGAAGACGGCATCCACAAGAGAGGGCAGATCGCCTTGAAGAACAGACTGACATTTAAAAGTAAGATCCTAATCACTAAAGACGCCGTTTTCAAAGCTGACCGATATCTGCCAAACCGCGTGTGATAGCGGCTCTCTCTTACTGTAGTAATTGCACTCAGAATTTTAATGAATTGATAATCCACATTTAACTGATGCACTCTCTGGGATTTACATCAAAATAGAAATGTAACGCTGTTCAGTGATGCCTCACTATAATCTGTACTGTATATTAAAGCAATTTAGATATATGGACAGACGGGTCAACATTTAATGCATCATAGGCTAAGTGCTGTTTGCAACTTTTAAGATAAATCGTTTTGCACCATTGTTATCATTTATAGCTAAAACTATTTTGTTCATTGAAAACTAAAACTGAAATAAAACTAAACCTTAATAGTAATTAAAAGCATTTTAAAGCATTTATTCTTTGCAGTTATATTCAGGGTTATTATTAGGAAACTGAAATAAATAAAATCTAAATATTAGATGGAAAAACTTGAAAATGTTGCCATGGCAAGCTAACTGAAGCTTAAAGAACTAAAATTACTAAAACTCAAAAAAAAATAAAAAAAGGTTTGTCTGTAAATGATGATTTTATGTGGATAATGTTTTCAATAGCGAGTGGACGTTGATACGGTTTCCTATGCAATGAGTTAGCCAATCATAACAGTGCGTTTACTGACACGCCTTAAAAACTGGTCATTTCAGACAGAGACCCAGAATGAATGAACACAGCTGTACTCTAAACCCTGAGTATGTACTTCTCACATGATCAAGGCCTTTGGTAAATTCAAAGACGATGTTAAAGATCCATTCATCAGACTGTAGGTCTGAGTCTGGGGTTTGAACCTTTTCTCAAACGTACCTTGAGCGAGTTTATGTGACAGAATAAGCTGAAGCGGCAGTAAAGATCAAACGCTCTGTGTGAGATCCCAGGGAATTCATCGCAAACTGATTTAATAAAGAGTCCACTAATTGAAAGGAAGTTAAAGTCATACGAGTGCTGCACAGTATTTTTGTAGGCCAAAATAATGAGTTGCATTTTAGCACTTGCATTTCTGTGGTCCTGAAGTCAATGGCATTTTTGAATGGGTTTTTGGTTAAATGATATATACGGTTTGTTGAGCAATGGAAGAAATAGGATGATTATGTTTACATTTTGCTGTTGCTTGTGCAGTAGAAATTACTGCTAAAGATGGTTGTTTTTTCTATTCATTCATTTATTTCAGATTTATTTATATAGCGCTTTAAACAGTACAGATCTTTTCAAAGTAGCTTCACATTAGTAAACAAAATAATGGTGCTAAATTGTTGAATTCAAGTTCAGCTGTAATGCAGCTCTACAGAAGACAATATTGCCATAATTCAGCTCAATTCAGTTCAATGTTGATTCATTTCAGATCAATAACTGTCAATAGTGTCATTTATCCAGCTCAATTAAGTAAATTCTTTGCTCTAATCCGAAAGTGTCAGTGTAGTTTAATTGATAATATTACTAAATATTAATTGTCTTTTAATCCCCAAATTTATATCCTTCATTATATCGTCAACATTTGACTCAAGTCATGCACAAAAACAGTCTTGTTTTCCTTTTGAATTGTTTATGTTTTTGTTTTGTTTTACCCCAACGGTAGAACATTTTTTGATTGTTTCCCAGCTAACAATGTATGGTTCCCAGAATGTTCTGGGAAAGTTCGTTTTTGGTTGCAGGAACGTTCCCTTAAGGTTTTGTTTAGGTTTTGGTTCCCATGGAAAGTTTTCTTAACGCTCAGGGAACGTTATAACCCTGAGGGAACGTTCCCTAAACGTCAGTTTTTGGTTTGGTTCAAACTAACCTTTAGAGAACCATAAACTAACGTTCCCTAAACGTTCTGTGTTACTGATTTTTTCAGAAAACAAAACAAACTACTTTACATCTCAAGTGAATGTATGTTGATAAACAATTGATATGTTTATACTGGAAAACGAGCCAAAAATACTGAAGAAGAAAGCCATGTTTAGCAGTGCAGATACGAGTTCTCCTTCTGAGGGTCGTGTCGCGTCGTAGAAGCAGCTGGAGGGATGAGTGTGTGTGTGTGTGTGTGTGTTTCCGGCGAGGAAGTAATGATCCGTGGAGCAGGTATCCTGTGCTGTTTATCCCCAGAGCGATCTCAGCCAGAGCCTCGGCTAATAATAAACGGCACGGGCCGGGCAGACAGCAGAGTCTCACCTCCAAACACACACCTGACAGTCTCTGGATCCTCTTCTGTACGCACAATACTGGCTTTAATCCAAGTTCTACTGTAGCTTACGAGTCTTCAGTGTAGACACTGACAGGTTGGCATGATGGTAAATACAAGTTGGCATTAGTCAACAATGTTACGGTCAGACGGCAATCACATTGCATATTTTGCATGCTCACAGTTTTCACACTTTTGCATGCTCAAGTCCATTATTTGACATGTAGATGAGGCAGAAGTGTGTTCTCAATAGAGAGCGATGCCATCGTGGCGCTCATCCGTTGCGACACACTTTTCCCTACGCCACAGTAGCCGCGTTTCCATTAGGCTACCCTTCAAATTGCGTAAATTGAAATTGCGAATTGAAAATATGACCAATGGAAACACGTCAATTTCGCAAAAACTCCCATTTATTGCAAAAAAACCCCAAACATTTACTCTCGCATGAGGAGGTTTTTCAGGCAATTCGAAAAAGAAATATTTCGCAAAACTGCAATGTAAACAGTTTTTGCGCATTTACAGTCGCCTGACGTAGAGGACGCGGTGTGTGTTTGACAGAATACGAGACAGAGTTCTTTATTAAATTCATAAAACACAAAATAATCACAGCAATACTGGATTCTAAACCTCAAAGAAACGCCACAATTGAGAGCTGGAAGCAGAAGTGAGGAGAAACACCAGAAACTCCTCATATGAGCCGCTCACAGTATAAGAGTCTTTCCTGACCATTAATGCTTGGATAACACACACACACACACACACACACATCTCCTTTGATTATTAATAATAATGGCCAGTGCAGTGGCTGAGATGTACATAAATCCACCAACATCCATTTCTGGAATGACTCGCGAGAGGAATGTAAAAAAAAAAAAGTTTTAGTTGCATAACATCGGTTAATGGAAACGCCGTCATTTCACAATAGATTTTTGTCGACATTTTGAAAAAATCTCAAAAGTTTTGCGCAATGGAAATGCGCCTAGTGAGATGAAAAAACTTTCAAAATCCTGCAAGGCCACCACAGGTCATGTGACAAGAACCAACCAATCAGCTTCACCCTTTATGTAACAAATTGTGATTATTGATATAACTCTATATAACTGATAATATTTATCACGCAGTAAAAATGCCCAAAACCAGTCGTGTGTGGATGAGTCTGAAACCAGCACTGGTGGGCCGCTGTCCTGCTCCACTACACACACAGAGAAAGGAGGATTATAGGATGACGGACACTCGTTTATACAACACTTTATTCAACAGGAAGAACAGCTCGTTCCTCACGTCATTATATTCAACGTCTTGCACAAGCACAGTTCTTTCAGTTTCGTTTTTCAATCCGATGAAGTGTTTACATGTTCTCTCGATTGGATTAGAAAAGGAATAAACCACTCCTTTCAATTCGATCGAAGTTTCATTCAGATCGAGGCTCGAGCTCAATCGAGTTGAGCCGTCAATCCGATGACTAACGCAGCAACCCGATCTCACTAAATGCGTCTTTATTGCACGCATGTGTATTGTCGTGTAATTTATACGCAAAATTGAGTTTTTACGTGCATAGGATACGCATTGGTTGGTTAGGGTAGGTTTAGGTGTGTGTGGGGTGCGTGTGTATTATACGCTTGGGTAGGATTAGTGGTGTGGGGTGCGTGTGTATTACAAGCAAATGAACTGCGTATCAAATGCACGCAAAAAACTGCGTCTCATATGCACGTAAAAACTCATTTTCGCGTATCAATTACACGACAATAGCACAGATGGAGGAACTGTACAGGGAGACTGAGATATTCGGAGCTGGAAATCGATTTATTCTTTGCTGAAACTTCCTCGTTATTTGTATCCGTGACGTGAACAGCCCTTAATGCAGTTTACATGTGAAACTCAGCACGTTTACTGCATGATGCCGTCATGCTGTGAATGTTCACGAGCTATAAACACAATATGAGGAACGGGCCTCACAAAAGCAGAAGATCCGCAGTAATAACCACACCTTATTTTAGTGGGTTGTTATGTAGCCACAGGTCCAGATGCCACAGCACAACACATCTGTGAGCGATGAAATGGCCTGGAAATCTGCTGCCGACGGGACACAACAACACCTCTGTCTGCCGATTCCTCCTGTGAGTCAGTAAATGAGTTCAGGAGAGGTTTTCACGCACATACGCGGAGAGCACTGCTGACTTCACCACAACATCACGACGCCAGAAGCTTCAGGAGAGACAGATAAAGAGATGAGAGGATCCGGATGTAATGGAACTCAAGCTAAAGTTCTTTTCTATTGTTATCTTCCAGTTGTTCTTTGATTGGTTTATTCTGTGACAGACTGCAGATAGCGGCGCTCTCTTATATATCGCTCTCGGCACTGACAGAAAAAAAAAAAAACTCATTCCCAGCCAGAAAATGAAGGGCTGTGTAAAGCAGTTTTATCTGTTTGCTTGGTTCTTCTGTGTGGTTCACAAGAAACTAAACTAAAATGTCCCCGTTGTTGTTCCAGGCGTACACAAGAAAGGCTTCCAACATGTCTGTGCACTGGAGTTTTAACCTTTTAAACAATTTTTTATTGTTTTATCAATGTTTATTGTCAAATAAACAACCAAATTACAACCTAACGTATTACGCATCTTCTGAAAGAGAACTGAATCTCCCGATAAGAAGCAGAAACATAAGATCTCATATGTAAGCAGATGCACATGTAAAATAACGTGAGCATCAACGTTAAACAGCGTATAAATCAGAAAGTGCCTATAATGACTCGATCTACTCCATCTGTTTTGATAATCTTTCTGAATCCCATCCAGATGAAGTCTGTGACGACAACTTGATTTTGTTTAAAATCTTGCTTTTTTTTGAATGAAACATACCCATTTTCAAGTGTTCATGCAAGGAATGCATATTTATTATTATTTGTTTTTTTAGAAGCAGAGGGTCTGTTCTTTTATGTTATATATATTGCATATTCAGATATTCACACAACTAAATATTCTGGAGGCCATGAAACTTTTGTGAAAATGATATACAATTTTCTGTGAAATCTGACAACTCCATTTGCCCAAAATCTGAAGACTGGCGGACTCATCTAGACTGCAAATGGGGCAAAAATGAGCAAAAGTTGTGGAGTGAATTCCAGTCGACGCCATTATGACTAAAAGTTTGCTTAGAAGTATTTCCTTCTAAAGCAAGTGCATATCCATTTCAAGAAGAAGAAGAAGCACGACCCGCAAACAACTGCGTAAGGAAACCGAAATTACGGTGTATGTTTCTTAGGGCTGGGTATTGACACAAATTTCACAATTCGATTCGATTCGATTTCGATTCACAAGCTTGCAATTCGATTCGATTCAATATTGATTTTTTTGGATATCAGTTACAATAAATGGTAAATTTTCTCAAGGAAATCAAATCTCTTAACTAATTCTGTAAACTATGGGAGTCTAGTTGTAGCCTACTAGGCTTCATTAGCCTAATATGAAGGTAATAATGAACTGTTTTGTAGCTATACAAACACTACTTCACAGTTCAGTCTTTGTAATAGGCTATGTTTTAGCAATACATTTCTAACATTTATAATGTGTTTAGAAATTATTATTTTTTAATTGCCTTTACAGGGACTTTAAATTACACTTTTATTTATTTTTATAATAAGAAGATTATATGAAATATAAACATTTAAATAGTGGCTGTCATAAAAACTTGCCAGATTTATTCAAATATGCATTAAATATTGAAGAACATTAAGATTATAATGCATATGTAATATGGTGCATATATTTAGCAAAATGCTCCTCGTCTCTAGAGTAATTTTTTCTGGCTGACTAACGAGTTTATGGTCACATGTTGTTTTTCAGAGGTAAATATGACGATACATGACATACAAGCTGTTTAACTGACGTCTTTCCACAGTTGAAACACGGATTGAGCGAATCAATGTGACATGATACGGATTTCGATAAGTTGTACTCGATCTTTTAACACACTTTCAGAGGCTCATTCATGTTTATTTCGCGCTGTAACTGGTATTATTGAGCCGGAAGAGATCAAGGCGCCCCGCGCTGCTGCTTCTCTTGAGCTGCGCCAGAGCGATCTCACGCCACAGCGCCAAAACGGTATTTATGTTTTTGAATTTCGAAAGAAAATGGACGTAATTTGAAAATTTAGACTCTTTCATATAAATAGTGACAAAGGACAAAGATTATTGCGATGTTTTGGATGCGCGCTACAATGTTCCATTCATTCAAATGAAACAGGATGACTAATCGATTCTTGAGATTTAAGAATCGATATCGGTTCGTAAAAATGAGAATCGATTAATATCGAGAAATCGATATTTATTACCCAGCCCTAATGTTTCTGTAATTATAGTGTACTTCCGTGTAGGTATAAGGGGAAAATATGTTAAGTTTTGGGTAATAAAGGGGTACAACCATATACAAGCAAATTATTAATAATGTAAATATTAAAAAATTAACAGGTAGGCCTACCTACCAGGCAAAAATTGTACGTCTGTTGTAGGCTATATAAAAGTTTTTATCACATTTCTGGCAAAATATGTTCTTGTGCAATGTAGTTACAGGGTAATTTTGACATCTGTGGGTTGTAAATTAAACATATACATATTACTGGCTTTTCTTACTTTAACGTTAACCCAAACAAATTAGTTTCTGCTATGATTTTAATTTAGAACGTAGCCTACCATGTAGTACTAATCACATTGTATTGCAATGACACTTAAATGTCAGGGCAAATATACTGTGTAATTAAAAAGTTTTTTTCTTTTCTTTTCTTAATAAGAGTACCTTTCTCTGTAATTACTGTGGAAATAGTGTTGTTTCGTATTGTTACATAGTAAGTAGTGTTTGTTACCCGTTTCATCTGTGTATTTACAGGGTAAGTGTAACTCCTGCGGGCTGTAAATTAAAGTGGCGCTTGTTACCCCTTTATTACCCAAAACTTAACATATTGTTCCCTTATACCTACACGGAAGTACACTATAATTACAGAAACGTACACCGTAATTTCGGTTTACTTACGCAGTTGTTTGCGGGTCGTAATATAAAGTGTTACCGAAGTTTTATTTATATATATAGCGCCTTTCCATAGCTCAAGGTCTCTTTACATTGTACATTACAATACATTTAGACACCCACACATACATTACAGTCACATAGGATACATATAGTCACATTACTCAAAATGCATGTTAAAGGATTAGTTCACTTTTAAAAAAACGTTTGCTGATAATTTCCTCCCCCCATGTCATCCAAGATGTCCATGTCTTTCTTTCTTCAGTCGAAAAGAAATGAAGGTTTTTGATGAAAACATTCCAGGATTTTTCTCTATATAATGGACTTCAACAGGACCCAAACGGTTCAAGGTCCAAATGACAGTTTCAGTGCAGCTTCAAAGGGCTTTAAACGACACCAGACTATGAATAAGGGTCTTATCTAGACAAACCATCGGCATTTCACAAATAAATAAAAAAGTTTCAGTTTTATAAGCACAAATGCTCGCCTTGCTCTGTTCTGTGATGCGCGTTCGTGACTCTCGTAATACGCAGTTACGTTGAAAAGGTCACGCGTCGGCGGAAGTACCGAGTCAGTGTTTACGAATGTGAGGAAGGAGGACCATATACACATATTCAAATGTCTTTATGTCAGTTTATCGTTTAAATGCCCATTTCGTGTGCGTATCCTGGGTGTTTAAATATTAAAAAGGCTAAAAGAACATTTCCGTCAGGACAGAAGCGTGACCTTTTCAACGTAACTGCGTATTACGTGAGTCACGAACGCGCATCACAGAACAGAGCAAGGCCAGCATTTGTGCTTATAAAACTTAAACTGTTTTATTTATTTGTGAAATGCCGATGGTTTGTCTAGATAAGACCCTTAAGGCCTGTTCACACCGGGACGAATTTCGGCTCGCGTTATTCGTCAGCGTTTTTCAACGCGTTTTTTGTGTTCACACCCAAGCGATTTTCGCTGACGATGAGCCGAGTGAACATGCAAATTCATTCCCTGACATTAGATGGCGCTTAATGTACAGAAATACCCCGGTCCACAAAGTGCACTCGCTTGTCATTCAGAAGAAGAGAGCAAGTTTGTCGCGTGTGTCATATAGTTATTTATTCTCGTTGGTGTCTCTTTATAAAGACACCAACAAGACCAGCATCTCTACATTCATCTTGCCTTGCATCTTCCTCGTCTATTTCTTCCCGGCAGTGTAGACGCTACTTGGCGTATATCTTCTTCGCCGCCGGTCGGCAAGACCGTTTTGTGTTTGAGCGCCCCCCAAGTTGTGTTTTAATGTAACTTCAGAAGCTCCAGACACGTGAGCAAAAGCGGCAATCTCATTGGTCGGATAGTTTTTGACGCGGCGCGTCAAACAAAAAAAACGAACCCGAGGCGTTTTTTTAAAAATGACGCTTTTACGCGTGGCGTTTTACGCGTCGGTGTGAACACTCACATTGGCGCCCTTTGTTTAGTCACGAGGCGTTAAACGTCGGCGAATAACGCGCGCGAAATTCGTCCCGGTGTGAACAGGCCTTTATTCATCGTCTGGTGTCGTTTAAAGCCCTTTGAAGCTGCACTGAAACTGTCATTTGGACCTTGAACCGTTTGGGTCCTGTTGAAGTCCATTATATGGAGAAAAATCCTGGAATGTTTTCATCAAAAACCTTCATTTCTCTTCGACTGAAGAAAGAAAGACATGGACATCTTGGATGACATGGGGTGAGGAAATTATCAGCAAAAGTTTTTTTAAAAGTGAACTAATCCTTTAAATAGATATGTTTTTAACTGGGTCTTGAATGTAGCTGAGGTATTACGTAGTGTAAGGAGCATTAGTACTAAATAGAGCATTAATAGCAGACTGGTGGGAGTGGCCTTGGACAGCAACATGCCCAGTGCATTATGGGTGATGAAGTTTTCCTACACTATTTGGGATATCTAACCTTTTTGCCATTTTTTGGCTTCGTATTCTTCCAAACAAATTATAATATTCAAAATTAACCAAAATTTTATGGAAAGGTCGCAACCTGGTTCATACACATGGTCTGCAACCTGGCTTTACACATCAACAGGTCTACCAGTAAAATGTCACAATTAATAACTCGCATTGAAAACGTATCTTCTTTTCAAACACATCCTGACATGGCGGTTTAATAAACCTGCAAATTGTAACGCAGCACCAAAGCTATCACAGTGTTCTTCTGCGTGCCATTTAATGCTGAGCGAATACGATTACAGTTCTAATTAAATTGTTATCTCAGTGGAAGGAAAGAAAACCAGAGCGAGAGAGATGGACTGAGACCAAAGTCGGGCCGCGTGTGTGTGAAGCGACAGGTAATTGCTTTGAGGATGGACAATGAGATGCGGATGGGAACGGTTTTAATACGGACGCGAGGTGGAGAAGGGAATGGACCGTCACGGTGGACGAGCTTAATTAGCATACAATGAAAACACAATGTTACCTTAAGGTTAAACTGGCCGGTAATTGAAATCCACAAAGATAGGGCATTCAATCCCACAATGCCTCATTTATTAACTGCGTCTGATGATTGCGTCACTTCGGGTTAAACGTCGGCTAAATGAATAAATGCTATGTAAATGGAAAAAAAATCCTGAGTGAGGAAGTTTAGTTGGACAGTATGAATCTGTAGGGATATTACTTTTAAACTTTTTAATCTTTTAAAGTGTGCATATAGTAAGATATAGTAAGTATGGAGCTTTGCTTTAAAATAAGAAACATTTCTACATTAGAATGAAGTACAACATTTTTTGACAGAATGTTAATGGGCAAAACACCAAACATTTGTGGAATGTTTTGCTCATATATTGTTAAACCAATAATCCCTAGCATAAAGAAAGAGCTGGAATATTTTAAAATAAATTTTAATAAATCAAGTGTAGGTGTTATTAACATCTGGTAATCCAATGTATACTGTAGGAGGTCATGAAAATGTACTGTATAGTATGAGATAGAGATAGAGAGAGGGAGAGGAGATGGGGGGGAGAGAGAGAGAGAGAGAGGAGATGGGGAGGGAGGGAGAGAGAGAGAGAGGGGGGGAGAGGAGAGAGAGATAGGGAGAAGAGATAGAGGGAGAGAGAGGGATAGAGAGAGAGAGAGGGAGAGGAGATGGGGGGGGGAGAGAGAGAGAGAGAGAGAGGAGATGGGGAGGGAGGGAGGGAGAGAGAGAGAGAGGGGGGGAGAGGAGATAGAGATAGGGAGAAGAGATAGGGAGAAGAGATAGAGGGAGAGAGAGGGATAGAGAGAGGGAGAGGAGAGAGAGATAGGGAGAAGAGATAGAGAGAGGGAGAGAGAGAGGGAGAGGAGATAGAGATAGGGAGAGGAGAGAGAGATAGGGAGAAGAGATAGAGAGAGATAGGGAGAGGAGAGAGAGATAGGGAGAAGAGATAGAGAGGGATAGAGAGAGGGAGAGAGAGATAGAGAGAGGGAGAGAGAGGGATAGAGAGAGGGAGAGGAGAGAGAGAGAGAGAGAGAGGGAGAGAGAGGGATAGAGAGAGGGAGAGGAGAGAGAGAGATAGGGAGAAGAGATAGAGAGAGGGAGAGAGAGGGATAGAGAGAGGGAGAGGAGAGAGAGATAGGGAGAAGAGATAGAGAGAGGGATAGAGAGATAGAGAGAGGGAGAGAGAGGGATAGAGATAGGGAGAAGAGATAGAGAGAGGGAGAGAGAGAGATAGAGAGAGGGAGAGGAGAGAGAGATAGGGAGAAGAGATAGAGAGAGGGATAGAGGGATAGAGAGATAGAGAGAGGGATAGAGAGATAGAGAGAGGGAGAGAGAGGGATAGAGATAGGGAGAAGAGATAGAGAGAGGGAGAGAGAGAGATAGAGAGAGGGAGAGGAGAGAGAGATAGGGAGAAGAGATAGAGAGAGGGAGAGAGAGAGATAGAGAGAGGGAGAGGAGAGAGATAGGGAGAAGAGATAGAGAGAGGGAGAGAGGGATAGAGAGAGGGATAGAGAGATAGAGAGAGGGAGAGGAGAGAGAGATAGGGAGAAGAGATAGAGAGAGGGATAGAGGGATAGAGAGATAGAGAGAGGGATAGAGAGATAGAGAGAGGGATAGAGAGATAGAGATAGGGAGAAGAGATAGAGAGAGGGAGAGGAGAGAGAGATAGGGAGAAGAGATAGAGAGAGGGATAGAGAGATAGAGAGAGGGATAGAGAGATAGAGAGAGGGATAGAGAGATAGAGATAGGGAGAAGAGATAGAGAGAGGGAGAGGAGAGAGAGATAGGGAGAAGAGATAGAGAGAGGGATAGAGAGATAGAGAGAGGGATAGAGAGATAGAGAGAGGGATAGAGAGATAGAGATAGGGAGAAGAGATAGAGAGAGGGAGAGGAGAGAGAGATAGGGAGAAGAGATAGAGAGAGGGATAGAGAGATAGAGAGAGGGATAGAGAGGGATAGAGAGGGGGAGAGGAGATAGAGATAGGGAGAAGAGATAGAGCGATAGAGATAGAGAGAGGGAGAGAGAGAGATAGGGAGAAGAGATAGAGAGAGGGAGAGAGAGGGATAGAGAGAGAGGGAGGGATAGATAGAGAGAGTGTGTGAAATGGAAATTGTCTCTCTTTGATCCGAAGCCCCTCTAGAAAGTTCTGGCATAATTGCAGCATTTCATATCAGCAGCAGGAATCAGCAGGGCTTTACAGCAACAGCAGATTGGTGTGTGTGTCCTTGTGTGTGTGTGTGTGTGTGTGTCAGCAGTCTGTTCATCAGCATCTGTGATATACTGAAAGAAAAATCATTAAGTATTTTTGTCTTCGAAACAGATAATCGCACTCGAGAAGTCAAATTGTATACAATATTATACACTGTGCCTCGATTACAAAACAATCTGCTCCGAACAAACATATAATCCTCAGACGCCATTAAAATGAGCCATCGCTGGGATCTTCTGAAGTCTGTACAGGGACTCGTGTACATGTCATGACCTTTCAGATGAGGATTTTCAGTATAGATGATGCACTCAAGCTACACTCAAAATGATTCAATAAAGACTAAATATCTTCACATTCACAACACCGGCATCTGTAATGAACATCACTACGATAAACAATATTTCTAGCCTGTCATTGTAAAGGTGCAATCTGTAATTTAGTGTTTATATTGTGCTGGTCAATATTTGATTTCATTTGCAAGACACTCTGGATTAATGAATACATGTAAATGTCTGAAAAACTTCTCGGTTTGCCATCAAAAGTGAGCAATAAAAGTGATCTGTGCATTTTTGATCATTTTAAACTGATTTTTCAAATGTACTTTTTATCATTTTTTAATCTAATGATGACAAAATGACTGAGTGCACCTTTAAATATATAAATGTAGAGTATAGTTAACCGTTCAATTGATTTAATTTGACATTTAACTAAATATTTAGATTAAATATAAAATTTATACATTTTAAATATATAAATATTTAGAACAAAGATTTTCACACTAAACCTATCGCTTTTACTTAAAGGTTTTCTGTCTCTTGCATTATAAAAGTAATCCATAATGTACACATAATTCATAATATCTTGACATAAATAATTGTCACCTGGGTATACATTATAATATTCACAGATTTTTGTACTAATTGAAACTGGTTGTTTGTCATTTGTTTTAATGCATATTACTTTGTGTTTTCAATTAATAAATAAGCATTATAATGTACTGTAATATACCAATTATTAATGAGATCATATAATTCATTATAAGGCATAAGTAATGCATTAAAAATACTTATATTATATATATATATATAAAGACTTTAATCAAAGTGTCACCAAACCGTTCTTCCACCAAAACCCTTAAAACAGAGATAATATAATGTTGTTATAATGAAGATTCATGTGAAGCAAATCTGAAATAAATCTGACTTTTTCTTTGCAGAAATCATGTGAGTTTGAGAAAGAAATTTCTCAATATTCTGTTGGCTGTTATAAGTGTCAAGCTGTGTTTACAGTAATTCATTCACATTATATTTTATCATAAGTGGGAAATAATACAAAAAGTTATTGTTTTTTTCTTTGTGTCTGACATTAACGGTAATATCACATCGGGTCGTCTGCGTCCCCTCAAGGTAAAAGTTAAAACTTTAGCGAGTCCCGTCTCTTTGTGTTAAACTCTGAGAAGATCTGACCTTTTGCACCGTTTTTGTTGTTATCAGTGGAAAGATGAAGACAGAAAGATGAGAATTGAAGAAAGAGAGGGAAAAAGCGTTCAGTCAAGATAGGAAATGAAAGCCTGCGGCGCGATTCGTTTCTCCTGATCTTCTTAATGGTGTTTTTCAGAGCCTCCTGCCCAATTATGAAGCATCGTAACACAGATCAAACCATCCAGACACTGTCTGAGCTCAATTCCTGACTGAAAACCACACTCTTATATGAGGACATCGAACCTCACGTCACGACTCACACCGCAGTACATTACACTCAAACCCCACAAGCAAATCGGTCTTCACAATCTCGTAAAGTGCTCCTATTATGCTTTTCCAGAGATTCTCTTTTAGCAGTTTATACTAGAGCTTTCTGTGAATGTAAAAGGTCTGCAAAGTTTCTAAGATCAAAGTGCAGATACATTTTGTCTCCTAAAAGAAAAAAGTGATTCTGAACTGAAACGAGTCGTCAGTAATTCAGTCTCACCATAGACAGTATAAGAAGTGGACAGAGCCATCTCATTGGAACTCAGTTGAGACAGTTGAAGCCCATTTTTAGCGTTTTTTTTTTTTTTTTTTAGCACTTCCGTTCCTACCGCGAAGACTCAAACTAAGCTTGATGACGTGAGCCTGTCTGACAGATGTAAATATTCTAGTAGCTGTGCGTGAAAACTGCCAACGTTAATCTTACAGAGACGGCGAGCTTGAGCAGTTCTTTGGCGTGAGTGAGCAGGAGTAAGTAATTTGTATAGTATTTATTTTAAAATGTAACGCCAGTACGCCATATTAAGTTAATGCATTGATTGCCTGTGAGCTTCTCCTCCTGTCTGTACGGTAATTTCTGTACTGTGCGACAGACAGTCGAGTGGTAATGACGCAATCGTTAGCCTATTTTTACAAAAACTGTTTCTATGGGGCCATAATGTAACATAGAAGGTAATGGAGCCCTTTATACATTGTCGTGTGTCTTTAGAAATAAATAATGGACAAATGGAGTCTTTAAACGCCTGTCAAAGTTATTTGCTGTCAAAGTGACGCCAAAATGAATGGGAGTCAATGGGAATGCTAACGCAAGTGAAGTTCTGCTACAAGATGGCGGCACGCGGCCGGCTTCAACTTCCGGTCGATGGATCCCCCCCTTGAGTCTCACTTCCAGCTGAGTAGGTGTGTAACTCATTTGCATAATGCCAGCCTGTGGTCTTGATTGGCTGAACAGCGTGTCTTAGCTCCGCCCTCAAACACTGTAGTGTGTGTGAGACTGAAGAGTTTGGTTCGTGTTGTTTGTGTCGAGAAGACGCTGTTTTCTGCTGACAAAGCAAATCCACTGGAATGAGATTGATACGGTAAAACCCACGCCATCGTCACTGTTCGTATCACTGTGATCAAGAGCTGAGATTCAGATATGATCATGAGCTTCGGTTTCTGACCAATCACAGCAGAGCAGCTCTCAGAGAGGCGGGGTTTAGAGACACTGAATAGTTTCAGACACTGAGACTCCAAAACAAAATTAGGAACCTTTAAAATAGCATAACAGTAGCAGTTTAAAGCATTAGTTCACTTTTAAAAAAACTTTTGCTGATAATTTCCTCCCCCCATGTCATCCAAGATGTCCATGTCTTTCTTTCTTCAGTCGAAAAGAAATGAAGGTTTTTGATGAAAACATTCCAGGATTTTTCTCCATATAATGGACTTCAACAGGACCCAAACGGTTCAAGGTCCAAATGACAGTTTCAGTGCAGCTTCAAAGGGCTTTAAACGACACCAGACGATGAATAAGGGTCTTATCTAGACAAACCATCGGCATTTCACAAATAAATAAAACAGTTTTATAAGCAGTTTTATAAGCACAAATGCTGGCCTTGCTCTGTTCTGTGATGCGCGTTCGTGACTCTCGTAATACACAGTTACGTTGAACTCATATGGTGGCGTATTATTCCAAATCTGCCGGCAGTCGTGAGTAATCTCCCGCTCGCATTCGTCACACTGCCACTGAGTGTAAAAACGCAAAAGGTGAAGCTTGAATTTCTTGGTATGTTCCTCTTTGGCTCATGTATTTTCAAGATGGATGTGCAACATGGCCGGCGCTATTCGAGCGACTCACTCGTGTGTATCCTGAATGGCAGATTCGAGAATACTAGAATACTTGATTAGTTGGTAGAAGTAATTATACATTAATGAGCACATATAAGTGTTTTTTTCTAAGAATCAATTTAAAAAAAGTAAAAAAAATTGAAAGTCTAATATATGCAGACTTGGCTTATTAAAGGCATAAAACATGAATTAAAAGTATTCAAGGGTGTAGGTTTCCTTTCAAAGTTGTTAAGGACAGACTACAAAGAGGCAGGAGACCTTGAAATAGATTTTTTTAAAACAAACCAGCAATTAAAGCAATGAGTCAAACAACCTCGAGCTTTTTCTAAATGT
The DNA here is from genome assembly GCA_031834385.1 of Semotilus atromaculatus. Lineage (NCBI taxonomy): Eukaryota > Metazoa > Chordata > Actinopteri > Cypriniformes > Leuciscidae > Semotilus > Semotilus atromaculatus. Next base: position 190,100 of record JAULUF010000015.1, on the reverse strand, counting down.
TGGTGTCGAAATGCCATTGCTCAGAAGCAAGTCTGAAAATGTAGTGGAAATAACATCACTCATTTCCTAAACCTTTCTTTGACTAGTAGTGATGCATGAAAGTTTTCATTTAGCCAAAAACCGAAACCAGAAATAAAGTTTATTAATAACAATAATTAAATTGCTAAAAAAGAGCATAGTCACTGATTTTGGCCCTCCAGTTTAGTTTCACCAGGTTTCAATTCATTTCCAGTTTGTAGAAATTTCAGCGTATCATTCAAAGCTTTACATTTTATTATATTAAGCATTAGCCTTCTTCCCTTTAGCCAGCAGCAGCTAAATCACTAAATAAAAATAAGCCCAAAATATGCTTTTTTGTTCATTTATTAAAAAAAAAAAGTTCATTCACCTCCCATCTGTCAAACGCTCAGTCAGAGCGATCCACGTGAACCTACGCCTATGGCACAATGTAACCTAGATGATGAAAACATAAAAACCTGTGTGTTTGCATCAATCAAAATCTGTTTAACGCATGTGGCATGATGCAACGAAGAGACGTCAGGTGAATCACAGCACCTCATCATGTTTCTTTTCTATTTTTAATGCTCAGTATTTTTTTATTTTTTTTATTTTTTAATACTATTTGCAAATTTATTTTATGCACATATATCTAATAATGTGTGACCGTATTGCTTTGTTTTCGTTTGTGCTGTTTCTGCTCTATACTGTAAAAAATGATTTTTCAAAGTTTAGTGTCCTGCTACTACCATAGTCAAGTCAAGTCCCCTTTATTTATATACTGCTTTTTACAGTACAGATTGTATCAAAGCAGCTTCACAGTAATAACATGAAAATAATACAACAAAGTTTGTTTCTAGAAGAAAATGTCGTCATCGTCCACCTTAAACTCTTGTGAAACTTTTCTGTCTACAAGAGGTGTCCAGGACGAGAGACAGCAATGCTCTGCTCTCCTGTGTGTCAGCACTAAAGTCAGTCTGCTTCTGAACCTCCAGGAATCAGTGTGTCCTCACACACACCAGATCAACACATCCATATGACCAACTCATCGCCTGCAACGACACAGCTGAGGTTCTTGTCCACAGCTGCTCAACACAGTGCACTAGAAGAGTGTACTTTACAAAACAAGAAGAAACATTAGTCAAAACATAAAGATAAACTTCATTTCGAAGCAAATTTGCATAAGACATTGAACATGTTTTTAGAAAATATATCTTTATATGGTCTATTCTTAGTACTTTTTAAAGCTCTGTAAAAGCACGTTTACACCAAGGGTGATAACTAGATCTAGTTCTAAAAATCATTCTATTTATAAAAGAATATCAGAGTCCACGATAACACTTTATTTTACAGTGTCCTTGTTATATACAGTGAAGAAAATAAGTGTTTGACACCCTGCTATTTTGCCAGTTCTCCCACTTAGAAATCATGGAGGGGTCTGTAATTGTCATCGTAGGTGCATGTCCACTGTGAGAGACAAATAAAAAAAAAAAGATCCAGAAATCTCAATGTATGATTTTTTAACTATTTATTTGTAAGATACAGCTGCAAATAAGTATTTGAACACCTGTCTATCAGCTAGAATTCTGACCCTCAAAGACCTGTTAGTCTGCCTTTAAAATGTCCACCTCCACTCCATTTATTATCCTAAATTAGATGGACCTGTTTGAGGTCGTTCGCTGCATAAAGACCCCTGTCCACCCCATACAATCAGTAAGAATCCAACTACTAACATGGCCAAGACCAAAGAGCTGTCCAAAGACACTAGAGACAAAATTGTACACCTCCACAAGGCTGGAAAGGGCTACGGGAAATTGCCAAGCAGCTTGGTGAAAAAAGGTCCACTGTTGGAGCAATCATTAGAAAATGGAAGAAGCTGAACATGACTGTCAATCTCCCTCGGACTGGGGCTCCATGCAAGATCTCACCTCGTGGGGTCTCAATGATCCTAAGAAAGGTGAGAAATCAGCCCAGAACTACACGGGAGGAGCTGCTCAATGACCTGAAAAGATCTGGGACCACCGTTTCCAAGGTTACTGTTGGTAATACACTAAGACGTCATGGTTTGAAATCATGCATGGCACGGAAGGTTCCCCTGCTTAAACCAGCACATGTCAAGCCCCGTCTTAAGTTTGCCAATGACCATTTGGATGATCCAGAGGAGTCATGGGAGAAAGTCATGTGGTCAGATGAGACCAAAATAGAACTTTTTGGTCATAATTCCACTAACCGTGTTTGGATGATGAGTACCATTCCAAGAACACCATTCCTACTGTGAAGCATGGGGGTGGTAGCATCATGCTTTGGGGGTGTTTTTCTGCACATGGGACAGGGCGACTGCACTGTATTAAGGAGAGGATGACCGGGGCCATATATTGCGAGATTTTGGGGAACAACCTCCTTCCCTCAGTTAGAGCATTGAAGATGGGTCGAGGCTGTGTCTTCCAACATGACAATGACCCAAAGCACACAGCCAGGATAACCAAGGAGTGGGTCTGTAAGAAGCATATCAAGGTTCTGGCGTGGCCTAGCCAGTCTCCAGACCTAAACCCAATAGAGAATCTTTGGAGGGAGCTCAAACTCCGTGTTTCTCAGCGACAGCCCAGAAACCTGACTGATCTAGAGAAGATCTGTGTGGAGGAGTGGGCCAAAATCCCTCCTGCAGTGTGTGCAAACCTGGTGAAAAACTACAGGAAATGTTTGACCTCTGTAATTGGAAAAAAAGGCTACTGTACCAAAATATTAACATTGATTTTCTCAGGTGTTCAAATACGTATTTGCAGCTGTATCTTACTGTATCTTATCTTACTTTTTTAGATTATGTCTCTCACAGTGGACATGCACCTACAATGACAATTTCAGACCCCTCCATGATTTCTAAGAGGGAGAACTTGCAAAATAGCATGGTGTTCAAATACTTATTTTCTTCACTGTATGTTACATGTACTTACAGTAAATTATGTATAACTACATGCAACTAACCCTCAACCAAATCCTACCCTAACCCTATAGTAAATACATGTAGTTACTTAATATTACTCTGTACTTAAATATATAATTACACTGTAACAAGGACACCTTAAAATAAAGTGTGACCGAGTCCACTATAACAATAACAACACAGAGTAATGAATGGATGCTTGTTTCCACCACCAAATAAAAAAAATAAAGGTAAATAAAAAATAAAAAAACAGAATTTTTTTCCTCAGAATTGGGACTTCATAACTGGCAATTGTGAGTTTAAATCTTGCTATTCTGAGAAAAAAAAGTTGATATATAAACTCAAAATTGGATGAAAAAAGTCAGAATTCCAAGAAAAGTCAGAATTGCGACTTGCAATTGTGAGGGAAAAAAGTCTGACATTAAAACTCACATTTGTGGAAAATAAAAAGTCAGAATTGTGAGAGTCACAATTATCTTTTTTTTAATTATGGTGGAAACAAGCTTCCATAGAAACAATATGGTTAGAATCACTTTCAGAACGATTTCCCCCAGGCTGATGAAACTGACAGCCAATCAGAATCCTTCCTGCTTTAAAGAGCTTGAGCATATTTAAAGTGACAGACACAAAACTACATATGAATATGTATTCATATACTGTATATGTACTTAGGATATGTAGGCCTACTATGTACTTAGAATAATCAGAACGTCCAGGGTGCGATTTGCCGGGGGGGATGCGTGGGATTTCCCCCTTTCTGGTCAATGTATCCCTGCCTCTGCTTAATTATTTCTATCCCCGGTGGGGATAAATTTTAGCCTGACTACGTCAGACTTCCTACTTCCGCTAATTTCATTTCGCTCCAGTAGTCAGTCTGAGATAGCAGTCTATCTTTCTGTTTTCCACCGGCCTGAAAACAGCCGGCCAATCAACGAACAGAGGGCGGCTGAGAGCCGTGACGTAGCCGCTAAGCGCCCAGTTTTACATTGTAGGTTAGAGAAATCGAAAACCGAAACGAGATGCTATTCGCTCTGTTATGGAGAACATTCCGGGGTTTTTCTAACTGAAGCCATGTCAACCCACCTCGGTGACACTGTTCCGTGATCGCAACTCCGTGGACTTCCTCGGCTTTTTTATGGTCCTTGGAGTTTTCGATGGTGTATCTCGGTCTCTTTTATCGGTCGAGCTCGAACTGGCTACCTTTTGACAGGTCAGTGTCTCCTTTTTTTTTCCAGTCCTGAAATATTTCCATGTCATGCTGTAATCTTGAAATTAAGTTGCAGCATTTCCGACAGACTCGTGAGGAACAGAGAGCTGTGTTTAAAAGATCTAATCCTAAATTTGAGAGTTGGCTACAAATATTTTCTTGTTTCACTCTGGCAAAAATAAGTTTAGAGGCCGCGATTGTACCGTGGAGGCGTAGATTAACTTCACATAATCTGCAAAAGTCGTTTACAGCCATGTTCACACCGGTATTTCGCTTGCATCATCAAATGTTTACAGCAGGTTTACAGTGGAAGTTCGATCATAGATTTGAGTTCGATGCATGATGTCTGTGGCTCGATGTGGCTGTGTCAGCGCATAACATACGTCATAAATAAATTTATCTGATTGGCTAACGGGTAACCAATGATTTTAAACTTCAGACAAGCGCCCCCTAGCCAGAGAGAAAACACTTCTCTATTATGCTATGCCAGACTCTGTGTACGAAGCAAAGTGAAGTAGCAGAGTCTGGTATTACCAGGCTAGATAAATTTATCCCCCCCTCAAAGTGATCAGTGCTAATACACTAGTGGCGAGACGGATCACAAAACTTATCACGGATCCGTGGTTTGATTAAAGTCAATTTTATTAGAAAATGCGATACTTTGGCTGGCTCTGATAAAGTTGTCGCAGCCTCTCTTCACCACTTTGCTCAATGTCCCGCCCACGGCGCTCTCTGATTGGTTAGACCTCACGAGTAATAGCCTATCAACACTTGCGAGACGGTTGCAGGTCCGCTGGGCTGTGGAGCTGTGTGTCGAAAGGGAGGCAGCATATTCAGTATATTACTGATGCGGGAATAAACCGATAAACATCACAATCTGATTATCTGTTTCTATGATGACAAGCAGAGTTAGTGTCCCAGTCACACCACTGAGGTGAGGCTAAAGCGAAGGTTTTTTGATTATTCACTCATGGTGTGTTCACACCGAACGCGAATTTAATTATTTGCGTGAGTAGATTACATACAAAAAATCAATGCAAAGAAGCGAATAGACGCATCATTGACGCGAATTAGGCGACTCGTTTGCCGCGAACGTCTTCCGCGCAAGTTGAAAAATGTGAACTCGAGCGGAAGATTCGCATGACGCTTTGTTCTCTTCATTCTCTTGTTTACGCGCGACTAGAGGTCCTGTGGCGCAAATGAGGCGTTTAGCGCGGTAGACGCAAATTAGCCTCATTCGGGCGAATGAGGCGAATTGACTAACACAGATAGTGCATCTCTCTTTTCTATCATTTGACTGTAGCTCAGCATCGCGGTGTAACGTTAACGTTATTACTTTAGCAGCAGCAGTAAAACTGTTTCTACTGTGGTGGTTTAACTTTGCAATCAATCCGTGGTTCAGCAGAGGCTGATATATAGAAGTAACATATAGCCTATTAAACTAAATAAAGCGCTGTAATGTGAACTGTCAGTGCGATAGAACAATAACATCCGAAATGGACCACTATTTATTTATTTTTATATCAACAATAAAAATGTTTCAAAACATCCCCCCCTCTGTTTTTTTCACAAATCGCACCCTGAGAACGTCTATTATAGACGATATCGTTATAGTTATCGTTCTTGGTGTGAACAATTAAATAATTAAATATATATAATACCTAAATATATTCTAGATATATGATCTCTAAATATATAACTAGTACAAATAAATGTAATATATAATTATATTATATTAAAAATATTTGTCTTTTTTCTAAATTTTTTAAGTATTTAAAGCAGTTATGCCTTTTAAAGATATAAACCTCTTTAAATCCATGCATATAAAATAAACAAGAAAGAGAACATCATTGAAAATATAATCTGAAAATATAAACACAAACTTTTGCTTTAACTTATCGATGATCATTTTATAAAAGCAACAAGCTTTTTGAATGACTTTTACCCTAGGTAAACCGTAGGCAGTTTACCGTGGTAAAAAAAAAAAAAAAATAAAATAAAATAAAACAAATCATCTTCAAGTGGCTTCCCAGCTAACAATTTTAAATTCTGGGAACATTAGTTTTGGTTCCCAGAACGTTCCCTTAAGGTTAGGGGAACGTTCTCCTTAGGTTATAAAAATAGAACCTAAAAATAACCTACAGGGAACGTTCCTAGAATGTTCTTGTTTGGTTCCCAAAAAAATAACCACATGGGAACCATCGGGAAAGTTAGGGGAACGTTCTGTGTTTGCTGGGTTATTGCTCTAAAATGAAACTGAGTCTGTGTATAAAGTCTGCAGTTTCTTGAACACATAAACCCGGTAAAGTGCAAGTAAAGCGCTGCTGTATTTCCCTGCTCACTGACCGATGAAGAGTTGCACATTTATACACTCACAGTCTGTCCAAACTCATCCACTTCTCTCTCCGTCTCTCCTGCCGGATGAATATGTGTGTGACACTCTTGTTGTTCAGCCTGTTTACTGGAGTGGGATGTGGACATCAGGCCCTCCAGCAAGAGTGTGTGTGTGTGTGTGTGTTCTGTCTATCTGAGCGTAAAGCAGCAGTGGGCGGAAAGGACACTGCATAATGTGTGTGTCATTACTGAAGATGTGTGTGTGTCTCAGAACCTGCGGTGTGTGTTGCACCGGGACTCGCGGTGGTAAACATTTTCTGTGATGCTGGCAGACGGGAAAACAGTTTGTTAGTGTGTGTATTAGTGTGTAAAGTACATGTCCGATCTGATTTTGAGAATCGTGAACGAAACCGTGCGTTTAACTCCCATTATTCCACAGTAAAAGTTCAACATGTCCTCATCACACTGAGTGTGAGCGAGCGCATGATTCACAAACTTTTTTTGTCAGCTGAACCCCAGTTGACCTTGTTTTTTTTGTTTTTTTTTCTCTGTTGTCAGTTTGGCAAAAAATATCATACACTGCCCTGCCAAAAAAAGTCTCTGTTTGGATTTAAACAGGCAAATGCTTAAGAGTTTTTGATTGGATCATTATTGCTGTGATTATTATGTTTCTAGCATGTTATATGTTTGGCAACATTTCTTCTAACCTAATTAATGGAGTGTGTAGATTTTTATTTCTTATGTAGGAAGACACGTCATATTCCTGGATATTCCTGGAATGTTAACAAATACAACCTTTGTTTTTAATAATGTATTACTAACTGTTGAAATTATTAAAAAATGCTGAAGACAAGTATAGAAGACAAGGCCAAAATAACAAACCAAAACAATCTTTTTTTTTTTTTTGTACCTCTACAAATCCTAACACAAAAATAAAGAAAACAAAATACAATTTAAACTTACCTACCTCCCTAAACCAAAAACAATGTGAAAAGATAGAAAATAAAATGGCGCCTTTGACAAAAATACAAGAATATTTTGTAGCAAACAAATGCAAAATCAGAATCCAAAATCGTATCGTCCAAAATCAGGCGTGGGTCATGTTAATAATCACAGGTCCAAAATCACAATCAAAATCTCAAACAATCACTCACAATCTTTCACAATCTTTCAAAACGACGACAATAAGTAATAGCAAAAGCAGTCAGCAAACAATCACAATACGGCATGATAATAGCCGGGGTTGAGTGTTTGTTGCGGTCCTTATATCTGAATCAGGTGTGGAGGACAACCAATCACAGGCTCAACAAATGATCAAGAAACCGTCCAGCTGTAACACAAAAATGCACATACAGAGACAATATACACAGGACATATGAACAAATGACTTCTGCCTGTCTGGGCCTGAGACTCGGTCGATCCGCTTTTGTCTCGCGGGACGAAGACTGTTGTTGCCTCACAAGATGAAGACTCAGATCATGGAGTCTGTTGGTGTCTCTGGCATCGTCTCACCGGACGGGAGACTCAGAACTTGAATGTATCTTTTGCTGCCTTCCCTGGACCATTGGTGTATCTGTTAATGCCTCACTGGACGAACTGGAGACTCAGAACTTGTATCTGTTCTTTCCTTCCCTGTAAAGAGCCACAGGCTCAGAATAAAGCGGACACCATCCAGTCTCTCTCGCTTGAAACCAACACGGAAGTGACTTAAACTGCAGTACATCGAATGGCCACTAGAGACCGGCTGCAGAAGAGAGTCAATCCCCATAGACTCCCTTGTTAAAATGCCAAACTTTACAGCAGAAAATAATGTGTTTACAGCCTGGTGCAAAAAGTGTTTTTGGTCTATAAAGCTAATTTTGCCCTTTATAACGACTGTGAGGGGGGTGCATTTTTTTATTACTCATCCGTTTAAATTATATTAAGTCTTAAAGTTCTGCATAATTAAGGGGGCGTGGCCACTTGAGTGACAGGCTGATTGTCGCTGCTTCTCTACTAGCCGTTTGTCTGCTGTGTGTTAGCGTCATGCCACCTCAGCTAATCCGCCTCGCTGCACATTTTCATTTATCAGGGAGTGACGCGGCCAAGATGGCGACGGCCGGCTCCGCCCACTTTGGGCTTCAAGAATGCTCTTCAGAAACCGACGGTTTACAGTTAATGCTCAGAATGTGGTTGATCTGTTACAGTCTCACCCTTGCAGGCCGGGACTCTTGTAACAGACACAAGGAGTTTAATGCTACGTTCACACCGAATGCGAATTGAACGTCTGAAGCGAGTGATTTCCATGTTAAGTCAATGTAAAGACAATGTTTAGCGTGGAGCGATGGAAGCGATTTCGCCTCATTTGTGCGCCCAGTTCGTGCGAACGAGGTGAATTGAGCATCTGGCGCGACACGCGCAAGTGATTTTATTTGGTGCTTCTTGTGGATTTATGCGCTTCTGACGCCCGAGTTGAAAAATCTGAACTTTGGCGTCTGTTCGCGCCGCGTTAACCAATCAGGAGCCTGCTTTCTGCCCCTCCCACAAGAAGCGAATTCCGGCCTCAGACGAGCGTCTATTTCGATTCAAACGTTCGCTTTGAACCAAGCGGCAACATTCTAATCTGAGAAATGAAGCCTACCCGGAAGTGTGAAAAATTGCAATACATCTAAAATCCGCTAGGGGCCGGTCCCAAAATGGAGTAAATGTCCATAGACCCCCATGTTAAAATGTCCGTTAAAATGTTTTTACAGGTTGGTCCCATGGACTTGTATTGTATTTTTCGATAGGCTCCGAGTGCCTGACAACTGTGAGGGGGGTGAATTTTTGTACAAATTTTTTTTAAACTAATAACTCGTTAGTTTAGGTCGTATTTAGATATAAAATGTATGACAAATAAGGGCGTGGTTAACTTTGATTGACCGCTTGATTGACAGCTGATAACGGGCTGCGCCGAGTGGAATTCCTGAAATGTGACGTCTCAGCCATGATCTGACACACACATCATACACCTCTGGATCCTTTCTGGACATTTGTATTGAAATATTTCCAAGATGGCGTCGCCCATACGCCCCATAAACGGCCTCAAAACCGTTCTTCAGAAAGTCTATGGGTGACGTCACAGACGCTTTGTCCATATTTTTTACAGTCTGGTTTTCACGTCACATTTTAGTATCGCCTCAGCTCGCTCAGAACCTCGCCGGAGGTGATATGAAAAAAATTATCTGGAAGCAGGTACAGGTACAACTTTTACACAGTGGAAAACCAAACAAAGGCGAGTCGAGTCGAGCCGAGCCGAGGCGAGCTGGTACTGTGTAGTGGAAAAGCGCCTATAGAGTCCAAACATGATGGAAAAATATTAAACTGGTATGCATTCATTCATTTGTATATTAACAGCTGAATTTGAGTAAAATGTTGCACTACAAATAGTTTTAAACAAGGAGTTTTAAAGTCCCCCTGTGGTGAAAAATCCAGCTTTTAATGTTGTAGTTTTTTTTGTCTAAGTGGTGTTTTGATAAAGCATGTGTAAGTTCATAAGTCGACAGCATTGCTGAGTATTTCCTCCTTAAAACTGCTGTGAACCAAAGACAGGCTCAAAAACACGGTGTGAAATCACGGGTGTTTCTGACGTCACAAACGACCTTGTAACCAATCAGATCAACGTGTGATCGTCAACCAGTGGATCTCTGAGTGAGTGAGTGGAGGCGGGGCTCATTTGCATATTCATAGAACCACGCATACTTAATGAGGCAAGGGTGTGGAGTTACAGTCAAGATATTTTACAGGTTTTTTTTCAAGGATAAATAATTTAAATATGTAATTTTGGTGATCAAAGATGAGTTTTAAGGAATAAAATGAGGGACTACAGGTTTCCAATCATAGTTATGAACAGATTTAAAAAAAAAAAATTATTTAACCTTTATTTAACCAGGAATAGTCCCATTGAGTTACATTAACTCTTCTCCCAGGGAGTCCTGGCCAAGATAGGCGGCCAAAAAGTTGCAAAGAAAAAACATAAAAAATACAAAAAAAGACAGGACAATTTTTTTTTTACATACTACACAACAAATCTCTATACATAGACTATACATACAAGACATTTTGTTTAACTTAAGTAAATACAAACATATAATTTAAAAGGTACCTAGTGAAAAACAATTACACCGTTCAGTCAAAGTTGACTTTAAAAGGTTTTTAAAAATATGAATAGATGGAAGTGATTCTAAATTTAAGGTGTTTTGAAGTTCATTCCAGACATTTGGTGCATATGATGAAAAAGCTTTTTGACCAAATTCTGTTTTTGTTGATGGAATAATTAATAATATAATAATAATTTTTTTTGACGACCTTGTTCTGTAAATACTGTTTTGGTAAGTAAGTAAATTTGAAATGTAAATGGGTAATATACCCATTAGTGCTTTGCCAATAAAAATCAATAGATGAAATTTTCTTCTGAGAGAGAGGGAGGGCCATTTTACAGTTTCATACAGAGTGCAATGGTGAGTCCTAGCTGTTGCATCTGTAACGAAACGTAAGGCAGAGTGATATTTGGATGGATCATTGTGATCTCTCTTTGTTTCACCCACAGCTGCTTCAATAGAGGTCCTTTTTTTTATCGCGGTCAAAGGTCAAAACCCTAGGGATTAGTCTCTAGATGGATGAAGGGCAGAAACTGTGAACCAATGAGAAGACATGTCCTTCCCAGGCTTGGTACTAGAGGTCTTCTTTTGCCCTTGAAGAAGTGTCTGGCTGTTGTCCTATATCTTTACCTGATGCTGTAGGACAGTTTGTTTGTGTTAGTTCACCAAGATCCAATCAAAATGTATCAAACTTTTGTCCACTGTTACATACAAGAGACCCGGAAGTATGTGCTTTTCTCCACGGAACTGTGTTCTGTTTTAATATAATGTAATTATTTCTGTGGCCAAAGCTGATTTTTCAGCAGCCAAATATATATATATATATATATGTCTGAACATCAAAAAAGGAAAAAAAAAAGAGATGTTAAAAATCACGACTGATATCATTCATCACACCAGAAATGGAAGGTCATGTTGAGTGCATTGTGGGATATATCTCATGCATTTTACTGTGATATATCCTGCATGCAAATGTAGAAGGTCATCCAAGTTTTCATGCATACAGAACAGACTCCAGCAGAAGAAAGAGTTGTGCACTAGTGAATGTAAGTCCCAGCTAACAATTTATGGTTAAATTGGGAACGTTAGTTTTTGGTTGCGGGAACGTTCCCTTAAGGTTTTGTTTAGTTTTTTTGGTTCCCATTGAAAGTTTTCTTAACGTTCAGGGAACGTTATAACCCTGAGGGGACGTTCCCTAAACGTTAGTTTTTGGTTTGGTTCAAAACTTTTTGAGAACCATAAACTAACGTTCCCTAAACGTTCCCTAAACGTTCTGTGTTAGTGGGGGTGAAGTGTACACTATGTGCAGAATAGTACACACTCAAAAAAATGGTTTTGTTGCACTGTTCTTTTTACCCAAATATTTTATGTTAAAGTAACACAGACATATTTATTTCACCTCCAAAACACTATTGTATTGCGTTTAATTAACTTAATCTGTATAATTTTCCACTCTACTTAATTATCAATCGTTAAACTAATGTAAAGGGTTTAATTTTGCGATAAAAAAACCCCTGGATGTGATGATTTCCAACACAGAAGTTGGAAAGGTGCATGGTGTCAGAGCTAGAAGTATCAGCCAGTTAAGAAAATATGAAGTTAATCTAAAGTCAAGTCTTTCATCATTTCTGTAGTATTTCATAAAGTCTGTTCTGGGATGCTTTTAATAGAATCATGAGACGTTTCTGTGTTCGGTGTCTCTCTGTGTTGGTGAAAAAGGCAGAAGCATCTCCATGTGGACTGATGTACAACACGCTGCTGAATTCACCGTTTTCTGGCCAATAAATCTGTGCTTCACCTCAGGTCTGTTGGCAGACGGCTGTAATTGCTTTAAGCTCAAATTAAATCACTCGATAGATTCCTCACAGACATCTCATCACTGCTCGTTCATAAATACAGTACAAACCCGTGAAATGAAGTATCAGACAGAACCGATGCTAAAGCAAGAGATTTCAGCCGAATCTCAATACAGTGTAAAAACGGCTGGATTTATTCGGCTGGGGAGAATTTGAAGTAAAATGTCAGATTTGATTAATATTCAGAGATCCGTATGCTTTTACAACAAAGACGTTTTTGACAATAAGTGCAGACTCTCATGTCTTCAGGCGGGTTATGTGGCTTAAATCTTTCATGCCTCTTCCTCTTCACCAAAAAACTTCAAAGTAATCAGACGTCATTTGAGTTCCCCTCGTCAGGGCCTGACGTTCCCTCATGCCGTTATTAAAGATGAATTTTCCTCAATCGCTGCTTCATGGCTAAAACACAAGCAACAATTGTCTAAAGGAACGTGAATTCAAAGTCTATCAACATAATTTGTGACATTAATATGATTTTGATCCGTCAGTCAGAAAAACTATAAAACACACATTGCATTTACAGTAACTCAGAATGGAAAGAAATGGCAGAATTGTTTTTACTTGCATGGATTCTTTAAAAATAGTGATATCTGTGCTGCAAAGTTCAATTCAAAAGCTAAATGCAAAACTTTAAACCGATTTTGAAAACTATTGGGAATCGAAAAAAAAAAACATTTCTGTCTCTTGGAAGAAAAGGTTCTAAATGGAACCTCAAGCGTTTCAGAACCTTTTTGATGTTCATGGATTCAGATTAATACATGAAAATTCTTATATATAGAATTTAAGGTGAAATTATATGTATTTACTTACAATAACAGTAAATTATGCATAATTACAAGTAACTAACCCTAAACGGTTACACTTTATTTTAAGGTGTCCGTGTTACAGTGTAATTATATGAATAATGACCTAAATGTACTTACTATATAGGATTAGGATTTGGTTGAGGGTTAGTTGCATGTAATTATGAATAATTTACTGTTATTACTATGGTAAGTATACAGAAAGTATTATGATATCATTTAAGACATTTGTCCTTATATAAAACATGTTTGGCATGAATTGATTGTTCCACACAGGATCCCATTGAACCTTTTTTTCAGTGTACAGTGAAATCAAGTCTTTGATCACAAAACTGCACTGGAAAAATTGCTAGGATTTACTTTAAAACAAATGTCAAATATTTATATATATTAAAAATGTCACATATAATTTACAAGACATAAGGTAACTCGTGGAATTAAACAAGACATTTTGAAGTAGAAAGACTAAAATAGTATTTTCTTGTTAAACGTACTCAATGTAATTTCAAATTTAAAAACATCAAAAACTAAAAAAAAAAATTTTCAGTAGGCTATATAAAGCAATGTTGCTCATATAATGTAAAAGTTACTGGGTTTACTCGCTGCGTTGAACTATTGTATATAACTCATATTTCATCGTTTAAGTCTTCTGTCTTTATCCTCATGTGTCATTTTAATGTTAATTGTTTTGCCTTATTTCTTTGATAATGTGAAGCTGATTCCTGATTCCCTGCAGAAGAAACAGTTTCAGCCCTGAAGCAAAAGAGCTTGAGAACCAAGAAGAAACAAGATATCAAGAAGACTTAATATGATGTCTGATTTTTCCTTCTCACAAGAAACTACTCAAAAACCAAACACGTAATAGCAGTAAAAATGAACACTGTAGCCAACATGAAAGAATGTATCTATAGCACAAATTTAATTTCTCGTGCCCTTTATACAACAAAAATAGTTTTTGTGTGCATATGATACACACTGTAAACTCCTGTAAAAAAAAAAAAGGTTGAGAAAACTTAAAAGTTTAAGGCAACCAGCTGCAGGACATTTTTGAGTTTTCTCAACTTACAGTCAATTAGTTGTACAAACTTTTTCATGTTAAATAGCTGAATAAACTTTAAAAACAGAATTTGTCAAACAAAATGTAAGTTGGATTTTTTACAGTGTAGTATTAGGAGTGTGTAACACGGCATAAAGTACGCATAAACTATTTTTGGTGTATTAATGGCACGAGAAATAAAACTTGTGCTATAGATAAGCACTTTAATGAGATCGGACTGTATAGCGAAGAAATAAAGCAACAAATATGTGTCACTCTCACATCTGAATTTTCAGAGAACCTAGCCACAATGTTAGCTCACTGTATAAATAATACACTATATCTACTCAATAAAATTGTGGCAACAGATTACAAGCAATATTATTAATTAAATTCAACAAAATAAGAATTGAGTTAGAATTAATCAAATTAATTCCATAAAAGTCAACCATTTAAAATGAGTAAATGCAAATAGCACACAAATACTTAATTCAAATTTAAACAAAAATATCTGAATAACAGACAAAGATACAAATCAAAGATAAATTAAGAACTCTTTAATTAAAAACTCTTTATTTTTTATTGCCAATATTGAAGACCTTTGATGATGATAACCTCATCTATAGCCAAGATGAAATCAAATCTCTCTTATTACAAACCAGACTGACTTTATTACTGCACTGAAAAAAACAATAAGTAAAATTGTTTATTTAAAAACAAATTTAAAAAAAAGTTTTTTGCACTAATATTTTTTGAGTAAATTTCACACATAGAATTAAGTAAACTCTACTTAACTAAGTTAAGTGAA
>JAULUF010000015.1:122500-170000 GCA_031834385.1 Semotilus atromaculatus | reverse complement strand
GTTATCAGATGCTCTGAAATTACACCTTGATTGCTTTGTGTAACGCCCGCTGACATCTATCTGCAAACTCCATCTCCTTCACGAGCGACCCCTCTGCAATCCCAAATCAAGCAATTTATCTCCGTAAACAAAGGGAGGATATTGGACGGAGGCCTAATGGAAATAAATCATATCAATGTGATTCGGGAACACAATTGAATCTGTTCACATTCAGGCTTAAAATGTCATTTTCAATTGAGTAGCAAACTGTACATTTCTATTTTTTTTTAAACCGCGAGAAAAGGTCAAACAGAAACATTCATCAAAACTTATTCCCTGAATAAAAAATAAAAATAATTTTTTTTTTATTTTATTAACCAGGATTTTATGTTGTTTTTCAGGAAAAATATTGAAACACCCATACAAACAATTTGCATAAGATAATTTTCTTATTTCGAGGACAAATCCAATGTTACTGTCAAATAAAGGAATGTATGTGTAAAAAGCTATTTGCCCTTAAGGATTTAAAGTCAAAATCTGCTAAGAGCTTATTCAATGTAACAAATCATGTATAAAAAAAAAAAATAAACTTTTATTGGAAAATTAAACAACATTTTATCAAACGTTGATAATGGCCTTAATCAAACATCTGAGAAGATATCAGACTTTTTTTTTATTATAAATATCACCTGTCAAGTTTATGATATAAATTATATTATCAGCATATGAGAGTCAAATTGGATGACTATGGAACTCGACTCAAGATCACTCATTTAACAGCCAATATTATGATTTTTTTTAAAATTAATGATAATGAATATTTGAAGAAAATTGGTTTGAATTAATAATTCAGTGACTCGTTCATAAATACTTCAATTGTTTCATTCTGAATCAGCATTTTCTTTAACAAATCTCTTGAATGAATGTTTCAATGACAAATACATTTTAAGGGTCACTTGTCGCCACCTACTGGTGTAACGATGCAATCTTTATTTTCAGCGTCAAGTCACTTTCAAAAGGGGATTTGCTCAATTTTGATCACTACCGTAGACATCAGTTTTAATATCTGAACTGCAAACTTTCATCCCAGTACTCCTGTGATAATATGAATTATTGTAAGACAGACATAATGACACTGTGTGGTTGAAAAGACGTTTGTGTTTCATATCGTGCTCTCTCTGGATCAGCGGCAGCTCATGAATTCAATTATTTGAAAACAGATGGATTTTAATAATCAATTATTTCTCAAGTATCGAGAGAAGTGATTGATGCACATGAGTGTGTTTTGTGTCTTTCTAATAACCGACAGCTGGGCCTGTGTTTTTGACTGATGTGATAAAGTGCGTAAGGGATGAACTATATTTGAGTTTTGATTATAAAACACGCAGGAGACATTCAAAATGCTTTTTGCTTAGTTCATTATACTTATTTTAGTTCATTTTGTGGCTTAAATAATTCTCTCAAAGTCTAATTTTTACATTCAGCTGTCACAAATTCATTGGCTTTAGAAAATCCAGCTAATTATTTTTCCAGAAAAGGAGTGGTTTTGATGCATAACTTTTTCTTTATTGTCTCTCATAACAAAAATCTTTTATTTAAATGAAAATGCAGAATCTGTTGTAAATAATAGTGAAAAAAAAAAAAATTCACACCATTATTAGCAGATTTGGACTTTTATATCTTTCTATAAGTCTTATCTTACTCAATTTTACTTGCAAAACATTCTTTCTTATACCGGATGGCAGACCTGTTCAGTAGTTTTACTTCTGCTAGTATTTGTGTGTGTGGTTGTATGCAACTTTGTGTGGGTGATACTGGATAATCACAACGGTTTCTTTCATTTCAGTGGAGTTGGCAGGGATTCATAACTCATTTTTATGGCAACGGTTGGAGTCGGTTTGTTGGAAAATCATTCCAGACTGCTCAAACATCCCATGACCTGACAAACGCCAACCGAACATGTTCAGTCTGTGAAAACAAACACCAACAAACGCCAACAGGATCAACACGCTGACCCAACATACCCCGACACCTGTTAGAAGTGTGCTGGCGTTTGTTGTCAGCGTGTCTTTCAGTGGTTCATTTAACAGACATCTTTATCCAAAGTGAATAACAAATGAGGAATTTTTTGTCAATGCCATTCAAATGACAAGATTTTTAACAATCAAAGATTTGTTGTTGTTGTTGTTGTAACAATCAAATACTTTAATTACTTATCTTTTGTGACATTATATACATGTCTTTACTGCTTATATATAACGTGTAAACGGGGGCCTAATACCAAAGTGCTAAAGTTTAACCTTACGTAACTCTCTTAACAAAGGACACATCACTGGAGCTATTTTTATTGATTTTCGCAAAGCTTTCGATACAGTGAACCACCAGATCTTGCTAAATAAACTTCACTCTTTTAAACTGTCTTCTTCTGTGATAAAAATGCTCTCTTCTTATCTGACGAACAGATTGCAGACAGTTAAAATTAATCATGTCATATCCCAACCTCTAGCTTGTGACATGGGCGTTCCACAAGGCAGCATTCTTGGACCTTTACTCTTTCTTTTATACATCAATGATTTTCCTCGAGTATGTAAGCACTCAAAATGCTTACTGTACGCTGATGATACTGTGATCTTTCTGTCGGATTCAAACCCTAATGTCATAAACTCTAAACTATCAATTGATCTTCGCCTGTTACATGATTGGCTGGAAAAGAACCATCTGACCATTAATGTAAAGAAAACGGAATGTATGTATTTTCATTCACCCAGGAAAAGTCTTTCTTTTACTGACCTTATTACTTTTGAAAACCAAGACCTTGTTGTTACAAAGACCTACAACTATCTTGGTGTGCTACTTGATTCACACCTCACATACCGGGACCACATTTCTAAATTAACAAAAAAGTTGAACCAGAAACTCTATGTTTACAATAAGATTAGATCATACCTTTCCTTTTCGGTTTCTGAAACCTACCTACATGCTATTGTGTTCTCAACAATGTCCTACTGTCTCCCAATCTGGTCTCTTGCCACTAAAGACACTACTGCACCAATTGCACGACTATATTACAGAGCTCTTAAGATACACAGTAATCTTCCAAAGTGGTCTCATCATTGTAGTGCACTCACACGCACAAATGCCCTGACCTATCAGAACTATGTAAATAGTCACGCTATTGCATTCTATTTTCAGACCCAAAATAGTTCTTCACCGACACTCACAGGTCTTCTTCCGACACATAATATGAGGCCACTACGCTTCACTAGATCAGTTTCACAGGCACTTATACCAGTTCCACCATATAAAAACAATTATGGTCAGAAATCTTTTTTTTATATTTACACTAAACTATGGAATGACATTCCCTACCACATTCGAACATTGTCATCCATCACCCATTTTAAAAAGTCATATAAACTGTTTCTTCTTGATAGTCAGACCTGCATACACTGATTGTTCATGTATTGTTTTTTAGACTTGTTCTTTTGCACTGAATGTTTTTTGCCTGTATCTGTTTAGTCAATAGTAATGTCCTGTATAGATGTGTTGAATTGTTGCACGTTTGTTTTATGTTGCTACAGAACAGGAACCTGCTGTAAACCAGTTTTTAAACTGAGTCAGGCCCGTTTATTGTAACTTAATTGTTGCTTTTAAATTTTCCTGTATAATAAATGAAATGAAATGAAATGAACCTTCCCAGCAAACAAATTTAGGTTCTGGGAACGTTAGTTTTTGGTTCCCAGAACGTTCCTAGAACTTCCCGGAACGTTCTCCTTACGTTATAAAAATGGAACCTAAAAATAACCTACATGGAACGTTCCTATAACGTTCTTGTTTGGTTCCCAAAAAAATAACCACATGGGACCATTTGGGAACGTTAGGGGAATGTTCTGTGTTTGCTGGGTTACAGGCATGAGGTCTCAGAACAAGTGATGATAATGATCCAAAGAAAGGTGACAGCGTCAATGCGGAAGGAAAGTAGAGGGGGAAAAGAAGCGATTGAAATTGCCAGCATTAGCATGCAGCGCAACACCTGGAAGTTTCCTGTTTCTAATCAGTGTTCCTGTCGGATGCAGATATAAGTGGAGGAGAAGAGCTCAGTCTCTCAGGTATGAAGAGGGAATCGCTGGCTGTTGTGTGCTCAGCTTTCCTCTCACGGGTCCTTTGATGTCGTCTTCAAGACTTTACCGTGGATGTGCAAGATGGCGTACTTATATAACACATGCACAGAATCCTAGCGAGACTTGTGTTTTTTCACAACAATGCATTTGCATTTGGTTTTGAGCGCCTGCACACAGCGTGTCACGTGGTTTCATACTGACTCAAAGGCTAATGGTCCAAGATGAGATGTTCCTCCATGAAAGCCTGCATTGATCAGTTTACACAGCTGTATAAACTCACCTCGCTTCAGGGGAACACAAACCACTCCTTTAAACTTTAAACATAAGCTGCTTTTATAATCAAATATATACACATTCTGGTGCTTTAAAGAACCCAGAAAACAAAACGCTTATCTAAAGAGGCTTTAATGAAAAATATTTTAAATCTCCAGGCAACTATATAGCACCTCAAAAATCAAATATACAGCCAAAAATGGCCTGTGTTCATTCAGAAATACATACATTTTAATCATAACTCTTCAATATGTCAGTCTGACTTGTATTTGTGCTTTAATTAAAGGGGTGGTATAATGTCCCTTTTCACAAGATGTAAAATAAGTGTGTGTATGTGAAGTTTTAGCTCAAAATACCCCACAGATATTGTTATAAAGCATGTTAAAAAATGTAAAAATGCACAGTTTTTGTGTCTGTCCCTTTAAATGCAAATGAGCTGCTGCTCGCGGCACAGGGGGCGGAGCTACAACAGCTTGTGTCCTTTTACCTCACACACACATCATGCACTGAACATTTCTAAAACTTTTAGCCTTTTATGTTCAAGTCAGACAATGATGGAGAGACTCAAAGAAGCGACAACATTTCTGAATGGTTAGTTGGTGAATTTAGGTAGCCTATGTGTAGTTATCTTCTAGTCATTGATTAGCATATTCTGTCATGATAATAGGCTTGTTTGAGATGGGCAAAATCTGCGCAGAATCGATCACCGGTTAGAAATGTGTGTCTGTGAAAATCGATCACTGGCTCTGATGTCATGCTGACGTATGTAAAAAAACCCTCGCGAACGCAAGGCGCACGTGTCCGACTGCGCTGAGCAAAAGCATGATGGGAAACGACTAATGCTCACTGGTTTAAACAACCGTGATGTATTGTTCTCTTTTAAAATGTTTGATTTTAAAACTCATTTTATATGTATATGCACGTTATGGGCCCTATCTTGCACCCGGCGCAAATTACTTTGTACACCGACGCATGTATCATTCCTATTTTGCACCCGCGCAAAGCGGACTTTTCCCTCCACAGACACACGTCGGTTAACTAAGAAATACACTTGCGCTCCCCGGGGCGGTTCAGCGCAAAGAGGAGGCGTGTTCCGGCGCAAACTTTCCCTCATGCTATTTTGCAGTTCCAGAAAACAATTGCGCCACTGACCAGAAAAAACCTAGTCTAAAGTCACTGGCGCGTTGCGCGTACATTCAGATGCTATTTTAAGCGCGCGTGCTTGGTCATAATACAGAGTGTGAACAACGCGCATACACTGTAGATGATTCTCTCATCTACACAGATGCTTTTTCCTTTTTGCAAATGATACATTATTATAAGGAAAAATATTCAAACACGAGGGAAATCATTGTTGTCAAGTCAAGTATATTTATATAGCGCTTTTCACAATACAGATTGTATCAAAGCAGCTTTACAGTATCAATATGT
Source organism: Semotilus atromaculatus (assembly GCA_031834385.1). Lineage (NCBI taxonomy): Eukaryota > Metazoa > Chordata > Actinopteri > Cypriniformes > Leuciscidae > Semotilus > Semotilus atromaculatus. The sequence goes on along the minus strand of JAULUF010000015.1, from coordinate 164,196 downwards.
TGTGTCCATGACGATGGGAAAAATAGGCATAAAGCTTAGGCCTGCATATTTACCCAAATTATTATATGCATGTATAACCGAAGCTAATTTGGGTGGGTTTGTCCCATCTCCAATGTCACTTCTCTTTCTTTTACGGCCCTGAGAACATCGATCTCCTCGGCTGTGGACCGACTGAAGCGCTCCTGGTAAATGCGCCGTTATAATAGTATTGCGCCATGGAACAAGCGCACCTCGTTCATCATGCTCTTAAAGGGAATGTGATATGACGCTCTGATTGGTTTATTTCACGTTACGCCCAAACCACACCTATGAATAATGAAGCTACTTCAGACCAACCCCTTTTAGATTTGCGCCAGGCGCAAGAGGCATTTATCCCGCCGGGAAAATAGCAACAGCGCCGGGATCCGCCCACAAAGTTACTTGCGCTTTGCGCTTTGACACTTGCGTTTCAGATCGTTAAAATAGGGCCCTATGTGTGAATAAACTCTCTGACAGTGCGATATGGGTTATGTGATGTCATTTTTATTAAGAGAAATTATAAAAACACATGTCTGTATTAAAGAAAAAAATATTGATAAAAACACGTGTAATGGAACTAAATAACAAGTACTTTGCGTGTCTTGTTAATTATATTTATTTTCATATAAAAGCAACAGAACTTAAATTACATTCATCCTAATCTATAATTAGCGTTCCCGGGGGCGGGGTTTATGTAAATTCTAGGGTTTGTGATGTCACTAACCCGGGAGGAATGTTGTGTAGTTCCTACCAGACGTTTGTTGTAGTCCTTAAAAAGCAAATTTCTGTCAAATAAAATATCTCCCTTTGCTTTGAACTTTGAGCATTGTAACTTTGCAGATGTTGTTTAAGCTCAAACAGCAACATTACACACTAACTAAAGTAAAAAAAGTGAAATCATAATGAACCACCCATTTAACAGATTTAAGTGCCAAAAGAAACTTGGCAACTGCAGAACTTTTCAAATCTCAGGGCCACACAACAGTTTTTCTAAACTTTTATATTCATCATCTTTCATTGCCAAATTACATCCGAAGTCTTAGATTTGATGAGGAATGAAGATGTGACCCTGAGAAAGCACGATCGTAATTGAATTCTGTTCTTTGAGAAACACAACACAAGAGCGATGAATAGCAAATGATGAGCAGACTTTCACATGGCCTTAAAACCCATGAAAAACTTGATAAGGACGAATCAGGCAGCAGGTGTTTCACTCGTGCTGGGTTTATGTGAAACAGGGCTCAGTTTGTGCCAGAACAAGACGGATATGAACCTGGCACCTCCGCAATTGGATCCGCCACTTATTTTAGTGAATTTCCAACCAAATATGCCTCTAAAATGCCATATAACTTGCATGCTCTATGCAAAAAGTATAGCAATACAAATGTTGTCAATAACTTGCAATATACATTGTTAAGTGTTTTGGAGGTGATGGCAAAATTAGGAAAAATGAGCATGAAATATTCAATGTCAACCAAAGCCAATAACCAATATGGTCCTGATATACAGTATTGTGCAAGTCACTATAACACCTGCTAGCTCCAGCATGCTTTTTAGCAAATATATTTCTGTATTTCTGTAAATCATTCACACACAATTAGGAAGATGCAACAAATTGGCAGTATAACCAAAATTCTGATTCAGATTCAATATTGATTCGTTTGGATCAGGTACAGTACGTTAATTTCTTAAGGAAAGAAATATTTCTCAATTGATGCTTCAAACTGTACAGGGAACCAGTTAATAAAGGTTCAAACTGTTAAAGGGTAAGTGTGTAAATATCGGTCCTTTCTAGGACCACAAATGGAGCATTATGTCCTAAAATGTAATATAATGGCAGTGAATAGCAACTAGCATTAAGCTTTTTAAAAAAGCAGACAAAGGTTTCACAGAATTATTAAAATAGTGAAAAATAAAGTGAAAAACAACTTTTAAAAAAAAGCTTGATGCTGGTTGCTATTCACTGCGAACAACAAACTGAATAGTAATGCATTATTTAACGAAAATCCTGGCGTTGGCCGTTGATCTCCTGTGCATGATTCAATCCGACTCCGACAAACACACAAGTTGTGAGAAATCAAGATTAATAAAAACACGGCATGAAATACAACGGCTAGAAATCCCCAAAAAAGCATCCGTGTGCTTTCTTCACCGAGTCAAATATAAACCTGACCAGACGAGCACAGAAGATCAACGGCCAAGGTCAGGATTTTCGTTCAATAATACATCACATTTCAGTTTGTTTTTCACCAAACCATTTCGTAGATCCCCAGAATATATGAAGTCTCGCATTAGATCATCCTGTTGTACATTCCTTGTGTTTTAAAAGCTTTATGCCGGTCGCTGTTCTCTGCCATTATAAGCAGGACTTTCTCTCTTCTCCTTTTCTGATCCAAAGGTGAAAGAATTCAATTGCTATTTATTTTGTGATATACCAATCAACACAAATAAAAACTGAATTATATTAACATTTAAATTGCACATAAGCAGTTTTTAATGGTATAATTATGTTTCAACTCCAATTATAAATATTTAACTGGTCATAATAAACTTTTCAAACATACAATAAATGAGACAAAATATAAAGAACATGTAATATAGTGCACATATTAAAATACTTCTTTGTAGAGATTTTTTTCTATTTTCCAAGACACAAACTGTTTCAATGACGTCTTTGAAACACTCATTGATTGATTACTTGACACATGATTCATTTCAGTAAGTTGAAAGTTCAGTACTGTCTCGTTGTCAACATTGCTTCTGGTGTTGATTTGGTGCTATAACTAGTAGTAAAGAGGAAGAGACGATCGATTTAACTAAGGCGATTACATTAAAGAACCACGTTTATTGTTTGAATTTTGTAATACAATTGACAGAATTTGAACACTGAGACTTTCTTTCATATCAAAAGTAACAAGGCATGAAGCTTATTGCAAATACTGGATGAAAAGCACACTACAAATAAAGTTTAATGAAAGTTTGCATTGACAAAAAAAAAAAAGCAATAACGGTTCATCAAAATGAAGTTCAATTAGAATTGGGGAAATCAGCCCGTTGAGCATTACGTTTCAAAACCATTGACTTTAAGAGTAATTGTATCCATGTTCCTTGCAGAGTTGGTCCAATGCAAAAGCTTGAAGATCTACAATGTCCTGCAATAGTAGCAGTTAAATGTGTGTGTGTGTGTGTGTATCAGTCAGCAGATAAATAATGCAACATGACTCGATAACCTTTTCAGGCGAGTCGATGTGTCAGCACACTGGAAGCAGACAATACACTAAAGATCCAGTAAACATACAAGTGCAACAGTCGAAGAAGACTGATCTAAACATTAGATCTGTGGGGGAATTAAAAATAAATAAAAATAAACGATTGAAACAGGGCTTCAAGTAAGTTCCCATTTACAAGTTTAGAATTTTTAATGATGATTTTGGTGCATTTGCCACCAAACTAAAAAAAAATATTCACGTTTAATAGTGTTGCCACTGAGGATGTTGGGAAACGCAGTTGTCACACGAGCCCAGGCGGTCTATAACACCCGGAGACACCGACAGCAATGACCTTCATGCATGTTTTAAATGACACGCCACCAACATGGAAAGTCAATGTAGAGTTTCTCACTGGTAATTATGCATTCGTGTGCTTATCTCACATCATCTCTTTTGACTGCTCTGAATTCATCTCGTGACAGAGAGAAAGCACAGATGGAAAGGACATAGAAGAGATCGTTGAAAAGTCGAGCTTGTGACAAGACAGTTCAATCAATAGCTTCATTAGCTTTGCCATCTCAGAGCGACAGCTTTAAGGCTTTTATCTCGCAGAAAGCAATTAGATCAACAAAACCGAAGCTCAAAACCACTGTAGTGCCACATGTTGGGCAGGTGAGCGCCTTCATCTGTCTGCCAAACGCCCTGATGGCTGGGAAAATCAGGAATTGGAAAGAAGAAATCCCCCTTTTCCCCCTAGATCCTGGCACCGGGTCGATGAGCTGATTGATTCCACAGCACCTGAGAAAAGACCGTTTCCTCGTTTCACTCCGGCTGAAGCTCCGCTGTCACTTCCAATTAGTGAAACACAGTGGAGAATATGTAAGTGTTTTTTTTAGTGTACAAATTCATGAGTTAATGATTGCTCTTGTCTGGAATTGACAGATAAAGTATTGAAATAGTCAGTGCAGGTTTGAAAGTGCCAGCATTCTCATCGAATTTGAAATCAAAATGAAAAACCCATGAAATCAGATTTTGAGTTTCGTGGCTATTAGCCCATGTCTATTTGCTCTGGAGCCAGATGCAGAAACTTAGCCAGTACGTTAAGACTGCGTCTTAAGAACTAATTTAGCCAACTAGAAATTAGTCAAGAGGTAATCAGTCTTACTTTTCTGATTCAAATTAGACTGATCTACCTTTTTGTGTAACTGACTTAAAAAAGTTATCGCCAGTCTTGAAGAAAAAAATTAGATTACTAACTTTTAAGACTGGTCTAAGCAGTTTATGCAACCGGCCACAGGAGCCATCTATATGTAAATGTACAAATGCAATTTTAGAAAATTCTGTAAAAAAAAACAATTGATCAACATATTTATGACTCATCCTGCACTAAACAGATTTTCGACCAATCAAAAACTCTCTAGAATAAGCATGTCGCTCCCCCTAATAGTAGTGCAAAAGCCAAGCAAGTAACATCATTTAAAGTTATTTTAAGTGATGAAGAAAATTTGTTTGACTATATATATATATATATATATATATATATATATATATATATATATTGTGTGATCTGAACAGAACAGTTTGTTTGCACAAAATATTTGTATGAAAAAAAACACGAAACCTTCCTTCCAGTCAGAGTGTAAAAAAGCCAAGCCTGATCGTGTTGTAATACAAATAAATCTGACGTCTCAATTATATTGTTTCACATTAAACCATCACAATAATAAATAAAAAAACCTATAAGACCAACATGCTGCTTTGCATGTAAAATAGCTTAATTTATAAATTTTGTTGTGCAATTTATTTTTTCTGGAAATCAGATGAAAGCATAAAACTAATATAAAATCAATTAATATAAAACATAAATAAAACCAATAAAAATAATTTGTTATATTTTAATCATATGAAATTAAACTAACTTTTTGGCAAACAGCGTGTAGCACAACAGCTGAGGACGGATATCCGTACATGTCATGTGATCATATCGCTGATCGTAATAATTGCGCGATAGCCGTACGAATGAATTATAATAATTAAGCCGCGTGCTTTACCGCTGACGCGCGCAACAGTCGCCTACCTATTTGATGATAAGAGAACATATCTATCAATATCCATCCATCTCTTTTGGATCATAAACCCAGAACGCTTGACATATGACACATTTACCTCAGCTCGCGTGATAAAACAGGTATGTGCAGTTTTATTAGCCTACATTTTAAAACGTGATTTAAATAGTCAGGCAGGATTTGATTTGCACTCCTGTCACAAATTAAAAGCCTATATTTATTTTAGGTTTAATGTAGATCTCTGAAGTGTGTTTTATCATAAATCAGTTTTCAAATATCAAAGCTGCAATTTTATATCTTAATGGCATATTATAAAAATGAACAATGAATCTAACAGTAGGCTATCACACAGAAAATGTAAACAAACCTGAGGTCCGAGCGCAGGAATCATGTGTGTAATTATATGTGCACCTTCATACATGCATAATATGTGTATGTATGTAGGCCTATTTATATATAATAAAAACAAGCTTTTATGTTTGATGCGATTCATTGATTTGACCGCACTAATATACACATTTATTGTCGTGTGTTCTTCTCTGTTGTCCCTCTTGTTTCCAGCTATGTGTGTGTGTGCGTGTGTATTTGCTGCTGTGAGTCTTTGCTCAGTGCTTGTAGTAGTGTGTGTTTGGCCTAAAGGACATTACAGGTGACAGGTCAAGGCTGTGCTTCAGGTTAAGATGTGTGTGTTCCTGATGTGCTCTGTTGTGTGCTGCACTCTGACAAACTGTTTCTCGATGGACGGCTCTGTTAAGCAGGAACTTGTGCTCTAACTTTAAAGCTAATAACTCTGTTCACCTTTAAAGCTAGCATGTCTCTGCTATGCTGGGCTTGAAGTGGCTGACCGGCCTTTTGAAGGGTCTCTTAAAAAGCCTCCGAATATTTGTCTGTTCTTTGAAGTTTGAAGCCACAGACGTGCACATGAGTAATGATTGCCTTCTATTATAGGAGTTTTGAATTTCATTGAGAGCTTAGATATGGCCCACGTCTCTGCTAAACTACATGAATGATAATCCAATTTTGTGTGTGTGTGTGTGTGTGTGTGTGTGTGCGCAGTCAAGAAGTTCAATGATGGGCCATTATTTGAATGTTAATAGACATGCCATTGTGATTGTCAGTATTCAAAGACATTCATACACAGACTTTTTTAAAAATGTTTGGATGAACACTGGAATGTGCATGACGTATAAATACTATAACGATGCAAATCCTTTCAAATGTAAAAGTTGCGAAATGTTGGTTCCTGTTGCTATTCAGACAACTTTAGTATCCATCCCTCAATCCTTCTATCCATCCATTCCTTCTATCCATCCATCCCTTCATCCATCATCCATCCCTCCATCCATCCCTCCCTCCATCCATCCATCCCTCCCTTCCTCCATCCATCCATCCATCCATCACTCCATCCATCCATCCCTCCCTCCCTCCATCCATCCCTCCCTCCCTCCATCCATCCATCCCTCCATCCATCCATCCATCCCTCCCTTCCTCCATCCATCCATCCATCCATCCATCACTCCATCCATCCATCCCTCCCTCCCTCCATCCATCCCTCCCTCCCTCCCTCCATCCATCCCTCCCTCCCTCCATCCATCCCTCCCTCCCTCCATCCATCCCTCCCTCCATCCATCCATCCCTCCCTTCCTCCATCCATCCATCCATCCATCACTCCATCCATCCATCCCTCCCTCCCTCCATCCATCCCTCCCTCCCTCCATCCATCCATCCCTCCATCACTCATCCATCCATCCATCCGTGATGTTTTAAGGCAGGGTTAAGTAAAGGGTCAACACTGTCCTATAGCGGCACTCCCCTCCCAAATTGGCCATTTTTAAATTTGCATGGCATTTATTGATTTATTTGTTTAGTTAGAGCTTGAGAATAAATTGTCTCCAGAAATGAGCCAAGTCTGGAAAGAAAAAAACAGAACAAAAAAAATTATATAATAATTCTTAAAAAGCAGAAAGGTTTCTTTTACATTTATGTATTTTGTAGATCCTTCTATGTGGCTTACTGTACATTACATTTAATGTTTACATTGACTGGAAACGTGTGCTTTACTGACAAGCATTAGTTCTGTTATTGACAAAATTAATATTGTAATAAAATTAAAATTGTAATATTGCTTTGCCTTTTGACTTCTGTCTGAATGCAGTCCTCCTTTAGTCCTCTTTATATAATACACGATGTTGGCAGCATTGAGTCTTTATCAGCTTTGCACATCCAGTTGTCCTTATCCTCCTCAGTAAAACAGCTCATCTCAGTCAGGTTGCATGAAGATCATGAGTGAACGGTCATTCTCCGCTGGATAGAGTCCAGATCTCAGTCATGGACGTGTGTGTGTGTGTGTGTGTGTGTGTGTTTGACAGATCTGGGTAACAGACGAGCGTTAGAAACACACCGCTCTGACTTCTGTCTGTGTCTCTGTGAGTTCAGGCCGAAAGCGATCCGTCAGTGATACGACTGCTCATTCATCCCTGTCAGAGCCGAAACCAAGAGCGCATCACCGTAAAACAGACAGCACAGTGTCGTGTGCTTGCGCTAACTCCAACACGATCTCATAAAAGTGCGTATCTATACAACAAATTTAATTTCTCGTACCATTTACACGCCAACAATGTTTTTTGCGTGCATATGTTACGCACTGTAAACCCTTGGTAGGATTAGGGGTGTGGAGTGCGTGTGTATTACACGCCATAAAGTGCGTATCATATGCACGCAAAAACTATTTTAAGCGTATAAATGGCACGAGAAATTAAATTCGTGGTATAGATACGCAGTTTCATGAGACCGGGTAACTCACAGTTGTCGAGCTGCTGGATTGTTTATGTTATAACAACGCAACTATATTATCACATAACTCAATATTTAGAGTTGAATATATAAGTAGGTCCAACATGGAGTATAATTTATACTAGGGCCGTAACCACAACCGCCCCCCCCCCCCCCCCCCCCCCCCCCAATTATTGGAAATGGCAAATCAATTTAAATTCATACAAATAATTTGGCTGGTTTGCCTTGCAGATTTGTAGTGCTCGTCAATGTCAAAATGATGGCCAATCAGATAAAAGAGGCGGGGCTTAATGTTCACTGAAGATGTTCCAACGCAACACTTTTAGTTTTTACAGTGGAAAAAGTGCGTGTGTGGCAAGATATTTAAATAGCCAAACATTTAATATTTGACAACTGTTTCGCAGTAACATATACCAGATTCAAACTACTCGACTTTTTAAATTGCATTTTGAATTGAAAATATGCAATCATTTAAATTGTCATTCATAACTGAATGAGACCAGAAGCGTTTAGCGTTTTTTTGTTGTTGTTGCATTTTGTACATATTAGACATATTAAAATATTATTTGCAAAGAGTTTAAATGGATTATTTCACAACTAGGCCTATATAGGTTTAGGTAATAATTAGACCTAGAACAACTTTTACCATTCTTATTTCTTCTTTATTCCATTAAATCCCTTTAAATCCTTTAATTATTGAATTTATTTCATATTTAATATTTGGCATTTTATTAAATATGAAGGGTTGTGTGTATGTGTATATGCAGGTGAAACTCGAAAAATTTTAATATCGTGCAAAAGTTATAATTTTGATGATTATGGCTTACAGCTTATGAAAACCCCAAATTCAAAGTCTCAGAAAATTAGAATATTACATGAAATCAATAAAAAAAAAAGGATTTTAAATACAGAAATGTCGGACCTCTGAAAAGTATAATCATGGATATGTATATAGTTTCACCTTTTAATTTGAATGACTGAAATACACAAACTTTTGCACGATATTCAAATTTTTTGAGTTTCACCTGTATACTATACCGGTATATGTGTCTCAGCATCGGCCATAAAAAAAACTAAAAAAAACGGTGATGTCATGCGCATGCATATTACGTGTAGACCACTGATAGAATGACTGGATAGCTCATGACGTTCTAAACTGCCAGCAGGCAGTGAAGCCACCGGAAGTGTTCGAGCGGCCATCTTACGATTCCCTACCAGCAGAGGGCTCCAATGGCGTTATACAGAGATTGGTGGCTCCGAAGATGATTTACTGTGCAAATGTAAAATGACGTTCACAAAAGGATGTAGAAAAACTGTCCACAGGTTGTAATTCAAGCCCTATAAGTAGTAATTTATATGCACAATTGTCGCTATTCCAGTGTTGTTTTCTCCGAGGCAAGATCTGCTTCTTCAACAACAAAAATAATGCGTTTCTAGCCTGAAACCTCCGAGCAGCAATAATCAACACAATGAAGTGTCCAATAGCGACACCATTTGACAGCTTCGTGCAGAGTCCGTTTACCGTTACTTACATTAACCCATACAATTTGTATTATGCATTTCTTGAACACTTGCTAACTAATCAAACACTTTATTTGAACAAACTACTTAAACACAATCGGTCTTCCGACCTTTTACTATCGTGTCGCGAGGGAGAGAGAGCAATACAGTGCTCGTGTTGTTTGAAGACGGTTAGAGATAGCGCGCGCGCGGCCAGCGGGGCTGTCTCTCAGCTCGTTGATAAAATGATTTTTAATAAATCGTGGACACGTTAAACTTATTCCCTCCCTCATTTTGTTTGAACGAATTACGTGGCCACAATATACTAAAACGTGCTGAGTAGCCGAATTCGTGACCACGAAACGATTCACCTGAATATTCACCAATTCACGAAATAGATAGCATTCACTATTTAATTATTAGTATCAAACTGTTTGTCTTACCTGTGAAGATCTTCAGTCAAGGCTGACTAGTGTTCTCGTACAGCTTTTTATTCCTTTTGCAAAGAAATCGCCGTTTTAACCAGCACTGATTAAGTTACACGGAAGTCCCCTAAGTGAATAACGAACACTGGCCACTTAAAAAAAATTATATATATATTATATTTTAACGTGGAGATCCTGCTGCTTCTTCATTCAAAGGACAAATCACAAAATAAAACACTTCTTCATTAGCTACTGCCACCTGCTGTTAGCCTAGAGTAGACAGACACGCAGGCTCCTCTCCCCGGTATCTCCGCAATTTTTGATAAGCAGGAAAAATTTCCGACTTTAAACAAATACCCATTTAAATGCTTAGGGTGTTTGCGTTGTAAGAATGTACAGGGAGACTTTAAATTTAAAAACGGTGTCTCGTTAGGCAATGTTTTCTCAGTCAAATCATAAAATTTCCTATTGATTCAATAGAACGCGTGAGCTCAGTAGGGAATACCAAGATGGCGGCGCGGTGGCTTCACTGTTTATGACGTCATGAGCTATCCAGTCATTCTTTATAGATCAGTGGTGTAGACGCGTATCATTTCTTTCTAAAGTGACATCGCCATCTACTGGCCTGGCAGCAGAATACAGCGTTTTTAATCGTTTTCGCGGATCTGTGTGAACGAGGATCGTTTTGACAATATTGTTATCTGTATGTGAAAAACACAAAGGAAACTTTTTCTGAAGTTTTTCGTGAGCCAATAGATTCCAGACGACTGGGTTACATTTTGAGTTTTAGGCCTGAAATACACTGTATGCAAATTGAGGAGCCCTTGGCAAAGAGGTGCGCTGCTCCTTTATTTAGTGAAAATGCATGATTTTTAACTTCTAAAACAGGTGGAAAAAATACACAACAAACGCACATTGAAGGAGGAATCAGAGCCAAAATGCAAATTTAAATGTTTATTTGTTTGTCGCCACCGGTGACAGAAATGATACACAACAGCTGCATTAAGATTAAACGACTCAATACCTGCACAACCTCCTCTGTAAACATTTCCTGCTAATTTACATAAGCAAAGAATAAATTGCAAGTAATTACCAAAAGTAGATATTTACATATTAAAATGCACCAATATATTATTACGTTGTGCCGGACAGTGTTATATGGTGGTAATTGCTGTCATTGCAGTGACACTGCTTTAATATGACAGGCGTCTGTAGGGGATTTGTGTATTATTTGGATTAATTGTTTGGTTTCTGAGACTGTGTATGAACAGGTCTTCATGTGAGCTCGGGGAACGTGTGACTCAGGTATGTCCTTCTCTCTCACACACACACACACACACACACACACACACACACACACACACACACACACACACACACGTGTCTTGATTCATTGCGGATGACACCTGCCAGGACTGATGAGTGTATGTCTCTGCTGTGCTGCTTATTATCATACGGCACAGACGAGAATTCGATTAACCTGCTGTGATCCTCACAAACACACACACACACACATGCTAATGCACACACACAGTCTATAGACACACGCGCAGTGACATGCACACACGCCATTAGGTGTTAAATATACTTGCGAATGATGGACTGGAACAGGTTGTCGTGTTGTGAAAGAGAGGTCGTGGATTACAGTCACTTTACCATGGTAAAATCACTCTACGCACAGCCGGTGGCTCAGTGCTGTCATAAATCTGCAGCGAATGCAATATGATGAATTATGTGTTATCTGTGCAGAAATTAGAAATGCGTCTTTGTATGTGCCAGGCGTTTAATAATAGTAGTGTAGAGCAGGGCAAAAGGAACTTTATTAATTAATTGATTGATTTTATTTATTGGTGGTTTTGGGTCTTGAATGCTTTTGGAGACAAATAAAAAAAATGGTGTTACCCCACTAACACAGAACGTTTAGGGAACGTTAGTAGTTTATGGTTCTCTAAAGGTTAGTTTAAACCAAAGCAAAAACGAACTTTTAGGGAACGTTCCCTGAACATTAAGAAAAGTTTCCATGGGAAACAAAACCTAAACAAAACCTTAAGGAAACGTTCCTGCAACCAAAAACTAACGTTCCGGGAACCTAAAAGTAAACTTTTTTTAATTATTTTTTAAATCTGATATATTTATTTTTGATCATTTTTTAGAGAGTATAGAATAATATTTATTTGTTTTTTTTCACCTGTTGAAATTTATTTTGTGGTGTAATAATTTAAATAGTGATATAAGTATTTTTTAATTTGACATCCATCCATATATATATATATATATATATACACTCACCGGCCACTTTATTAGGTACACCTGTCCAACTGCTCGTTAACACTTAATTTCTAAGCAGCCAATCACATGGCGGCAACTCAGTGCATTTAGGCATGTAGACATGGTCAAGACAATCTCCTGCAGTTCAAACCGAGCATCAGTATGGGGAAGAAAGGTGATTTGAGTGACTTTGAACGTGGCATGATTGTTGGTGCCAGAAGGGCTGGTCTGAGTATTTCAGAAACTGCTAATCTACTGGGATTTTCACGCACAACCATCTCTAGGGTTTACAGAGAATGGTCCGAAAAAGAAAAAACATCCAGTGAGCGGCAGTTCTGTGGGCGGAAATGCCTTGTTGATGCCAGAGGTCAGAGGAGAATGGCCAGACTGGTTCGAGCTGATAGAAGGGCAACAGTGACTCAAATAACCACCCGTTACAACCAAGGTGGGCAGAAGAGCATCTCTGAACGCACAGTACGTCGAACTTTGAGGCAGATGGGCTACAGCAGCAGAAGACCACACCGGGTGCCACTCCTTTCAGCTAAGAACAGGAAACTGAGGCTACAATTTGCACAAGCTCATCGAAATTGGACAATAGAAGATTGGAAAAACGTTGCCTGGTCTGATGAGTCTCGATTTCTGCTGCGACATTCGGATGGTAGGGTCAGAATTTGGCGTCTACAACATGAAAGCATGGATCCATCCTGCCTTGTATCAACGGTTCAGGCTGGTGGTGGTGGTGTCATGGTGTGGGGAATATTTTCTTGGCACTCTTTGGGCCCCTTGGTACCAATTGAGCATCGTTGCAACGCCACAGCCTACCTGAGTATTGTTGCTGACCATGTCCATCCCTTTATGACCACAATGTACCCAACTTCTGATGGCTACTTTCAGCAGGATAATGCGCCATGTCATAAAGCTGGAATCATCTCAGACTGGTTTCTTGAACATGACAATGAGTTCGCTGTACTCAAATGGCCTCCACAGTCACCAGATCTCAATCCAATAGAGCATCTTTGGGATGTGGTGGAACGGGAGATTCGCATCATGGATGTGCAGCCGACAAATCTGCGGCAACTGTGTGATGCCATCATGTCAATATGGACCAAACTCCCTGAGGAATGCTTCCAGCACCTTGTTGAATCTATGCCACGAAGAATTGAGGCAGTTCTGAAGGCAAAAGGGGGTCCAACCCGTTACTAGTATGGGGTACCTAATAAAGTGGCCGGTGAGTGCTATATATATAATCTTGGTCCTAAAGTATACAACAAATTTTTTTTTTTTCATGTCCGAAAGTAAATCAACCCCACCCAGTCGTTCTTCTTCCCAGATGTTATAGATCCCTGTTTCCTGATTGGAAAATGATTCCTTAAATCACTATATGGTGATTAATGAAACACTATGTTCTGTGTTTCTTTGTTCTGTCACAACAAAGCGTCATAGATTGATTGATCTAGCAGATGTGTGATGATTGTGTCACCCATCAGCAGGACTTGGTTTCAGCACTAAAGTGCCACTGGTGAGAAGACGCGTGTCATGTTTGGATGAGATCACGATGCTTGAATCACATCCAGGGTGTGTTGATGATGGGAATCTGAATTTGAGACATTTCCAGTCTAACCCTGATGTGTGCGTAAGGTGCCTGGCAAATGGATCACTTTAAATGATGCATATTCATAAAAGAAGATGCTGTTTTGAATAATGATCATGGGTTATTTCAGGCTGTAGTCTGTATGCCTGTCTTAGCAACTAACTTTCTCGCAACTGCCTTGTTCCATACTGTAGTTCTAAAGGAGTCATGACATGAGAAATCAAACTTGCCTTTATCGTTTGATATATAAGAGATCTTTGTACCATTAAAACATCCTGCAAGTTTAAGAGGTTATAACGTCGTCCTCACACAATCACAGACATCGATGAGCGCGTGAACACAATGGCCAATCAGAGGCGTTTGTTTTATTTTATTTCAGTAGTGACTTGGTACCGAAGTCTGTACTTTTGACAACACCTAAACATTAGTGTAAAATACCAATGACACAAATGATAATTATGGTGCAGATTGTTAATTTTAACAAAGACATATTTTTGCATAATACTCTGTTATGAGTGTAGCCATTAGTGCATGATTTGTAAACCTATATATTTTGACGTTTACTTTTCAGGTATACGAGTCCCGTGAAACACCAGTCGCGATGAAAAATAGCTCAAAGACTCGTGGAAGCAGCTTTAAAGGAACTCTCCACTTTTTTTTGGAAATGGGCTCATTTTCCAACTCCTCTAGAGTTAAACAGTTTTACCGTTTTTGAATCCATTCAGCCGATCTCCGGGTCTGGCGCTAGCACTTTTAGCTTAGCATAGATCATTGAATCTGATTAGACCGTTAGCATCTCTCTAAAAAAAATTACCAGAGTTTTGATATTTTTCCTATTTAAAACTTGAAAAGTTGCGCTTTTATAGGCCGATATGGCTAGGAACTATACTCTCATTCATGCGCAATAATCAAGGATCTTTGCTGCCGTGCCATGTGTGCAGGAGGCGCAGTGATATTACGCAGCGCCTGAAAATAGTCCCCAGCTATATAACTTCCAACGTGACCGGCACTAAGTTTCAGGCGCTGCGTAATATCACTGCGCCTGTTCACCCATGGTACTGCAACAAAGTCTCTTGATTATTACGCAGGAATGAAAGTATAGTTCCTATTTCTAAAAAAAAGTGTAGTGTTCCTTTTAATGCATGCTTTCTTCAGCAATTGCATTTTTATCTCACGTTTGCTCTTGTTAACACTATCGGTTAGGTGTAGTGCAGGTGCCACGTTATTTTCAAATGCAAAAAAAAAAAATGAAGCACCACTTATTTAATTTCTGTTCAATTTAAAACGCGCAACAACCAGCAAAATTAAACGTGACCAGATTCACGTTCATCAGTTTGGGATAAAACTGACTCAGTGGACATTTCACTTTGATAGTGTCGCAAAACATGCCAGAAGCAACATAATATAATTTAGCAATTGTCAAAAATGATGCCACAGGCAGGTTTTCCCAGTGGGTTGTTTGATCGATGCAGTAGAGATGTTGTTATATTGGTGTTTTGTGATGTAACATGGGTTATCTGGGCTTGCACGACGACTCATCTGGACTAGGTTGCGATTGAATGAACCGATGTTTATCTTATATAAATGTCTCTCTGTCAGCACTGGGACTGCCAGCTGGAGGGTTTGTCCTGCACATCTGAATGACGTGTGTGTGAGAAACGAAAGTTTGCATATCTCCATTGCCAGATTCACGCTGCTTGTGTTGGCATGGGTGAAAAAAACAAACATTTTTTTGAAGCCTCAGGTGTGAAAAATCAAGCTTTTTTGGGAGTGTCTAAATTATATTTTGAACATTAAAGAATTAGTATGCTGGTCAAATTGTATTTCAAGAAGTTTCTCATAATTCAGTATGCGTCATGTATTTAATATTTGATACACTCAGGGGTCTGCTGAGCAGTTTCCATGTGCTTTGTGATGCCAAATTTCTCACTTTATCTTCACATTTAATGGGTTTTGGCTGAACATGGTGGTGTTGACAGTTTTCCAATAGCGAGTAGTATTTGATTTGCTGCTCTTCGTTTAAAGGACTATTTCACCTAAACCTGTTTTATTTCTGTGACGATCATTTACTCAAACTCATGTTGTTAAAAGCCTGTAGACTCAAAAATAAAAAAAGAAGATTTCTGTATTTAAACTGAATATAACATTTCTATGCATTTGGAACACGCAGTTCAAAAACAATTAAACTTAGTCGTAGCCTACATAAATTAAACGGGTAGGATTTTTGCACTCAGAAAATCATGGCACAGTTTATAATTGACTGTTTGCATCAATTTGAATGTATTTAAATATTTTTATTTTTCCCAAAGTAGATTTATTCAAATTGTTCAGAACCAGCATAGTTCTGTTAATTGTGAAAGCAATTACATTTATTCAGTTGAAAAGTATGAATGATTAAAATATGGCTAGCTGTGGAACAAGCAATATTCAGTTAGTTAAAATGTATGATTTTTAAACACTTTGGATTGATTTATTAAAAATATTTCTGCATTTAAAACCAATTCCGTTTATTCGTAGTATTATTATCACTTGTAATGTTAATTAAGTTTTTTTGCAAGAACAACATTAGGAAAAAGGATTATTTTCATCCCTCATTCTGAGTCTCTGTCTGAAATGATCAGTTTTTAAGGCGCGGCTCCTTTAAAGGATTAGTTCACTTTTAGAAAAACTTTTGCTGATAATTTACTCCCCCCACAACATGACATCATGACTTTGCGTAAACATACACGCCACTTTCAAATCAAGTGGCGTGTTATCTATACGCATTTTCAGCTATCCGCGTGTATGTCTACGCTGCGTGTATGTCCACGCCGCGTGTATGTGTACGCCGTTAAATTTCCGAGCGAAACTAAGCTAAATGAATATCTACATCTGGGGAGCGATATTTTTTTTCCTAGGATGGTAGGGGAAGAGTCATAAATGCTAATAACCCAAGTGACGGGTAGGTTTAGGGACGTCGTTGGGGTAGGTCATATATTTATATATAGTAATGTAACGTTAAGTCAATGGCGTTGATAAACACGCTGAAAAGCGATTATGCGTGTTGATAGCACGCCGAAAATGGAAATACGAATTGGCGTGTCATACATACGCTATTTCATGAGATCAGTCTGCCCCCCATGTCATCCCTAATGTCCATGTCTTTCTTTCTTCAGTCGAAAAGAAATGAAGGTTTTTGATGAAAACATTCCAGGATTTTTCTCCATATAATGGACTTCAACAGGACCCAAACGGTTCAAGGTCCAAATGACAGTTTCAGTGCAGCTTCAAAGGGCTTTAAACGACACCAGACGATGAATAAGGGTCTTATCTAGACAAACCATCGGCATTTCACAAATAAATAAAACAGTTGAAGTTTTATAAGCACAAATGCTGGCCTTGCTCTGTTCTGTGATGCGCGTTCGTGACTCTCGTAATACACAGTTGCGTTGAAAAGGTCACGCGTCGGCGGAAGTACCGAGTCAGTGTTTACGAATGTGAGGAAGGAGGACCATATACACATATTCAAATGTCTTTGTGTCAGTTTATCGTTTAAATGCCCATTTCGTGTGCGTATCCTGGGTGTTTTAATATTAAAAAGGCTAAAAGAACATTTTCGTCAGGACAGAAGCGTGACCTTTTCAACGTAATTGCGTATTACCATCGCTGGGATCTTCTGAAGTCTGTACAGAGACTCAAACCAGCTGTTTAAACGGGACAAACGTTCTTTCACTCTTCCATTTGTCCTGTTGTTTGATTTCTCATGTCCTGACCACTTTAAGTGTATTAGCTTGTTAAAGGGGTGGTTGATTATGATTTCACTTTTCTAACTTTAGTTAGCGTGTAATGTTGCTGTTTGAGCTTAAACAACATCTGCAAAGTTACGACGCTCAAAGTTCAAAGCAAAGGGATATATTTTATTTTACAGAAATTGTTTTTTAAGGACTACAACAAACGGCTGGTGGGCGATTCCACAGTTTAGGTCTAACTGCAAGGACAACAGCCAGCAAAATCAATCTTCATGGAGAAAGCCATTGTCCTCAGGTTAACATCCTGAGAAAACCTGGGCTACAGCTGTGTGAAAGGCAGGATAAATCTGGCAATGGTAAACTAGTAAAGTTTGATCAAAGTTGAGTTTAACGTATGTAACATGGACGGAAAAACAGTGTAAGTTCAAGCAGAAAGTGTACTTAATCCAAATCAGTTTAATAAAATTCTGGTTGAATCCAAGTTCATGTTTTGCTTTGTTCCTATTTTGGTATAGTTATGAGTCATGTGTTGTGTATGGTTCACAAAACTGGTAATATGACTTCCATGCAGGCAGGGTGGCCATCTAATATGATCTGTTCTATAAACTTAAAGGTGCATTTTTGACTCTGGTATGTTCATAAACTTAAAGCCAGCAAAATTACTAACAAATACCACAGGTATATTTTTCAAATTTATTTGCCAAATGTAGAAGACAAAATAACTCCTAAATGTGCGAAGTTATAACGTGTGTAACGTGGACGGGAAAAAATCAACAATCCTGCAAGATTGCCTTTGTAACACAAAATAATAACATTTCATGAAAACTGGCAAAGAATAGAACAAGTTCATAACACATTAAAATAACTTGTCATCATCAATACTATCAAATTTAAAGATCATACATTGTGAATTAATTAAATAACATTTGTAACGTGGACAGATAAAATGAGTAATTCTGCTAAATAAAGCACCAATAACTCTTTATGCAAAGTATCCCTGAATAATTGTTTTTTGGAGTTGCAGTGAATTGTTTCAAAAAACAAATTACCTATAAAAATCCCGCATACTGAATCTAGAGCTGCGCATGCGAGACAGAACAGAGCCAAACCGTGTAGCGCGCGCACTGTAGGGAGAGAGAGAGAGAGCGAGAGACCTTGCGTGCGAGAACAATCTGTCAAAATGTATACAACCACCATTCATGCATGATCTTTCACGATGAACACGACGCCGCTTTCGGTCCGAAACCACTCGCAATCATCCGACTTGCACACTCTTTTATCCTTTCTCACCACAGTGATCCAATTTAACGTTTACTTAACCAAAGTTTACCACGTTCGTAACAATTTAACGTTCGTAAACTTTTGGACAGAATCCGCAAACTTACCCACATTCGTTGAAATCCGTGAAATCCTGTTGAACTCTTCCTCCCACGCAGAGCGGACGTGATCGAGACAATCTTATTTCTGACATGAGAACCGTTGAGACGTTAGGAGATGAAATTCAGCGTCAGAATAAAATGTACGAGCGTTATGATTTTTGGACAGAAAATCTCGGCCCCTGTTTTATCCCGATTTATTAACAATTTATCATGTAGCAACGCATATGAGAATTTAACCCACACAAGATGTTTTTATCGTTTTGCTACTGATAGAATTGCATGGAAAAAAATATATCTCTGCTTCCTTTAGAATCATAGTTTAACGTGCGTAACTGCTTGGACAGAAAGTGTAACGAACGTTAGTAAATGTTTCCATTGCATCGTGGTAGATTAAGGGAATTATACTTTCAGTGTTAGTAGTAGTATTTTGTAGAAGACACACCAAAATAAATGTTATGCGCCAAAATTCTGGATTTTATTAAAGCAAATTAAAGAAAATACTTAGGAAAAATCCAGATGCACTGAATGTCCCACCCTGACATCTGCAATTTCTGGGGACGGAAATAAAATAAAGTCTCATTACACGATAATGCCAAGGCTTAGTGGGATAAAAATAACTTTATTATTTCTTACATATATCTTTAACAAAATAGTGAACTAAAAATTAAAAAAATGACAACAACTGGGTATTATTCAATCTATATTGTTCATTACACCCCTTGTGGACAGAAACTGTGGAATCGCCCTGGTAGGAACTACACAACATTCCTCCCGGGTTAGTGACATCACCAACCCTAAAATTTACATAAACCCCGCCCCCAGAACACGATTTATAGATTATCATGACAGAAAATGCTAATCAATGACTAGAAGATAGTTAACTCCACATTAGCAATATACATTCATCAGAAATGTCCTGTTGCTTCTACATGTTGTCACTTCTTCTTGAGTCTCTCCATCATTGTCTGACTCCGGTTTGAACATAAAAGGCTAAAAGTTTTAGAAATATTCAGTGCATGTGTGTGTGAGGGAAAAGGACACAAGTTGTTGTAGCTCCGCCCCCTGTGCCGGGAGCAGCGGCTCATTTGCATTTAAAGAGACCGACACAAAAACAGTGCGTTTTTGCTCACCCTCAAAAAGAGACAATTTTAACACGCTATATAACAATATCTGTGGGGTATTTTGAGCTAAAACTTCACATACACACTCTGGGGACATCAGAGACTTATTTATATCTTGTGAAAAGGGCATTATACCACCCCTTTAAAACCATGTAATTCAAATGCATGGAAATACAATTTTGGCCTTAATATTATTTGAGTGTATATTTTGAGTTTTACAAGATCAAACGAGGACAAAAAATAAATAACACCAGAAATAAACACAAAAGTAGCCCCCATGTCTGATTTTGTATGTTATATATTCCAGGTCCATTGCACAACGCAGTAACTCTCAATTTTCATGTGCATTTCAAACTTGCTGAGATGAGTTTATTAAACTTTTTAGATGTTGGCAATAAAAAAAACACCATCTACTTTCATTATGTAAAACAGTATCTCTGAAATGCTGCCTGAAATAAGGAGTTAAAATCATACAGGTTTGCAGTAACAGCAAATTATGACAAAATTGAATTTTTTGGGTGAGCGATCTCTTTAAGACTTGCATAATTGAACACTATTGAAAAAAACCTTCTCATGACCTCGTCTGCCATCATTCATGAGGTTCTGCATTTACAGAATTATTCAAAAGCCATTTACAGCTCCGGAGTGATAAACAGATACACCATTAGTGTGAGGTAAACAAACCAGCTCATTAAAAAAACTGCATTTGAACATCTTAATTAAAGTATGAAGTTACATATGCAGGCGAGTTACACCCACTTGAAGCATCTATCCATTAAATGTTAACATTACTTCATCAAAACTGCAGATGTTATTCACATAATTCTGTCATGGGAAAGTTATCATGGACAAACTATTGAACCTAGTTGTAATATTTAATGTTTGGGCCTTGGCTCGATTGGTTCTTCGAGCATTAGAAACTGAAGTATGTGTGCATTAGATTGTTTTAATGTAATGCAGAGCGATGCCAAGACCTAATAACATTATCCAGACTAACAAGGCGCTGGGGAAATGAGGGCGATGTCGCCAGAACTTTCATTTTTCAGGAACATTAATAATTAAGCGAGTTTCATTCGGCTGTGTTGCGGCACGTAAACAAACTGAACGCAGTGCAGCACTTCCTCAGAAAACCCTTCATTATTTACCTTTACATGCGAGTAGTGACACGGCTAGAAGGAAACGGATGCTTTTTGGCTTCGGTTGAGCTGAAACTGAAGGCCAGAAGATAGTGGAGAAGCATGACCGTGTTTGGAGGGAAACACTGCACTATTCTGATTTACTACTGCGCACTTTTTAAAAATGTTTTATATAAAGTGAAACAGTGGACATTAAAGGATTAGTTCACTTTTAGAAAAACTTTTGCTGATAATTTCCTCCCCCCATGTCATCCAAGATGTCCATGTCTTTCTTTCTTCAGTCGAAAAGAAATGAAGGTTTTTGATGAAAACATGCCAGGATTTTTCTCCATATAATGGACTTCAACAGGACCCAAACGGTTCAAGGTCCAAATGACAGTTTCAGTGCAGCTTCAAAGGGCTTTAAACGACACCAGACGATGAATAAGGGTCTTATCTAGACAAACCATCTGCATTTCACAAATAAATAAAACAGTTTCAGTTTTATAAGCACAAATGCTGGCCTTGCTCTGTTCTGTGATGCGCGTTCGTGACTCACGTAATACACAGTTACGTTGAAAAGGTCACGCGTCGGCGGAAGTACCGAGTCAGTGTTTACGAATGTGAGGAAGGAGGACCATATACACATATTCAAATGTCTTTGTGTCAGTTTATCGTTTAAATGCCCATTTCGTGTGCGTATCCTGGGTGTTTTAATATTAAAAAGGCTAAAAGAACATTTTCGTCAGGACAGAAGCGTGACCTTTTCAACGTAATTGTAACTTAAACTGTTTTATGTATTTGTGAAATGCCGATGGTTTGTCTAGATAAGACCCTTATTCATCGTCTGGTGTCGTTTAAAGCCCTTTGAAGCTGCACTGAAACTGTCATTTGGACCTTGAACCGTTTGGGTCCTGTTGAAGTCCATTATATGGAGAAAAATCCTGGAATGTTTTCATCAAAAACCTTCATTTCTTTTCGACTGAAGAAAGAAAGACATGGACATCTTGGATGACATGGGGGCGAGGAAATTATCAGCAAACGTTTTTTTTTTTTTAAAGTGAACTAATCCTTTAAGCAAAGATAAACTATCCACCTTATTTTTAAGCATTTGCATCTTGAAGAGTGCAATGCTTCCGGTTTACCTGTACAGAAACTGTCCGCTTGATAATGCAAACTGATGTTTGTCATATTTTAATTCATTATTGTATTCATAAAAAAAGTTGCTGCCTTGACTTAAACATCCAAGTTGATTGGACTTAATTTATTTCAACTTAAATTGCAAAGTAGACAAAGTGCGATACAATTTTCAGTGATAAACCAGGTACAAACACGCAGAAGTGTAATCTGTAGTTTTCATGAAACCCCAAAACTGTCAAAGTTTGATGAGAAATGAACAGACTCTTTGTCCAGGTGACATGGAGAACAAGTAAACATTGTTCATTTACATAGATTTACATTTACTTTTTTTTTTTTTTTTACTGTAGGCTACTGTATACCAGAAACATGCGTCTTTAGAGAGTTTGAGCTTTATTGAATTTTAGGGTAATTTGGGAGTTTTGAATATGATGATTATTATGATAAGTTTGTCCATCTCTGAATACGAAAAAATACTACAACTTTCAAAACTCATCCAGTCCAGAACCTTCTTATGCAAAACCTTGTTCACACCGATTTAAAACATGCAAGCCCATCCATACAGACACTATTATTCCTAAATGCCCAACGATAACTTTCAAAAGCGAATGATATATTTATATAAAGGTGTTTGAAGGATGTTCTGTCAGAGACAGAGAAGGTGAGCGTGGTCATGAAACGCTAAATTATCAATGATTCTGGAGGAAAATGCATTGTAATTGGGCCACAGGAGTACATGCCGCAAACAGTATTCTCAAACAATGTTTCAGGAACATCAAAAGTTAGTCGATGTGTATTTTCACCCGGTAGCAAATAGATGACTGAGGTAACCATAGCAACAGTAGGCCTTTTGGTATTAGGAACAGTATCAGAGCACTGTCATTATCACTCACTACTTTTATTTAAAACTAGTGTGTGTATATATAAATGGTTTTCTATATGCATGTATATGTATACGTATATAAAATGTAAAATGTATGTATTTTTTTGACATATTACTTTTATTTTGATTCTGTTATATTTACATATCACAAAGCCATTGTTTGTAATAAATACATGCTCACATTATTATAATTTTTTACAATTATTTTACTTATCACAAAGGCGCATATATACATACATACATATGAATACACACACTGTACACATACATATAACAAATACATAATTTATATTCTAAAAAGTTAACAAATTATGTTTTTCAAAAATCATATTCACATGTCATACGTTTATCACAAAACCAAATTATGTTAAAGTTTATTATTTTAAGTCTTAAGTTAAGATGAAATTTTTTGGTTAATAGAGGCCTGAAAGACCATTTGGATTGTGAAAGATGAATCTCATCACAAGAAAAGGCCTTTTAAAAGTTTCTGGGCCTGAAAAAAAATCCTGAATAATATGAGCATTGCTGTAAAAACACCACAAACCGAAGATGTGAACTCCCAGTTAGGACAGACCCACAACACGTGATCCGGATCACGTTTTTTTTATTTCTATACACACTATTCTAGATCAAACTCTCTTTCAAATCAATGTTATTCCTGTAGCTCTTCACTATCTTTCCCACCGGGTCTTTGAGAGTGTGTTTGGTGGTTTTGTCCGGGCCGTTTTTAGCTCAGTGCTGAAGAGAGTGACGGCTCTAATTAAGTCCGTCTGTCAAACCACAGCGCAGCCGAAGCCAAGATGGAGACGGGAGCTAACCAAGCTAACAACACAGCTTTAGCATTCAGCTCGCCGTATATAATCAAGCTGACTGAGATGGAGACTAATTTTGACTTCCCAACATATGTTCGGTCATGCATTGGTGAAATTGTTTTAAAAAGAAAGGCTCTTGCAGGAATTCACAGCTGAAGGAAGAGAGTTTTTGGCCAGCAATGCAGGATGAAAGTCCTGTCATTATTTACTACGAACAAATCTACTACAGCAGTTCGTAGAGACCGTTCACGCTTCTGTCTATCTGTTTATTTAAAATTATATTCAATTATATATTTACATACCACAAAACATTAGACAATCTGTTACGGGGTAATAATGGAACAACAGTTTTAAAAGTGATTTATCACTATTCACAACCGGTTCTGCATTTTCATGTTTTTAAATAAAAATACTTTTTGTTAATAGAGACAATAAAAACAACGTTGTGCATCTATCGTTGTGCATCCAAACCTCTCTTTTCCTGGTAAAATAAGGAACTTGGTTTTCAAAAGTCAATGAATTTGTGATTGAATGTAAAATTTTCTATGTTTGTCACTCTCAGAGTAACAATTATTTAAGCCAAGAAATAAACTTAATTCCGTGAAATATTTTTATTTTTTAAATTATATTTACATATCACGAACCCATTGTGTGTAATAAATGCATGCACACACATTATTTTTAGTTATCTATTTTAAATTATATTTACATATCACAAAGCTATATGAATTCTGTTTGAGATTTTGTGGTTTACTGAAATGTCTGAATGAACAGTAGAAAGATAATTGAATTGATAATGCAATTGTAAGCTATAATTACCTCAAAATAAGCACTAAATTCATTAAATGTTTGCTTAGTCACATCTAAACATTTGATGGTGAATTGTAAGTTGTCTAAATTTCGTTTCTCCAGGATATTCACGCAAATCCAAGAAACACTGGAACCCAATAACTTCCATTGTATAGATAATCTTTTGTTTCACAAAATAAAGAAATTCATACAGGATTGAATGACACGAGGGTGAGTAAATGATATCAGAATGATCATTTTTGGGAGAACTATTGACTGACTGACGGGAGATTACAGAAACGGCTTTTAAATGTCTATGTAATTACATGAAAATGTTCCTCAGCTGCAGTTTGTTAGTTTGAGTCCTCACTGACAGATTCCACTCATACACAGTACATTTAGCCTCTTATTAAATTAGGAACAGATTTAAATAAATTATTAAAAATAATGAGACCCATAGCATTTAAACCCCGACAACAGACGTAATGAGCGCGACTCGGACCGAGGACGAAAGACAGATGAAGTCGTGTGTGGCAGAGAGACGCTATATTGACATTTGGAGATGCTGTAAATCAGGGAAGAGGAGCGAGAATGAACTGTGCATCTCGTGAAATATTAGCACTGAACGAAGGGTGCGGGCGGACGGCTTTTAGCACGTCTCAAGAGTGATGCTTTTCTTCCCAGCTCAATCTAGACACACTGTTATGAATGTAAACACTCGGCACACTCGAATCCATAAAACATCTGCCAAGACGCCGCTGGAAAGCCGTGGTCACTATCAATGGTTGTTGTATGGAAATGAACTGGAGATTTGTATTTTTGGGTTTTTTCAATAACAAACAAACAAATAAATCCTTATGTCAAAGTGCTTTTTCAGATATTAACCTTTCATGCAGAGCTGTTTTTGTCTCCTAAAAGAAAGAAGTGATTCTGAACTGAAACGAGTCGACAGTAATTCAGTCTCACTTCCAGCTGTGTAGGTGTGTAACTCATTTGCATAATGCCAGCCTGTGGTCTTGATTGGCTGAACAGCGTGTCTTAGCTCCGCCCTCAAACACTAGTGTGTGTGAGACTGAAGAGTTTGGTTCGTGTTGTTCGTGTGTCGAGAAGACGCTGTTTTCTGCTGACAAAGCAAATCCACTGGGATGAGACAGACTGATCTCATGAAATAGCGTATGTATGACACGCCAATTCGTATTTCCATTTTTGGCGTGCTATCAACACGCATAATCGCTTTTCAGCGTGTTTATCAACGCCATTGACTTAACGTTACATTACTATATATAAATATATGACCTACCCCAACGACGTCCCTAAACCTACCCGTCACTTGGGTTAATAGCATTTATGACTCTTCCCCTACCATCCTAGGAAAAAAAATATCGCTCCCCAGATGTAGATTCATTTAGCTTAGTTTCGCTCGGAAATTTAACGGCGTACACATACACGCGGCGTGGACATACACGCGGATAGCTGAAAATGCGTATAGATAACACGCCACTTGATTTGAAAGTGGCGTGTATGTTTACGCAAAGTCATGATGTCATGTTGTTGATACGGTAAAACCCATGCCATCGTCACTGTTCGTGTCACTGTGATCAAGAGCTGAGATTCAGATATGATCATGAGCGTTTGCTTTCTGACCAATCACAGCAGAGCAGCTCTCAGAAAGGCGGGGTTTAGAGACACTGAATCTTCAAATGTACCGTTTCAGACACTGAGAGAAAAGCTGATGCTGCAACGGATATGAGAAAATTAAAAGTGAACTTTTTTTTTTTTTTTTGACCTTGGATGCACATAAACTTGTTATTGTATGGTGCACATGAAAATAAAGCAGTTTTGTGTGCTCTCACATACACATGCACGCTAAAAATGAAGCGCATACATTGTCTAATCCATTAATGGCTCTATTCATCGTGTCGCTGAAGCTCACGCTGCTGCGATAATCACAGATACTGTTCTGTCTATGTAAATCTACAGCCATGTCTACACACTTTTAACATGACCTTTTCATTCTGCATGTCCATTAGTAGTGATCTCTAGTTCTGCTCTCTCTCTCTCTCTCTCTCTCTCTCTCTCTCTCTCTCTCTCTCTCTCTCTCTCTCTCTCTCTCTCTGTGTCATTCGCTTCAGTTCTCCATTAAATGAAGGATCACTGACAGTCAGCAAAGAAATGTCTCAAATCTTCTCACCCATCAGAAAGCTTTGCTGACAGCAGAAAATGACATCAGCAACATGACATCTACTGATATTTGTGTATATCTTCTTGTGTAGTTGACTGGCTAGTTAATCCAGGCAGCACATGGATGCTAGTAATTCACCCACCCACCGCTCAGCATTACGCTCACATATCTGAAATCCAGTCCAAGAACAAATAGCATCTATTAGTTGAACAGCACAGGGTTTAATAAAGGACACATGAACACAAATCGCACAATTTAGCAGAGCGGTTTGATAGATGTCAAGGCAAACAATTCAGCAGTCCCTGTGGACGTCTGCCGCCTGAAGTTAACTCAGATTCATAACGCTATAATAACCCTGCCGGCTTCCTTTGAAATGTATTGTAAACGAATTGTGAAGCACCTCTATGGCAGAGCCCCGAAAATGAGTTTTCTAATCACACTGAAGGATTTAAAAGTGCTGCATATATGGGTTTTGAAAGGGCCGCCGATGATGACGGTGATATGATATCATTAACATTAATGAGTGATTCAATCTAACTGTTTTTATGACATTTGCACACACACACACACACACACACACACACACACACACACACACACACACACACACACACACACACACACGTCACATTCTAGAATAATGCAAAACTGATATATACTGATACTTTATATATTTATATATATCAGTTTTGCATTATTCTAGAATGCGACTATAGATATACTTTTTCTGCAGTTTGCTCTGGGTCATTCCTGTTCTGCAACTCCTTCTGAAAATGAATCTGCTTGTGTTTTGAAATTAATTAAAGTGATTCTTTTGAAGGGTTTATCAGACATTCAGATTTCTGTTTTGGTAAAACTTAGATAATTAATAATTTAATTAAACCTCTATTATTTACACAGTAACAAGGAAATGAACAGGATGTTAATAAAGATCTAGTTAGGCATTGCTCATTGAGGGATTGAAATCAAACCCAAATAATCCCAATATTTAATACAGTTTTTTTTTACAGTATCTTGTTTTAAAAGCTAAGGATATCGTTAATCGTCTCCTAACAAGGCCACATATTAAGGTCTGGGTAGATTTAGATGGTTAGCGAACAGTCAGTTTTCGTGATCAGTGTATTAGATGCAGGAATAAATATTGAGAAACTTTGACAAGGGCCAGATTGTTATGGCAAGACGATTGGGTCAGAGTATCTCTGAAACTCCAGGCTTGTGTGTTGCTCCCGGTCAGCAGTGGTGAGGATTTACCAACAGTGTCCGAGGAGGTACACACAGAAACTGGCGACAGGGTGTTGAGCTCAGCGCTGCACGAGAGCAGTGAAGGCTATCCCGTCTACTCCGAGACAAAAGAAGTTCTGTCAGGACCACTATCGTCAAATACCATTGACATTTAGCATTAGGATTGCACGATTAATCACAATAATCCTGACTGAGACAGGTGGAGCTGGGGAGGGAGGAGGGTAATCCTGACTGAGACAGGTGGAGCTGGGGAGGGAGGAGGGTAATCCTGACTGAGACAGGTGGAGCTGGGGAGGGAGGAGGGTAATCCTGACTGAGACAGGAGGAGCTGGGGAGGGAGGAGGGTAATCCTGACTGAGACAGGTGGAGCTGGGGAGGGAGGAGGGTAATCCTGACTGAGACAGGAGGAGCTGGGGAGGGAGGAGGGTAATCCTGACTGAGACAGGAGGAGCTGGGGAGGGAGGAGGGTAATCCTGACTGAGACAGGTGGAGCTGGGGAGGGAGGAGGGTAATCCTGACTGAGACAGGAGGAGCTGGGGAGGGAGGAGGGTAATCTTGACTGAGACAGGAGGAGCTGGGGAGGGAGGAGGGTAATCCTGACTGAGACAGGTGGAGCTGGGGAGGGAGGAGGGTAATCCTGACTGAGACAGGAGGAGCTGGGGAGGGAGGAGGGTAATCCTGACTGAGACAGGTGGAGCTGGGGAGGGAGGAGGGTAATCCTGACTGAGACAGGTGGAGCTGGGGAGGGAGGAGGGTAATCCTGACTGAGACAGGAGGAGCTGGGGAGGGAGGAGGGTAATCCTGACTGAGACAGGAGGAGCTGGGGAGGGAGGAGGGTAATCTTGACTGAGACAGGAGGAGCTGGGGAGGGAGGAGGGTAATCCTGACTGAGACAGGAGGAGCTGGGGAGGGAGGAGGGTAATTCGCTCCTGAGAAACGCGACAGCTGTTGATAATACTGAAGGAGCTTACATATGTGATAGGCGTAGTATTCCTATAGGTAGACGTGGGAGTCAGCTGATGCAAGCTTGACTAGCGGGATGGTTTGAGGAACATGATGAAGAGTTCAAGGTGTTGCTCTGGCCTCCAAACTCCCCAGATCTCAATCCAACTAAGCATCTGTGAGATGTGCTGGACTGACAAGTTCAATCCTCGGTGGCTACACCTCTCAACCTTCAGGTCCTGAAGGATCTGCTGCTGAAGTCTTGGTGCCGGAGACTTCAGGACTCCTTCGGGGCTCTTGTAGAGTTTATACCTCTGTGTGTCGACGCTGTTTTAGCAGCACATGGAGCAGCAGTATATTCGACAGGTGGTCATAATGTTTTGGCTTATCGGTGTGTGTGTGTGTGTATATATGTTTTTTTTGTGACTGTGCCATCTGGACCATCTCATTTTTCACAGATATGCTGCTCTAGAAACGCATTGTTCATCTGTGAGCTTGTGAGGGAGTCTAGAACGCCTTGCTGGATGGGTTTTATTGAGTAAGTTCACCGAATTGACACGCAACACAAAACCCTTTTGAAAGCAAACTCTGAAGCCAGGGAATCGTGTCGTTATTGCAGTAATATCTCTATGTTGGGTATGATATGGCATGGAATCTTTCTTGAGGAGAGAAAAATAGGGCAGCACTGAGATTTGACACCAGGAATGTGAAATTACAGTCAGTTTGAGTTCAATTTACTTTGCATTCAGATGGATATGCTTCCTCATGCACAACCAAATATCTCTGGATCTCTGCCACCATTGGCTGTGTTATGATGAACCTGATGAAAAACCCCACAGAAAGAGGAGAGAGGGAGTTTCTCTCAGTTCTATAAAGCAAATCTCTGCTGATTTAAGGGCTCTGTTATTTAAGACCTGCAGAACCCGCAAGAGCTTTATTGCAGTGAGTACAAACATATCAGCTCAAACATCATGAAAAATACTGACCTAATAACTGCTACAGGCAGTGTGTGCGTGTGTGTGTGTGTATCAATGATGAATAAGTGTATCAGTTTTTCAACAAGTAGCAGCAGTATACAGTAATTCAACAATATATAGCTGTTTTTACATCAAACATGAATTGTTTCTAGTTTTATTAGTTATACTTGAAATCATATAAGTATATACTAAAATCACTATACTTGAGATTATAAAGTCAAACTTCACATGACTTTTAGTTATGCAGCATTAAACTGAGACATGAGATGAGCAGCTAAAGCAGATGATGTTTCGTTCTAGACACTCCTGCTTTGTCTGGCTGAGGTTTTAATATTTGGTTTGGCAATACTGGCCTCTTGAGCTTTAAGATCTTTAAATTCTAGTCAGATTCTCTCTAGATAGGTTTATGAAGTGCCCACAGCTTCAGCATAATGAGGCTTGACATTTACTGTTGGTCTGGAGAGAGAACAGTCAGAACATGAACCTGAATTTTGTGTGACTTTAATGTGTCCTGTTTAAAGCAAAGGTGTTGTGATTTGAAAGAAAAACCCATTTTATGAAGGAATTGTGAGTTGTGTTTGTCTATGTAAACGTTGCAAAAGCACATTCATGCTGTGGTGCAATGTGCTGTTTTTTAAATGTGAGTGGTCACCAGGGCATTACTTTGTGGTTGCTGGAGTGTTAAACATGTTGCTAGGGTGTTTGGGTGGTTTCTATGGTGTTTCCAAATGGTTGCTAAGGTGTTCTGATCTGAATGTTTTAAGTACGTAGCTTTGTATTTTATAGGGTGTTGCCATGTTGTTACTAAGGTATTTTAATTGTTTTAAAGCATGTGGCTATGCAGTTGCTAGGGTGTTTGGGTGGTTTCTATTGTGTTAACAAGTGGTTGCTACGGTGTTCTGATCTGAATGTTTGAAGCACTTTTCTTTGAAGTTTATATGGTGTTTTAAGTAGTTTCTAGGAGGTTGCTATGTTGTTGCTAAGATATTTTAAGTTTTTAAAACATGTTCCTATGCAGTTGCTAGGGTGTTCTGAATGTTTTAAGCATTTCGCTTTGCCGGTAACAGTGTTTTGGGTGGTTTCTAGGGGGTTGCTATGTTGTTGCTAAGATATTTTAAGTGTTTTATATCATGTTGCTATGTAGTTTCTAGAGTGTTTGGGTGGTTTCTCTGTTGTTTCAAAGTGGTTGCTAAGGTGCTCTGCTATGAATGTTTTAAGCACTTTTCTTTGCAGTGTAAATGGTGTTTTGGGTGGTTTCTGTGGTGTTGCAGGTGGTTGCTAAAGTGTTCTGAATGTTTTTTAAGCATTTTGCTATGCAGTTGCTAGGGTGTTCTATGGTGTTGCTTTGTTGTTGCTAATAGTGTTTTGAAGCACAATACCATGCACATTTATATTTAATCATTTAGCAGACACTTTTATCCAAACTGATTTACAAATTAGGAGAACAATAGAAGCAATCAAACCAACAATAGGGCAACTATGTGCTGTGACTAGTCTTAGTTAGTCCAACACAGTACATGTAGCAAGGTTTTTTAAATAGATATATACAGTATAGTAAGTGTTAGTATAAATTGGTCAAGTGTTGCCAAACAAGATGCGTCTTCAGCAGTTTCTTGAAAGTGGCTAAAGACACAGCAGCTCGGGTTGAGGTAGGCAGATCCTTCCACCAGCAGGGAAATATCTGGGAAAGTGATTTTGTGCCTTTTTGGGATGACATCACAAGGTACCGTTCACTTGCAGAGCACAAGCTTCTGGATGGCACATATGTCTGGAGTAATGAGTTTAGGTATAGGGGTGCAGAGCCAGCATTTTTTCTGTAGGCAAACATCAGTGCATCAGTGAATTTGATGCGAGCAGCAATTGGCAACCAGTGCAAGTTTATGAGGAGAGGTGTGACGTGTGTCTCTTCGGCTCATTAAAGACACTCACTGCTGCATTCTGGCTCAGTTGCATAGGTTTGACAGTGATGCTGAAAGGCCTGCCAAGAGAGCATTACAACAGTCCAGTCTGGATAGAAGGAGTTGTAGCTGCGATAAGAAGGGCCGGATCCTCCTGATGTTGTATTAGGCATATCTGCGTGAACGGGCAGTTCTAGCAATGCGGTCTGTGAAATTCAACTGATCATCAATCATAACTCCAAGGTTCCTGGCTGTCCTTGATGGAGTTATGCAACCTAGAGAGACCTCTGAATGGAGAAGCTGAATGGAGAAGTTGTGATGAAGTGTTGGATTGGCTGAGACTAGAAGAATATCTGTCTTTGCAAGGTTGAGTTGAAGGTGACGGTCCTTCATCCTGCAAGAAACGTCTGTCAGACAGGCTGAGATGCGAGCAGCTACTGTCAGATCATGTGGCTGGACTGAGAGGTAGAGTTGTGTTTCATCAGCATAGAAGGGATAGGATAAAACATGTTTCTGAAGGACAGATCCCAGTGATGACATGTCGATGTCGATGGAGAAGAGAAGCGGTCCAAGCACTGAGCCCTGAGGCACTCCAGTAGCTAGATGTTGAGACTTCGAAGCCTCACCGCTCCATGACACTGAAGGCTATACCTTGAACCATTGGAGTGCAGTTTCTAGTTGTTTTGGGTTGTTTCTAGAATGTTGCTATGCTGTTGCTAGGGTACTTTGGCTAGTTTCTATGGTTGCCAAGTTTTTTGAATGTTTTTGCTAAGTTGCTAAGATGCACTCACTCAACTTTTATACTTATGGTTAGAGATTTGATCACGTCTCCAGAAGGACTGGTACAAGTGATGAGTGACTTAACATGCTAACTTTGTATTAAGGTTTTGACTAAAGAATTGTTGAAGCAGCATGTTATTTCACAAGATAATTCATGCATCGTTTCAGGAAATACAGGGATCCGGTTTTGATTTAGGAGGCGGAAAGCACATTAATCTTCCACTGATTGGATTAATGTGATTCTCATTCATAGCAGATAGAGAGTGTTCGAGAGAATAAAGCAAAGTCATTCAGTGCTCATCGCAGGTGGGTTTTGGGAAACTGGTCAAATCATTCCTTTAAAACTAAACACTATCCTAATATCTCCAGCCTGAATTAATCATACTATAACCAACTTAAGGTAACAAACTTATGCATTTTTTATGCATACTCACTCTCTCTCTATCTCGCTCTCGCTCTGTCGAGCTGTAGCTCCCATTATCATTGGCTTTCATGGGATTTATGGGATGGGCTTTGGGATTTCAGGGGGCCATTAATCAGAATAAACGTCTCAAACAGCTGTGTGTGCTGATTCCTCTGCTGTTCTGAACGGTCTTACTGTTTTATATGATCAATGAGGAGAAACAGGGCCACAGAACCAGGTCCATTTAAAAGCACATAATCAGAGAGCAACATTCTGGACTTCAGACTTACTGCTTTTCTCCACCGTCCAACCTTCACCTCCGTTCAGTTCTTTCTCACACACGATTCCTCCCACAGGCACGTGGACTTCGCTTTGAATGATTCAATTAGCGAGTACTCACTGTTTTGTAATGCTGAGGAAAATCACTTTTCAAAGCTCGTGGTTATTATGTAAAGACATTTCAGATTGACTGGTTCTGCTTCATGTCCCTAGAATGCCAGTTAAGCTTTCTAAAAGTTATTGTAATGAAATAAGAGAGGTTATTAATGGTTTTTGAAGAGTAATTAATCCACTTATTTCATCCCACATTGTTCCAAATCTGTATGACTTTTTTTCTTCAATGTAAGAAGATGTTTAGCTGAATGTTCATGCTAGGACTGTCCAAGTCTAAAAACAACAGTTATCCGGCTAAGGAAAATATGTTCTATGAACCTTTTGCTAATGTTCTCACTAAGTTGTAAACATTTCTGATTGTTCCCTGAAAGGAATTTTTTTTTTCTTGGTTATGTGAATGTTAAAAATGGTTAACATTCCATTTTATCATTCTTCAAACATTATGGGAATGTTAATTTTGAATGTTGAACATTCTATAACCAGAAACATTTAAAAAAATATTAGACAAACACATTTAAATATGATGCATCAAACCACATTGAGGCAATTTTGCAAGAGTTATGGCAGAATAATAAAAAATATTTTTTTCCTGTTTCTCACACAAAGTCCCCATTAAGGTGAAGATGAATAAATTATCACATTTAACATTTACATTTAGCAGTGCTTCGGTTTTATTTAGTTTTATTTGAATTGTAAATTAGCATGTAACCGTCTTCCTCCACATCCTGCTTTCTCCACCAGGAAGACAAGATGTTTCTTTATTTATTTAATGAGGTAGAACATTTCTGTTAATGAATTCAGGGTTGCTTCACAGATCAATCTCCACATGTTAGGATTTCCCCCTCTGAAATACAAGCGCAGGGTTTGTTTTTCTCCCAGAGACATGATAAATATGAAGGAAAACTCAGCAGGATGGTGAAATGTGTCTTTGTTTCTCAAAGTCAGCATGTTCCTGAAGCCGTGCGGCTTTAATTAAACATCAGATCCACATTCACTGTCAGAGTGATCTCTCACATCCTGAAGGACACAGCGGACGAACCGTATCAGAAATAAGGAATTATTCCACACACACACACACACACACACACACACACACACACACACACACACACACACACACACTGTTGTGATGTCTGTTGTCTGTTATGGAAATATGTTCATGTAAAATGACCACAAACACAAGGCAAGGTTGTAGGAATGACAAGCATCTTTAAATACAGTGCTCAGTGTTATCATTCTCTCTCTCTCTGTGTGTGTGTGTGTGTGTGTGTGTGTGTGTGTGCGCGTCTGCCCATAAATGTGACTTTTGGGTCATTTAGTCTAAGCTCAGCTTCAGAGGTCCTTGACTGCAAAGTTTGATTTTGATTCGATTTTTTGTTTTTCTAGTGGAAGAAATACATAAATGAAGAAAAGAGTCAAAATATTAAATGCCATGATTTACTAATGCATTTGATGCATTTGTATTAGTAAATGTTGATTAAGGTTCTTCATGCAACCATCATGGTAATAAAAAGCCTTTTAAATTTAAGACTTTAAGACCAGGAACAGGATTTAAGAAAGTAAACTCTTTCAATGTTGAAATAGAATTTATCTTATGTTGATTTCCAGAATATATAACTTTTACTAGTTTACCGAGTTTGAGGACTGTGTAGTTGAGATGGACCGCTGGTATCTATTAAAGACTAATATTCTGTAATATTCCTGCCAATCGACAAAGTCTCTACCTTTAACAGAAAAAAGGCAACTTTTCAGTGCTATTTGAGGGTAAAAAACAACATGTATAATACAATTAATTCCAGATGCTATTGTTTATTTGAAATATGTAATTGAAATGTGAGTTCCCACATTCATTTAAATAGGAGCTGTATTGACTGAAAATATCTGTCTTCATTCCCAAGATGACTGGGAAAAGTCTTATTTTCTGCAGTGTCTCTTATCTGAAATATCTCTCTCTACCTCCCTCTCTCTCTCTCTCTCTCTCTCTCTCTCTCTCTCTCTCTCTCTCTCTCTCTCTCTCTCTCTCTCTCTCGCTCTATATCTGTCCCTTTCCATCTCATTCTCATTCGCTGTCTTTCTCTCGAGCCACTTTCTCATCTTGGAGTGTAAACATTAAGGTTTCTATTTCCATAATCCGACAGACTGTATTAGGAGGATAAGCTCTTGTGGTTTTCTGGACTCTGAACAGGTTAAATCACCATCGAGAGGAAGATACGGACTGAGGTTTACGTCTGTGTTTGCTTTGTGAGTGACTAGAGTACTGTGATTTAACTCATTTTCTTGATTCATTCAGGTTATTCAGGTAATTGATGAAAGCACACATCACGCTATTTTCTACTGCTCATGTACCAAATTAAACATCTCCAAACATTCGATCTGTGTCCTATAAGGCAGTGTAAAGATGAATCCACATCCACATCCACTGGGGTTTTCTGAGTGCACTGGTGAAATTACTTGGACTGGTTGTGAATCAATATTAACCTGGCGGTAATTGGCAATTCATCTTGTTTGTATATTTGTACATTCACACAAGCACAAGAGCAGCTGACCTGTTTTGCTCCAGAACAAAAGTACAGTCATCTACAGTCATCACTTGACAAATGCACACACAAACGCAAAAGCACGGGAAACGGTGAATCACTTCCTCAATTTCTTTTGGGTCATTCTGTCTCAAATCAACCACATTTTAGAAACGTACTATTTTGTTAATATTTTTCTGAAGAAAGACAAACATAAATAGTGATGAAATCCAAAATATTAACTGCAATGAATGAATATTTACTGAGTAATCCACAATTTTGTAGAGGAGGGTCAAATTGATTGGTCAAATTATATTTTTAAACAGAGATTGGTGGATTTGCTCCTCGTTCCGGTCGGCGTCCGTTAACCTTGTATAATAGGTGCTCAAATTTATTTTTCGAGACACACGAATATTCAACTTTCAAGTCAATCAGACTGTTGCGTAGCTATAGCCATTTTCATGTTTTGTTTATTTTATAGTGCCACCAAGTGGCCAATCGCTTTTTCACGTGGCCACAGACTGAGCCCATCCATAGGTGTACCAGGTTTGGTGAAAATATCTCATTCCGTTCAAGCGTTATAGCCATTTTAGTAAATGTGGCCACACCCACTTCGAATGTTTTGGCGTCCCGTTATGAATGTTAATCGAGATTTCTGTACTGGTTTGGTTCCGATCGGGCAAAAAACCTAGAACTGGTTTGCAAAAGTTTGCTAAAATCTGAAAATTTGGTCAGTGCAGCGATCAAATCCGAGACGTGCGTTTTGTTCGTCTTGAGCCAAGAATTCCAATGATACTGTATATATAAGACATTTGAATCTGCAACAGACGGTTAGAAGTTATGAGTGATTTCATTCTTTTGATCAATGTAAAACCTAACACTAAAAGTCACTAAACGAAATGAGTTCATTTAACTTATTTAATAATAAAAAAAGTTAATTTCACTCAATTAAAAATGTGATATTAACTCAAAAACTCAGAACTTATCTCAGAACTTAAACTGAATAAGTTATGAATAATTTGAAAAATTTGTTATTTTAGCTCTAAAGATTTAGGTTGAATTTTAATTAATTTAATCTAGTTTATGTTAATGGTTGAAAATAAAAATAATGTGAAAAGTAAATTAGAAACCAGCGGGTGGGTTTACTTCTTCCTAATTTTAAATAATATTTTTCAAGAAACTACTTTTGTAGAAGGCCTATACTTTTATACTTTTCATACCTAATGAAAAATACATGAAATAAAACCATTAAATACTGTATACAGTAGCGCCGCTGTCAGGCCGATCAGGGCGTGATGTTTCTACGACTTACAGTTTTAGGGGAGAATGTTGATCATTGAAAATCCTAACAATAGCAATAGGAACCCACTTTTGGTTTTCGACCACTAAAATTTAACTTTTTACTCATGGAGCCACATTGAGATCCCAATATCCCATATATAAATTTTTTATATATACATATAATTGTGAGGACAACTGGGGCCTTTTTAACTTTGGTTCCCTTTTTAGATGATTTTGGTTCAAGAGTAAAAACACCCTGAATGAAATTCATTAGTGACTCTTGCCCTCTAACTTGTAGTGAAGAATAATCACAGAAGAACATTAATTTGGATGGGAAACGACCCTTGTTTTCCCTCAAGGCAGTCAAGGTCACATTGTCTGAACTCTGCATAATGTGGTTCTCTCTATGGTTAACTTCCCATCCCCTTTCCTTTAGCGATTTGCTAATTATTTGAAAACACTGAAGCTGTATTGTTCAGTTGTTTCGGGACAAGCGGACGATCAGAGAAAGGCAATCTTAATGTTGAACCAAACTAAAACTGTTGACAAATGATATTGTTTTGTTTGCTTTGAGTCTTGAGTTTTACGCTGCCACACGTTTAATATGTCTCTCTTCAGAGTCGATTGATCCAATCAGCCTTCGATGGAGTTATCGGCCAATGAGATTGATTCTCAGAGCAGATCTTCTGAACCGGTTTGCACATCTGATTTGAGCCTGGCTGAATAGCGTCATTAAGAAAGGTTTGATGAGAGTGTTTCAGGCCGCTTTGCTCTGGCTGTCATATTGATGAAGCCGACAGGTCATATGCATTTCCACATCAGTGAATACTGAGCTCAAATATAAATGAGACACCGATGAGATGTCTCGCCTTCGGCCCGATAACTTGCCGTGCACGTCAGGAATTGGTCTTTGAATGGAAAATTGAATTGAATTGTCATTCAAGCAGCATCAAAAGTTGCAGACATTCAGATGAGAAAGATACTTTAATCAGTGTATTGATTTAAACACAGCTCACTCATGCTTATCTCTATCTCTCTCTCTGTTTAATTACAAATTATCATTTGTACATATGCTTATATATGAATATGTTGAAAACAACATCAAACCCTCTAGTTTAAAACATAAAGGTCAAATTGTTTTGTTACAGATCATCTCATCCTGATGCAGATTAAACACAAAAATCTGCATTTCGGGTTTGATTGGAAATCAATTTTGATCTGGAAATGAAGTTTACAAGGTACCAGATTGAACAAGCACTTTTGAGAAAGAACTAGTCAATGGATTAGCCGTGTAAGTGTTGTCCAACGTTTGAAGAGTTTTTGTTTGAGGCACTTAGTACGCAAGTAAGCTAGAGAAGAACTGTTCAATTACTTTTTCACAGGTTTTTACTTCTGCATAGAGCAAAACCATCTGTTCCAGAATGCAATTCAAAGTATCTTTTGTTAACTTCAACTGTTAAATTCTTGTTTGATTGCAGAATTCCATGTGAAGAATGAGAGCAGAAGTTAATGTCACAATAAATGTCCACTGTCAAAACATCTGTTATAATGAAATTATTTGGAGTAATTGTTCTCCAAATAGTTTAAATATGGCTCCATATTGGAGTTGAAATATGGCTTGGAATATTTAAGGTGTTTCTTCACCTTTACTCTAGGATAATGTTTCATATTATAGCATAAAACTGTTATTTTATCTTTTCATGGGCTTTCTGTTCTGACTGGGAGTGACCTTTACCTTTGACAACTCGTACAGCCCAGTGTGGATAAAAGCAGCTCCAGCATTAATCATGGCAGAATACGCTACACTGATCCCAGATCAGTACACGAGAGCGGGCGCCCGAACAGATTCCCTGCAGCTCTCCTGTCATTCACGTACGCAAACCGAACAGTTTCTTTTCTTTACTGTAAAGGTCTGTCTTCAGGGCAAGATGTGAGAGGAAAGTAAGAGAACGACTTCATCCTCGTGTGGCAGAACGCTAGCTATTGAATATTGAGGGATGTGCACCATGGGAAATAAGTGCAGTTCTACAGCAGGACAATGGAGATTGATAGAGCTGGAAAGACTGAGGAGAAACCAATAATGAGAGTCAGGAGATCTTATATTACCAGGGTCGTTTCTATAAAATGGCCGTGTCCCTCATTAACATGTTCAGTAGGATTCAGTTTATCTGATGCTTTGAGCTTGTCAATATTCTAGTGTAATATTTTATTTAATAATTTAATGCATTAGTTAATTTACCTTTTGATTTTAAAGGGGCCATGAATTGAGAAATCAAAATTTCCTTCAGCTTTTAACATGTAAGAGGTCATCATACTACCGGTATAAGAATATCCTGTAAGTTTCAGAACTGAAAAGTTCCTTTTTAGTCCAAAAACAGCCTTTATTGTGTCCAATCAATTGAATGAGATGACGAGGAGAGAAGAGCAAAACAAGATCACTGGACTATGTAACATTGCTATTTATTTTCAACAATATGAATGTCTCAGTAGAGCATTATGTGTTTGTATTCTGTTTGGGAAATCAGTCACAATTTCAGCGCAGGCTTTGCAAACAGACATTTCTGATATGGACTCGACAGTAAGGCCACAACATGTAAGTAACGGTGTTCATTCTAATGCCTGACCTGTGTTTCTGATATGCAAGGATTCATGTAGGCTAAAGTCAGATGTTCTTTGTCTATGTGTCAGTAAATCAAATCAGCAACTAAACTATCACATTATTTCTCTTAGTGGCATGAAAATAATCTGTTATTTACAACAACAACAACAACTTTTTATTTATATAGCGCAATAAAAACGACAGTAGTTGGCCATTATGCTGTACAACAGAATAAAAAAGGCCACCACAATACAAATGATAAAGGGAATTTACATCGAAACCACCAATTTGACAATTTCAACATTAAAATCAAGGACAGTTATGAGTCTGTGAAAACGGGTAGGTTTTTAACTTAGATTTAAAAACAGACTCTGTGGATATTAGTCTTAAAGATACAGGAAGACTATTCCACAGTTTTGGACCAACAACAGAAAAAGCATGGTCACCTCTCGTCTTCAGTCTTGATCTTGGAACCATCAACAATCTTTGTTGCGATGACCTCAATGATCTAGCACAGTCGTTCAATTTCAAAAGATCAGAGAGAGAGAGTTTGGAGCTAATTCGTTCATGGCTTTAAAAGCAAAAAGCAGAATTTTAAAATCAACTCTATAACGAACTGGCAGCCAGTGCAACGAACGCAGTATTGGGGAAACATGATCAAACTTCCTTGTGCCAGTCAAAAGTCTGGCTGCTGCATTCTGAACCATCTGAAGACGACTAATATTGGATTGACTCATTCCGATATAAAGAGAGTTACAATAGTCGAGTCTAGATGAAATTAACGAATGAATCACTTTCTAAAACTCTGCAAATGTTAAAAAACTCTTAGCCTTAGATAATAGTCTTAATTGGAAGAAACTAGATTTAACTACGGCACTTATCTGTTTGTCAAATTTAAGAGCAGAATCAAAAATAACACCCAAGTTTGTCACAGAGTGTTTTACATAGGGGGCCAAATCTCCCAGGTCACCATCAGGGGTAACCGGAACACCTGAGGTACCAAAAACGATAACCTCTGTTTTGCTCTCGTTTAGATGCAAAAAATTTAAGGAAAACCAGGACTTAACATCAGACAAGCACGCTGACAATAAGCTTAGGCCCTTTTCATAATTTTTCTTTAGAGGCAGATAAATGTCATTAGCATAAAAATGGAATGACACCCCATGTTTAGAGAAGATAGTCCCCAAATTTAAACTGTGATTAAATTATATAGAGAAAGTGATCAAATAACACTCCCTTTACAATCGCTGGAACTGTCAATCAAACAGTGTTCTGGACTCTCGCCAAAACTCCCGTATTAATCAACAGATCTTTTATTCACATTGTGTTTGCTCTGTTGGTTATGATGAAGGCATTCGTTAGTGTGCAGTAATCGAGTTGCAATGATGAGATCACTGCATTTATGCGCTGAACATGTCTGTGATCGGCTACTTGCTCATCTCTGCAACCTTTCATCTAAATATAATGCTATAAATCTAAATATAATGCTATAGATCTAAATATAATGCTATAATATAATGCTATAATCAACACTTTTCACGATTAGTAAACCTTGAGAACTGTAATAGTAAAAACGTGCTGAAAGTTTTCGAGAGAATTCCACATGTAACGCTTAGCTATTTCATATGCAAAGATGGCGTTTACACTGA